>JAEQBH010007095.1:0-318450 GCA_016808115.1 Tetrastigma voinierianum
AATACCAATTAAAAGAGTTCCCTTTAATCTCTCCAATCAAATGTCAAATGCCGTGTTTCCTTCCACTTTTTAATACACCTTTTTAGTACTCAGAATTTTTCATGCTAAGAATATCCAACTGTCAACAAACAACTACTATGTTCAGTTGAAAGAGTTCTTGATTGCAGAAAGTTGCACTCTCTCTCTCTCTCTCTCCCCCTTCCTCTCTCATATACTGGAAAAAATCTTAACTAATGATTGTTTTCTTGTGTGTTATGGATTGATTTTAATTTTATTATTTTCTTCTCAAATCTCTCAACTATAGACTCACTGGTGAATCTGTCAAACTATTTTTATTTTAATATTGCTATGATCCATATCAGTGGCATTGAGTATAGCAATTTATGATAGCACTAAGTTGTATGTTATCAAGGAATTATTTACAAGGTGGTTCAATTTCATTTGCATCACGTTGTCATGATTGGAATATAATGCCCTTAATTAACTCTGCAGGCATATGATCAAGAAGAAGTGTTAAAAGGTCTTTCATTGCATTTAAAGAAGCACTGTGTCTGCCCTTCTCTCTCTCAATCTCTTTATATATATGTGTGTGTGTGTGTGTTGCATATATAACAAGTTCAAAACATTTAGCATGACCAAGTATGATTTATGGACAGACGAGACAGCTGGCAATTGTGGGAGAATTACAGTCAGGTTGCAGCTGATATAGGCAATATCCGTCAGGTGAAATCTATAGATTCAGTTTGTTGATAAATATTTTCAGTACTTCTGTTTGGCTACCACATCATGGATGTAATCTTTATGCTTGATGTTTGTCGTAGTATTGTAGAATTAGAAATTAGTTGGGAAAATGAAATTTGTATATTGGTAGAATTTGGAAACTTCATATTATTTCTTATTTAGTTTGAGATTGTCTTGTATATAAATAGGTTGTTTGTGATCAATGAAAAACACACTTCTTCCTTCAATTATCTCTGATTACATGTTATTAGAGCTTCAAATTAAAGATCTCTGAAAGAACAAAAGATTACGGAGCACATAAGATGAAAATAAAAGGAATTTTATATCATGTGAGTCGGTTGCCTCTTTATCAAGATGTGATGAATGATTGACTTGATGGAATTTGATCAGAGGTGGAAATTGTTAGAATATGTCTCAAACAAAATTCCTAGTTGATAGAATATGTTATGAAGCACATAATTCCTTTTTGTAAAGAATATTTTATCGGATAATTCCTAGTTGTTAAATTATTGTAATATTAGGTTTCCTTATAGAATAAGGAAAGATTTTAGGAATATCCCTATAAATATTATGGGTCACAAGGGGAAAAAGTTATGAAAGAGATGGACTTGTAAATGTTATTTAGCGTGTGTAGAGATGTAAGAGTTAGAGAGATTGAGAGTTTTGTGAGGTATTTTCTCGATATTGTGAGTTTATTAGGGTTTTGTGATTTTGTGATCTTTCAATCATTTAAATACTTGATATAATTCAAATCTTGTATCAGGTTTTTCAAGAATCGTGGAAAGATTCTCTCCCATCCGTGGATATAGGCATAATCGTCGAAACTGCCAAAACCCCCGTGCATCTTTTTACGTTGATTTCTTTATTTTGTGTTTTGACCATATTCTTATGTATCAAAGCTTCCGCGATTCATAAGAAATGGTATTAGAGTCATGGGAGTGTCTTTTGAAACACCAACTTCGAGGGAGCATGGGGTGACACCGCCCCCATAGTAAGAAGCATCGGCCCTTGATCGACACCTCCACCAAGTTCGGTGGCTAGAGGAGACATGTGTAAGCCACACGCGTTGCCATTGTCTCCCAACCTGTTTCTTCACACGCCGTGTGTGAGCCGTGCTTGAGGGCGCATTTGACGCCCTCATTTTTCTGCAAGAACATCAGGGGTGTGTCTCCTCCTAGAATCCACGATGTGTTCTCGTGCCATACTCCAACCATTTCTGAGAGGGCTTGATTTTTTTTTTTGTGGGACTTAGGTTTTTCAGAGTTTTCTATGCCTTTGATTGGAGGTGTCTCGTACCTGAATTCCTTCCTTTGGCTTTCCAATAAGTGATACAACCGATAAGAAGCTTGTTGTGGTGTCAGAATGGTTCTGATGATGTCCAAAATCACGAACCACAAACTGAATGGTCTCAGTTATTTGGATTGGAGTAAAACAATTTGAATCTATGTAAGGAGCATAGGTATGACTGCTCATCTTGATAAGGACCCACCAATTGATGATTCGAAAGAAGAGTGGATGGAGGAGAATGCCCACCTTTTCCTACAAATTTGTTATTCCATTGACAATGAGGTAATCGATTTTGTGAAATGTGAGAAGAAAATAATAATTTTCTTTATTGAATGAGTGAGTAAAATACAGCATAGGTCCTACCTATTTATGTACACCAGGAAGACACAAAAAGGAAGGAAAATAATGTACAAGAAAGGAAGGAGATAAACTAGAGAATATCCTAAGAATATCTTAACAGAGGATACGGATCACAGCATCCCAGTGACTATCACATGATGACTGCGGGAATTGACTAACTACGCCATAGAAAGGAAAATGTCCGGGTCGTGATGGTGAGGTAGTTCGGGCCTCCCCTCTAATTAGTCATCGATATCTCCTCGATCTCATACAGGCTCTCCCCCGGGTCTGTGTACAAGCTTGACATTCTAACTTACAGAGTGTCTACGCGCTTATAGTCTAAAGATACCAGCTTCTTCTAATATAATCCAAGACTGCTTCCCCAGACATACCACATCGATTTGTACTAAGCCATCTTAATCCTAAGAAAGACTTGAGTTTCAAGTCTTTGTCCGAAATGGTCAAGAGATGTTGTTTAAGCTCTCCGAATACCATCTGATCATCACCGTTATATCGTCGTCCACTTAAACAATCATATAGATGCATTGTCCTAAGGATGTATGATGATAGAAGACAAAGTGGTCTGATGTATTCCGAGTCATACCAAACTCCTTTACCACTGAGCTAAATTGGTCAAACCAAAGCTTCGAGGGGATCATGAGGCCATATATGAACGGCGAGCCCGTATACCAAACTGGGGACTTCGAAAGCAAACAAATCCAGTGGTCAGTTCACATATACCCTACGATAAGAGAAGACCTAACGTGTCATCTCTGCACAGAGGAACAAGGTCATGGTAGCTCCGAGCCATATATTCGAAAGTATACCTCTCAAGTAACTAAACTAACCTTAATAATTTTGGCCCACCCCCGCTATCTAATCAATCTTACCAAGATAAACCCAATGACAAACTAACCTGAGAGACTTAAGGTGACTCAGTCCCATGTGCTAAGAGGAATGAAAGGCCCATTACTTCGACTATCAGATGTTTCTAGCCTAGATGAGAGAGGGCCTCATGCACAGTTTTAGGAGGAGAAGCAGAAGACAATGTAGAAATAAAAGTAGAATACGGTGAAGATAAGCGGTGATAAGTCAAGAAATTATAAATAGGATGGGGGTTATGGGAGGAACGAGTACCTTTCGAATGACAATGGGAACATCAGCGGGAGACGGTAAGACCTGAGCCAGGAGGAAGCGCCATAGAGATGAGTTTACCTGGAGGCCCGGTGTACGCGGGCGACGAGTATAAACCTGCAATGGTCGAGGTGGAGTAACCGGAGGTACAGATGAGGTATCCGGGACTCGATAAAGTTAGAAGGGGCAGATATGACACGTAATTGTGGAGGGCGGGTGGCAGGAAACATAAAAAGAGTTCTCAAAAAAAAGTGACATCGGCAGAGACAAGGTATCGATGTGTATCAAGAGAGTAGCAACGAGCAACTTTACTGCCTGTGAATAGAGAAAGACATTATCTTCGTGGTCATGATAATCATAGGATATTCTTATAATATCCTCTGATTTATTCCCTAGGATATTCTTAGAATATCCTATGGTTTATTTCTTACCTTTATGTCATTCTCATGTATATAAATAGATAGGACATGTACTATTTTTACTCACTCACTTATTCAATAAAGAAAATTATTCTTTTATTCTCTTATTTCACATGGTAGCAGAGCCATGGTTGGTTATGGAGTGAGCCCTCTTCTCACTGGATCTTCTATGTAACTTGTTAATGGATTTTCCGCGATCCTCTGGGCCTGATCTTCCTCCGACGATCCTCTAAGCCTGGGATCTTCTTCTGATATCTTCCTATTGGATTTTCTCTGACAGATCTTCTCAACCGGATCTTCTCCGACGGATCTTCTTAGTTGGATCTTCTCCTACAGATCTTCTCCTACGATCTTCTCGCACGGATTTTCGTCGATCTTCTCGCCTGAATCTTCCCTACAGATTCTTCCTCCCAAGAACGCTTCTTTTTCCTATAGTCCTCAATCCAATCGCATCAACCCATCATGGAACACCCCAGCGCCGATTCACGACATCGGATAGATTAAGTACACTTTATAATGCTCGTACAAGATATAACCTATAATGCTCCAAATACCCACGAGGATCGTCGAGAATCATGATATTCTTATAAAATCCTCTGATTTATTTCTTAGGATATTCTTAGAATATCCTCTGGTTTATTTCCTAGGATATTCTTAGAATATCCTCCTGCTTTATTTCCACCTTTACGCCATCCTCATGTATATAAACAAATAGGGATATGTAATTATTTTTACCACTTACTCATTCAATGAAGAAAAATATTATTTTCTCTTCTATTTATGGGTTTGCCGAGAGCTTTGTCTCATCTGTGTGTAAGAATATGGACAAAACAGATACAACCAAAGACACGAGGGGGAAGGCAGAAAAGGGGTTGGTTTGGAAAAAGGATGGAATAAGGGATTTGATCATGTAAGACAGTTGATGACATATGATTAATCAAATAATAAAGTAAGCTGAAGGTAGGAACCCCATGATGGAGTAGAAGAGGCGAGTGGTTTCAACTAAATGACGGTTCTGCGCCTCACCCACTCCATTATGTCGAGGAGTAAGCACCAGAGGACTGTCAAGAATCCCATGTGAGGACACATATAAATGAGGAGAATGGTCCGTAAAGATATTTATTTAAGATTATCACTTCAGATACGAATTGAAGTATTAAATTGAGTTTGAACTTCAGCAAGGATCTTCTGGAAAATATAGAATAACTTAGCTCTAGTTTTTATTAAAAATAGCCAAGTACAACGAGAATAATCATCTATAAAATCGACAGCAATCGAAACCCTAAGGTAGACATTACCCAGAAGGACCCCAACATCATCAGGATGAGCTCGGAAGGAGATTTGTCTCATTGACCTAAGCAATTGTGAATAAGGAGGGAGATCCATGGAAGTACACGAATGGAAGAGAAAGGCGAGCTAAGAAGAAAAGAGCTATGTGACTTTACCGCCCTATAATCGTTTTTCCCCGTACTCCAAATTCCGGAATGTGACAGAAAGCATTTAAAAAAGTAATCAAACAATTAAGGTCACGAGTCAGCTTACTGATGGAAATTAGATTAAAATGAGAATCAGGAACATACAAGACATAAATAAGGGGTAAGGAAGGAAGAGGGCGTGCTAAACTGATTCCTTTAGCTATGGTTTGAGATCCATTAGCTAAAGTAACTAGAGCCGGTAGTAGCCACCCAACCTATTTCGCCACTTATCTTGCCGCGAGAGCAAAATGGGCTCAAGACCGACCAATTTCCTATTCGGCTATTGACCAAATTTTGAAATTTAGCCCACGCAGTTGCGCTAAACTGCCAAACCTTAAAAATGTTAAAAAAAATTAATTTTACAAATTCATAATTTTTCAAATAAAAATAAATAATATAAAAATATATAAAAATGATTGAGTCTAAATAATATAATAATAGTAAACAAACTTAAATAAGTAAATAATGTTAGAACACTATTATAATCAAAGTACCAAACTAACTAGCTAAATAATATCAAAACAATAAAATAACAACTTAATAACATATCTGAAAAACAACTCCAAAGTATCAAATGAAATCTTATATGCCTCTAATCTTCATCCTCATCCTCATTATATACAATAATAACATGTGATTACACATTAAATACGCATATCCTCGACGCGGCTTCAGCTTATCATCATCTATTAATTAATTTATTAACAACATAAATTTCATTTATGTTTGGAATAAAAAAATATTTTTTCCAAAAATGCATCTCAACCGTATAATAATGAAATATCCTATTTGTTTGAAAATTCATATTGCTAAAAGATATAGTCATATTAGGAAAGAAATTTGTGAATAATTTTTGTTAATTATTTTAAAAATAAAATTATTTTGTTATTAACACTAGTTTAAGTAATAAAATTATTTAAAATATATTGATAATTTAGTTATTAAATTAAATTTAATGATAAATAAAAAAAATTAAATTGTAAATATTTAAAATAGGATTTATGGTATAAATAAAAACGTATTCAATATTAAAACCAGAATTTATTTAACTAAATGCACTCGTAAATTTTCATACAAGATTTTTAAATATCAAATTATCATATAAATTATATTAAAAAGTTACATTTAGAAATTGAAAATAAAATAATTAAAACAACAAAGTTTAATATATTAATCATATATTATAATAATAATTATTATTTTTAAAACCTCTATGCTACAAAAGAAATAGCAAAAATATCAAATTTTATAAGGGCGAATCCTCGAAAATCTCAATTACAAGCCTGGGCATTTAAAAAAAAGAAAAAATTTCTGGCCAATCTGCCACTGGGCTAACCCGAGCCAAACCCACATGGGCCACGGGCCAAAACGTGTCAAGCCAAATTGACTTGATTTTATTCGGACCTTAAATTTTACAACCCAGCCCTCCAAAAAGTTAGTGGGCTGGCCCATCGGGCTCAACCTATATTGCCAACTTTAAAAGTAACCGTAGGTAGAGGAGAAGTAAGGGCAAGGAAAGAAAAAATGTCCTTATTATCAAAAAGATGATCAAAGGCTCTAGAATCAAAAATCCAGGGTCCAGATGAATGTTAAAGGCAAGTAGAGGCATTATCGATCTGGGCAACAGACGAAATGGATGTTGATTTGGCTGCCTAAGTGATGCAGAGGTACTTCTTATACTCGTCGGGCGTAAGAACAACTCCCATAGGTGTGGATAAGCTGCCTTTGTCAACCATAGAAGAAAACATCAGCAAAAATAAAAATAAATAAAAACTGAATCAACAAGAGAACAGGAGTACCAAGCCTATGAAGGGTGCTAAGGCTTGAGAAAAGCAGAGGATAGCCACTGTGGGAGTAGGGGAATCGTAGAATTTTCAAAAAACCTAGGGTTTCCAAAGGCTGTTGGAGAGAAAAATGGAAAAAGGCATAGATGCGAGCCTCAAATGGAGAAACCAAGTGTTTAAGAGTGACTATCCGTGGTCAAGTAATTGGCTGAATAAGGGAGGTCGCTAAAGTTAGTGACTCATCGTCACGCGCCACCCACGTGTTGTTGTGTGGTGGCTGCCGCAGATGAAAAGTCACGCGTGTGGAGACACATGAGGGATTGGTTGCCTGTGGTTTCGCCAAAGGTGTAGATCATGACGACGAACCCACCAGGGGGTCAGTTTACCGGATATGGGAGCAAAGAGCGCAAAAGTTCATCAGAGAATTTTTTTGGCAATGAAGAGGTTTGATGGCGATTGAGGGGTTCTGGAGCTTCTTAGGACGAAGGTGGGGGTGGTCGGAATGATACACAACCATTACGTGGTTTGTCGGAATTGAGAATACGGCGAAACCCTAACCCGAACCTTCCATGGCTCTGATATTATGTGAAATGAGATAAGAAAATACTTTTCTTTTATTGAATGAAAGGAGTAAATACAACATAGATCCTACCTATTTATATACATCGTGAAGACATAGAAAGGAAACAAATATAAGTACAAAAAGGAAGGAAAAGAATGTACAAGAAAGGAAAGAGATAAACTAGAGAATATCCTATGATTCTCAACAAATTTAATTAATCACTGTGAATTTTTTAAAGAATTAATGGATTACTTGGAGTTTCTGTATTCTGGGAAAGGGAATGTCTCATGAATATTTGAGGTGTGCAAGGCTTTTCATCAACCTGAAAAATAGGACAGGTCTCTTACTGCCTACTTCATGGAATTCAAGAAAACTTATGAAGAGTTGAATATGTTGCTGTGTATTGAGCCTCAGGGGGAGTGGTATGTTATTATTGTCGTAAGTCAAGACATACATGTCATAAGTGTAAGAAGTTGCCTAATCGGGACCGAAGACTTCGCTTGCTCACGCCAAGGCCTAAGGCACACCTTCTGCGCGTTAGTCAGGCTTTAAGCCAGAGCACACCTGGGCTGGTCGAATCGGCCATCGGGTCCACAGTGGGCCAAGGGCAAAATCGTGCCGGATCGGGCCAGGCCTAATTTACACTAGGCTATCATTTTCACGCCAACCTAAATTCTATATCGGGAGTCACGGTTAGTGGGCAAGCTCAATTTCTTTATGTAAAAACAAAGATTAAATTCTTTATTCGATAAATCACTTCTCTTATCTCGTTATTTTTTTTCATTCAAGTCTTATTTCCAGATTCCTAGTAAAAATTCTAGGAGCACAGAGCAAAGGAACAAATTCAAGCTAGTTTTGAAACCTCTCAAATTGAGGCCTGGGCAAATTCCAACCGGGTATAAGGAGGTAAGAAGTCCGGGCTGCGGAAGAAACTACATTATAGATCATATATAATATATATTTGGGATAGCCAAGCCCCATAAAAAGACTGCATTGGAAACAAAAGCCACAATCTATACCGAAACAGGAGTAGAACAATAAGGGTTTGTGAGGATACAAGCAGAACTACAGGGGAAATAGAAGGGAAAATAAAGGCTAAAAATTAAGCAGGGAAACTGACCCATGCTTTTTCAAGTAATTTTTACCACTTCTTGATTCCCATTCCAAGATCCAAAGGGAGAATCCCATGGTATTACAATTCAAATTATCGGCAAATTGTAGAGTAGCTAGAAATTCAAACCTGAAAAGTAGTAAAATTCCCGAAAGATAAAAAGAAAAATGAAAGAGTTAAAAGATCAATCCAATGGCTTGGAGGAAGAAACCAAATGCCTCCTGCAGGTAGCGCCGCTGCCATGTCCACTAATGTTCGCATGGCAAAGGAACCAATAAACATTAAGATCAAACGAGAAAAGAAAATCGAAGTAAGGATGATCGCTTACCCGAAAACGATTTTCGAGGAAAACTGCATCAAGATATGCAGGAAGAGGATTGCATGAAGACAATGACGAACTGAGAGAGGAAAGCGCCTTGATGTTTCCATCATGGAGGCCGTGATTTTCAGGAAGAGGATTCACACGATTCCTGCGGAAGGAGAAAATGGAGCCGGAGGAGAAAATGGAGCTAGAGGAGAAAGGAGAATCGGCTGTTGGCGAGAAGGAGAAGGAAATTAGGGTTTGAGTGGATTTTTCCTTTTTCATTACGTTGTTGACTAAACACAGTGTTTGGATAAGGGATAAGGAGGGAAATTTTTTTTTTTTTTTAAATTCGGGCAAACTGTGCCAACCCAAAAAAAAAGTCTGGTTAATCGCCCGGGATAAGATCGACCCGGGCTAATCTGCCCGCTAAATTTGGCTCTGCTGGGCCACTAAAATTAGAGCTAAATTCGGGCTTCTAATTTCGTCATCAAGTTAGCCCAACGAGCCGAGCTCAAATTGCCAACTCTACTTTTAGCAGATGAGTATGATAAGTTATTGAAGTCTGCTTCTACTCTAACCACTGCACTTGCCGAGTCAGGTATACCTAACACATGCCTTATTTACCACATGGAGCCATTGACTCTAGAGCCACCAACCACATGACAAGTAATTTATTATTTCCGTCCACACCCTCTACTTGTACCGTCACCCTAGAAGATGGGTCTAAATCGTGTGTTCTTGGGTTGGGCACAATTAATCCTACTCCTCTCATCCCTTTGACCTATGTTCTAAGTTCACCACATTTTCCCTTTGATTTAATTCTCTTTTGGTGAGTAAACTTAATACTCGAACACTTAATTGCGTATTTCATTCTTTTTCGATTATCAGATGTTTCAGATCTTTCGACTACGGATTATCAGAGTGACAAGTGTCTCTGGGGCCTCATATCCTTGATCTAGAGTTGCCAAAGCCCTATTGCCTATTTTGGGATTGCCAACTCGCTCGAGGTTGTATTAGTCTATACTGTTTCCTAACCAATTCCTACTTCAGATCCTGTTCTTATTAAACCTCCCACTAGTCTACTATCAACCCAAACCTCTAGTCTCAAGTCCCAAATCGCCACCAATCTCTTCCTTTCGTTTCCTATAACCATTCACTATCTTCTTTATGTTCCTTTATCGCATCCTCGATTTTATCCCTCTCTTCCTAACATTGTCCATGAGGCTTTATCTCAACATGGCTGTGTAATAAGGCGGTGGATGAAATGTGTGCTTTAGATGACAATGGTACATGGGACTTGGTGCGGCCACTACTAAGTAAGAAGGCTATTAGGTGTTTGCAGTGAAGTTTAATCCCGATGGGTCTATTGCTAGATTGAAGACCCGTCTTATCAAGTATGGCCATGCTAGATGATGGAGCTTGATTATTCGAGATACTTTTCTCTGTAGCTAAGTTTACATATGTTCATCCGTTATCTCTTGCCGCTTCTTAAGTGATCGAACTTGCATCGGCTTGATATTAGGAAATTCTTCTACGTAAGATCTTTAGAAGAAGTTTCATACCTGAGAAACCTTCGGCTTTGTTGCCCAAAGGGAGATAAGGAAGGTGTGTCGCCTTGGAAGTCTCAGATGGCTTGAAACAAAGTCCTCGTGCTTCGGGTTTGGTAAATTCTATTCAAGTAGTTGAGAAATTTGGCATGCAAAAGAGTAAGTTAGACCACTCTATCTTTTACTGGAATTATTTTATTGGTAGTGTTTGTGGATGATATTGTTAATAAGGGGGGAGTTGACTCTAGCGTATCTCATCTCTTAAATCCTTTTTTCACAGTCAATTTCACACAAAGGATTTAGGAACTTTGAAATATATCTTAGGTGTTGAAGTCATGAGAAGTAAACAGAGAATTCTCGTTATCTCAAATAGTTACGCGCTTGATTTTGTTATTCGAGATAGGGAAATCGCGCCAAACCGCAATACTCCTATGGCTCCCAATGTACGCTTCACTAAGGAAGGAGAATTATTTGAAGACCTTGAAAGATATAGAAAACTGGTTGGGAAATTGAATTACCTACAGTATCTCGCTTGGATATTGCTTATAAAGTAAGTGTTTTGAGTCAATATATGTCATCTCTACACCGACTATCTAAATCAGAGAGCATATCTTATGCTACTTTAAAGAAGCTCGGACGTGAATATTGTATAAGAAGATGAACATACTAGAATCGAGTGCTTTTCGTGACGTAGGTTAGGTAGGATCTAAGAAAGCAGGAGATCCACCTCATGATATCGGTCTTCGCTAAGGAAATTTGATATCACGAAGAGTAAGAAGAAATTGTTGTCTCGCTTGGCCTGCGGTCGAGTAGCTAATATGCAGACTGATATAGATCGGATTACCACAAAGGTTTATGGTGGTCACCAACCTGAACCTGAATGGCTTATGAGAATAGGTCACATGGCAGATATCTCAACAGATTTATAACTATTAAACAGTATTAGATGGGGATTGTCTTTGTCTGAGACATCATGATCCCAGAGATAAGACTGTGAATAGCTAGAGATATTTTCACAAAAACTTAATAATGATCATATTATTCAGAATAAGTCGTGGCGATGATCAACATCTACGCCCAACTCGAGAGGGAGTGTTATAGTATCATGGAATTAGAAACTAGTTTGGAAAAGGTAATATGTATATCGGTAGAGTTAGGAAACTTCATATTCTTTCCTATTTAGTTTGAGATTGTCTTGTATATAAATAAGTTGTTTGTGATCAATGAAAAACACAATTCTTCCTTCAATTATCTCTGATTACAATGTTTAAGATATAAAAATGAAAAGAGAGGAACTCACTAATTACGTGGGATGGTAACCTGGAGGCCACACTGCTCAAATTCCATTGGTAAAAATATTATGCTTAATCACTTCACTCAGAAGCTTTACTATTTCAAATTTTCTAGAAAGTCAGACATCGTATCAATAATATTGAACCCATTTTTTTCATTCCTTTTAAGTTCTTTTGCAACTTATGTAAAGTTTTTTTTAGCATTTTCATTTGCTTATGATCACATCATTTCTTTACTGATAGTTATTTTGTTTATTCATAGTCATGACTAGATGCAACTGGGATAAATTGTTCATATCCAGCCATGGTTTCTACTATTGATATTTGTATATGGAGGATTTAGGATAAATTAACCATACAATACCATTTAACATATGCCAAATAATGTCAACTTATAAATCATGAAACAAATTTATAAATAGGGAAGCACATGTCAAAGAAATAGAATGAATAAACCTAAATAGTTAGTGCAGATAATATGCGATCCAAATGAATATAAATGAACATAATAGTGGTATAACACAGATATTACTAATTATAGTACCATTAAAAAACAAACAAACAAAACAAATCTACTAAAAGAGGAGAAAGGGAATCCTACATGTATAGAAGTGTAATTAGGAAAACATACAAATAAAACAAGTAGTAAACATTCAAACCAATTAAGAGAGGGGGAGACGGAATGATATTTCTGTTACTAAGCCTATCTTGGAAATCAAGCATTAGAAAAACATCCAAATGTATTGAAGCATTAGTCCATTTAAAGAGGGGTTGAGTTGAGGTTCTTCTTTACCTTTGATATAATAATCTTCACCATTAAGATTCAGCGGTTATTCTCTTTCCAAATGCATTGAAACAAATATAGCTATGATCATTCAAACACTGACTTTTCTTATTGAATTCCGAACTTCCATTTAAGAAGTGAATTTCATTGTCATTAGAAATACTAATTTAAGACATGATATTGCTACAAAGAAACATTCATAACCCCTTTTCCTTTCGCTTTCGGGGTCATGCCATAACTCTCAACCACCGAGCCAAACCTACCAAACTAAGCTCAGGAGAATGTTTAGAACTACATATGAATAGTGTGTCTACACACCAAACTAGACTCCCGAGTGACAAACCCAAGGCTGCCTCCATATATACTTTCCCGCAAGATTACTATGAAAGAAGACATTCTGATATTCAATTGATAAAGGAGCCAAAAGTGCATAGTAGCCATGAAGAGAAGCAAGTGAACAAAAGCAACCTTAGCAACTAGAGAGGTAACATCACAATAGTCGAAACCATATTCTCGAGCATACCCTTGGCGCCTAAATGAGCTTTAAGGTGATCCACCTTACTTCATCTGACCAACCTTAATCAGATAACCTAACGAAACCAATGACTCATAGGAGGTAAGGTGATAAGATTCCATGCACTATCGAGCTTATGATACATTTCTTCAACCATTGCATGTTTCCAACTCGGATGAGAGAGAGCCTCAATGATGGTTTTAGGAATAAATACAGAGGACATAGTGGAAACAAAAGCAGGGTAGGGTGAAGATAAACAATGATAGCTAAGAAAATTCTAAATAGGGTGAGGGTTACAAGTGGAATGAGACTCCGGTCTCTGCTGCGAACGATCATATGAGGTAGAACTTGATTCGAGAGGATCGACTCACACACAAGACGAAGTCAAGAAGGGACCTCAGAGCAATATGAGCATGACGAGTACAAACTGAGGTCGATGCAAGACATCTATGGGGATGGAGAAGGTAGATCCAAAGATGGTGAGAGATATGAGGAAGCAGGTAAGACATCAAGAACATGAGAACACTCCCCATGTGAGGAAAAGGAGGAATCCTCAAAAAATGTGATATCGACACAGATGAAGTATCAATTGTGTCAAGAGAAACATCAAAAACCCCTTCAAGCTCTGAGTAACCCTAAGAAGACACTTCATGGATTTAGCCTAAAGCTTGTCTTATCTGAGAGTAAGAATATGAAAACTAAAGACACGAGGGGTAAGAAAGAAGAGAGGTTGACTAGGAAAAAGGATGGAATAAGGAATTTGATCATGTAAAACGGATGATGACATCCGATTAATCAAATAACAAGCGGCTAAAATAGCATCCCTCCCAAAACTATGAGAACATTATGATGGAGTAGGAGAGTCCAAGGCCCTACAACTAGATGGCGTTTCGCTCTCAACAACTCCATTCTATTGAGTGTAAGCATAAGAGGATTGATGAAGGATCCATGTGAGGGCATAAAGGAAGAGAAGGGAGCAAAAAAATATTCCTTGGCATTATCACCACATAGGATACAAATTGAAGTATTAAATTGAGTTTGAATTTCAGTGAAAGATAGAAAATAACTCAACTCGAGTTTTCATTAAAAATAGCCAAGTACATTGATAATAATCATCGATAAAAGTAACAAAGTACTGAAATCCTAAAGTAGATTTAGATCAAGAAGGACCCTAACCATCAATGTGGACAAGCTCGAAAAGAGACTTTGTCCAATGATCTTAACGCTTTGGGAATAGGATACGAGAATGTTTCCCAAGTTGACATGACTCACATTCAAGGGAGGATGTTTAGAAAAATGAGCAACCATCTTCCGAAACTTGAGAGGCTCAGACATCAGGACGATCAGGACGAGGAGAGGAGCCAACCCGTGGAGAGAAGTGGTGTGTGGAGACGAGTGCCAAGCTGGTTCGAGGTGTGATGGCCACTGACGGGAAGAGGAGCCTCTGAAGTGTGTTTTGTTCCTTCACTTTTATGCTATAAACATTTGCATCAAGGGACTTAGTTGAGAGATCACATTGAACATGTGGCTCTGCTTCTTAATATTTTCTATTTTTCTTGCTAATATTGTGTTCTCTTTCTCTCCTCCCTCCTCATAAAAGTTTGGTGTTTCCTTTAATTTGATGCTTTAATGTGGAATTGGTCCTGAACATGTTTGGTATTAGAAGGTTGGAAATGTTTCTCTCGGGAGAGTCGTAAGTTTTTCATTGTTCTCTTTTGCAAATAATATTGGTGGTCTAATCTGTAGCCCTATGCCTATGCATTAATTGCATCTGACGGTATCTTAGAAGATGGTTAGTTAGAAACAGATGTTGAATTCGCACGCTTGATATGCTTGTTATTTCCATGAGATTGATAGATAAGGAAACAGATATAAATGCTAGGATCATTGACTTGTTTTTGTTATTTTGACTAGATTGATAATTAGTGGAAAAGATGTTGGAATGCTAGGATCATTGATATGCTGTTGTTATTTCCATGAGATTATCTAAGTTAGACTTCTTTGTTTGGCTACCTATGAGGCAGAGTTGTTAGCTTTGCTGGAAGGGCTTTTATCTCTGGCTACTTGTGGCTTCAACTTTTATCCTTTTGTAAAGCTGACTCAGATGAAGTGTTGATCGGATCTCTACGGAGCATGGACTTTGATCAGGAGATGCTTTGAGTAAAAAAATCCTTAACTTATTGCTGCTTTGGATTGTTCCATTTCATGGACTTCTTGTTTAGCTAATCAACGAGTGGATAGGTCATTAATGTCATTAAAAAAAAAAAAAAAAACTAGTGGATAGATCAGACCATTAGGTGCTTTCTCTTCCTTTGTAGGCTGTCATCACAATCTTCTGTTTTTATTCTTTTTTTTTACTTTTTTTTTTTACTTTTTTTTTACTTTTTTTTTTACTTTTTTTTTTCTATGGACTGACTGGTTTCTGTGATCTCTTTTTTATAGCTTCTATGAGGATTCTCATTCTTACTATACTTTTTGATTCATGAGTCAAGAAATCAGTTGTTTCTGATAGATCGTGAAGCTTAGTTTCATCTAATGTTTGGTCTTTTTTCTTGTGTCCACCAGTCATTTGCACAGTTATGACATGTTATGTGCATGAAACCATGTTATTGATATGTTAGAATTGATGATGGTTGATGACGGGAATCATTCCCTCTCTCTCTGCAGGCACTGGAAGCTACATTGATGGTTTTGGAGCTGACTAACAATAAAAGAATTGATTCAGAATTATTGGAGAGGATAACCCTGGAGATGGAAAAAAGAACTTCAACAAGGCAGCCTGTGTCCTCTGATAAAAAAACAAGGCAGCCAGTGTCCTCTGAGGGTGCAAATAATGACAGTTGCACTGGAAGTGCTCACCCCTCTGATCCTAATGTTATCCATGTTGGTGACTCAACATCTTCAGAATCTGGGATGGGAATATCACGGGAAAATGAGACCCTAGTTGAGGTACTGGGAAAGGTTCTACAAAAGGTATGTGAACATTAACTGTTGGTATACACACTTTAGCGCTGACTTTTAGCTCCCTCTCCCATGTGGTCTTACATATTTTTAGCAACTGATGAATATTTTCCTTCTGGGTGTGTTTGCTTTTCCAGCATCTATACTAAGAATGAAAATCATATTTCTAAAAATAAATTCCCAGATTGTAACCCACAAGACAGAACATAATGTATATCTTGGGAGTCATTGTTAATTTCCTTAATATCCCCTCTAACTAATATTTTAAAATGTTGAATCTATCATTGAGGAGTGATGATAAAAATGCTAAGTCATCCTGTAAATTTTCTAAATTGGAGAAAATCCCATACCCAAGGAAATTAAAACTTCCGAAGACATGTGCACCCAAGGATGATAATCCTATATGATTGGATATAAGATATTCATTCCGTAGTTTATACTTGTGAAGTGTCTGTTGATTGTTGGGGGTGGGGCCTGGTTCCGGTTCAGCTACCAAGTAAGAATAACTTAAGTCACTTAAGTCGATAGGTAATAAGCCACCGATATATATCAAGTGGAGTTAAATCTTTACAGTAACACAAACTTAGTAGGCAACCTCCTTGACTTGCTTGTGGGCTCCATAAATGGGATAAGGTAGCTAGGTTCAAACTCACAACTCCGCCACAATAAACACACATATGGTAGGTTGAGCTTTCATTTAAAACAAAAGTTTGCTAAAAGATAATAAAACCAACAATGAATTAATGCTTACCAATCTGGTTTTCTAGAAGGCAGATTTTAAAGTTATGGAACAAAGTATAGTTATTGGGAACACATGATTTGATCATGCAGTTTGGTTCCTCGATTACTCTTTGTTGAATTATATGGCATGTAAAATAATATCAAATCAGTCCAGGCTAATATGCATCTATGAATGGCTATAAGAGATAGCGCCTAATTTTGCCTATTGGGAAATGATACAAAATGAAAACTGTGCCCATCTTCAAGCATTATCCACAATATGTGGGATTTTTCACCAACAAGACACATTTAGGTGTGCGGTATATTACCCAGATATTTTGATTCATGCTGAGCATCTCTCTAATTTAGATAGTTCGAAGTGCCGTGGAGCAGATATATGGGGCTTATATGCAAGATGGCTCAAACTTAAAGGAGATCTCACAATGTGCTCAGAACCCCTCTTGAAGCAAGTTAGATCATATCAGGTATCAACATCAAAATTTGATATTTATTGTACTTTGATTTTATTATTTTGTATTGATTATTTTTGGTGTGTTACGTATCCCTTTTTTGTACCTTCTTTTAGAAAATTAGTCATAGCTATTAGATATCTCTATTATTTTGATATGAAACTGAATTGGGCAAATAGAACTAAGTGCATCCTCTATGTCTGTGATTAGATGAATAATTTATCGTTGATGATATTTATCGATTCCAATGCATTAATTTAATCCAGTCATGAGCATATATTGTGACTGTGTCTCAAAATAGTGATACAAATTGAAGTTTCTTTCTATCATTAAATCTTGAATTATATTTGATGAAAAATCAATTGCCATATTTGCAATGCATGGATTGTTTTTTATATTAAGAAACTATATTTGTACTAGAAAATTTGCAATTATCATGTGATGCACTGGTAAAAATGTGTGCTTACTTGGGACGTCCTACTGTTAGGAGGCAAGAGAGAGAGAGTGAAGCACGTCTGACAAAAATGTCATTTTAGAGCCCGAATCCTCTGTTGATGGGGCAGCTGAGTGATATATTACATCCCCCCCTTCACTCAGTTCCCACTAAAAGATTATTCATGATTCAAAAATTAGAAGCTATAGGCAAATCAATAAATGGGACTAGAACCATGGTCTCTAGCTCCATGTTGGGTTTACCAACTTTCTTTAGGCTCAGCTTGGAAGCCAGAAGCCAGAAAATACTAAAGAAAGAAAATAGTAAGGAAAATAGAGAGGAAAAGTGGAAGGAAAATAAAAACAGGTTTAAACTTAATAAATTAATTTATATGTTTTAGAACTCATTTTATTTGTTTCTCTCTATTGTATAAGAACTAAAAAATTTAAAAATATGTAAAATTTTGAGAAGTTTTGTTTATATTTGATTTTCTTTTATATTTTTCACGTGGAACCAAATATGAGAAAATAATTTTCCTTAGCATTTTTTTTCCTTTTCCTAGTACTTTTCTGGTTCCAAACGGAGCCTTAAAGTTTGAGCTGTTAGGAAATCATTGTCT
This sequence comes from Tetrastigma voinierianum, assembly GCA_016808115.1. Lineage (NCBI taxonomy): Eukaryota > Viridiplantae > Streptophyta > Magnoliopsida > Vitales > Vitaceae > Tetrastigma > Tetrastigma voinierianum. The sequence goes on from JAEQBH010007095.1 coordinate 18,497, forward strand.
TGGGGTAGGAATAGCAGAGAGGAACTGCTGGCTCTTTTGTGCTTCATAAGATGTGACAAGTAAATTTTCAACTGAGCTATGATTGCCACTCTTTGAAGCAAATATTTTTGTACTTTAAAAGATCACTATTAATTCATTCATTGCAATCATCATTTGATCGTTGTTAAAATTTCTGTTTTTCAGGGATCTGATATGTGGAAAGATAAAGATCGGTTTAAGAAGTTTGCAGATGCCTCAGTAGAACTTTGTAATGTGTATATGGAAATTTCTTCCTCTACTGGTAGTCGTCGAGAACTCCTTGCAGCTGAAATGCACCTAAGGAACATAGTTAAGCAGGTACCCTTCTACTCATCTATAAAGATATTGTGACTTGAACAACAATTTTTTGTGCAGGTATATCTACACTTAGGTGGTGGGGTTTGTTTTTAGGCCTTTTTAGCATTCAATCTGTTTGTTTTTTAACCACGACTTATCACGACTACTAATGTAAGTTACAAAAAGATTAATTTTTACCCTTTTCTTAATGTTTTTTCTATTAAGAAAAACTAAAATATCAAATACGGTAAAATCATATACTTTTACGATTCAATCGAAACTTTACGATCCGCTTTCATGCTAATTAAATAAAATAATACATTGTGATCTCAAAATTTAGATAAAAATTAAAAAGTTGATTTTTTAGGAAAAAAAAAAAACTAAATATTTGATCCTATTACGCACTATTTAGAACAAAAGTTCTATTTAGCATTAAGTAAAAAAAAAACACCACCATACACTTGAGGATAAATGGTTTTAACTTGCTTATAGTGATACCATGTTCTTTTGTTCTCTGGTTTTGTTCTCTGGTTTTGCTTATAGTAAAACTAATTTTATACGTTTATTCAAACTCATTTGACTGCTTTCTTTATATTATACAATGACTAAGAAATTTAAAAATATGTAAAACTTTGAGGAATTTTGATTATATTTGATTTTCTTTTATATTTTCCACGGTGAAACAAAACATGAGAAAATCATTTTCCTTGGTATTTTTTTTTTCCCTAGTATTTTTTGGGTTCTAAACGGAGCCTAATTGGAAAGAATGAGAAACATCCACTTATGGGGTATTTCAGGGTGAGAGCTTTTCAGACACAGAAGAGTTCAAGGATGTTGAGGCCTGCCTTGTTGAAGTGAAGATGAAACTGGAATCCAACTTAGAGAGAGCTCCTCCTGTGGTGATGAAGTAAAGCTGTAAGCCTCCTGCCTGCCAATCCTATTTTCCTAGTTATCTGGGCATGAATCTCTTGAATGTTTATGCAAGTTTCTTCTTTTGAAACAAACCATTGGCTGGCTTGATTATTTATTAAGTGCATGGATAAAACACACTAAGTTAACAAACAGATGTCACACAAGACAAAATACGATATGGGACTTGATAATTAGTGTATATTAGTGAAAAACAGTTCAGCTTAATTTCTATTTTTTTAAACTTCATATGGCTCTTCATGAAATATTGCAAAACCCATAAATAAAAGAAACATGTTCCTCCTCAAGCTTTATGTATTTGTCAAGAAGCATCGCATGGCTTTCTCGATTTGTAAATCCTGCATGCAGACAAAAGTATGACCTCTTCAATGGAAAACGTTAATTATCATGATTAAGTTTCAGAAATTGTATCTCTTTCTTGTTACCAAACGAATAGCCCTTTTCCTCTCCTCTCCTCTAAAACCCTAGCTCTCTTCTATTCTTTTTTTATCCTCATTATAAAGCAAGGTGGTTTTTTTTGCCTCTTTGGCTTGAAATCACCCCCTCCCTTCCCACCCATCGTTCGTCCACTCAAATTTGGGATATCTCTCTCAATAAAGGGGTTTCTTCTACCCAATCTGAGTTTTCATTCGATTTTCTTTTGTTTTTTTGTATTTTTATCGTCGACTTGTTGCGGCAAGTAGGCTGCGCTCATTGCATTTACTGATTTGTTCATTGGTTTCTACGTGATTTAGACTCAAGAATAATCGCTTTGACTGTGACAGAAGTCATATCAAATCTATATTCATTAGTTTGCTTCATTAGATCTGAAATTTTAAGTATTTTAGGCATCTTAGGATTAGCAATTGTGTAGTGGTCTAAAGATTTATTCTCGTTATTAACTTAGATGTCAGTGGGTCATCCTCTAATGGTTTTAACACTTTAATTTCTATATTAAGACGCATTGTATTGTTGTCAAGGAATCAATGAAATTTCTTTTTTAAAAATATAGTTTCAGAAATTGTTTCTCCATACATTCTAGAAGTGATTCAAAAACCTGCCTGTATTGAATAGTGGTGCCCTACTTCAAGATTTGTTTTTGTTGTATGCACATTATAATGCTTTATATAGGCCTGTCAAAATTCAACACGACACGATTAACCGACACGACAACCGCCGACAAACGGGCCAGGAGACTTAAACGGTTCGGGTTCGGGTGATCGCGAAGGTCAAGCCGTTTAACCGCGGTTGTCTTGAGTGGTGTTCGGGTGAAGACATCTTAACGTTTATAAGCCATTTTACTCGTTTAACCTTTGTTTCCCTCTTGCCCGTTCTGCGATGGTGTATTGGCTGTCAAAATTCAGCGACCGCGATTAACGGCCGATTAAATGGGTTTGGGTGAGACCTAAGCGGGTTGAATTGATACCCAGGTCAGCAGTTTAACACGTTAATACTTGAATTAGGTGTTCGGGTTCATCATTTGCCTGTCATGGAGTTTAGCAAGTAGTTTGCTTGGCCGGCTCTGTTTGACACCCCTGGCTTCTGCCCTACAACAAAAGCTTTCAGGGTCTATTGGGAGGTCATTCCTTCTCCTCTAACAATTTGCTTTCTTTTCGTTTCTCTTCTCAAACCACTAATCGAGATCTCTTCTAGTAATTGCTTTGTTCTAAAAGTCTTTGCTCTTTCACTAGTATTTAAATGCTCTCTACTTTTAGTTACGATATAGTAAATTGTCTTAATTGGGACTCGACCTAAGACCGCTCCCGCTTTCCCATTACTTTCTGCATACATTTAAACGTTGAATCTTCTGCATAAGATGGTGGTAGCGATTGCGTTCTAGTTTATGGTTCTGTTAGTTAACCAGGGATTGTTGAAATGGGAAAAACTAATGTAAATAGTTCTATTCTAACCACCTTAAAGCATTACATCGCTGCATGGGCAATATTCCTGACAGGAATTGGTCTATAATCAAATCTCTTTCTTAGTTTTTGTTTCCAGGGGAAGGGCACTGAAATTCGGTCAACACGTCAACTTAGGCTCCATTTGGGATTCAAAGGAAAGAAAATAGAGATGAAAATAAAAAGAAAACTTGAAATTTAAACTTAAGAAAAATTCAAACTCATTGTATATGTTTATCTCTATTGTTATATAAGAACTAAAAGATTTATGGGTAATTGATAGGAATAATCCATAGTTTGGTTGGTTTTCTTTAATTAACCTCACTTACGATTAACTAGGAATAATCCTAAGTTTAGAGGATCTCATATCTCCTATTGGTCGATCATCGAAAATGATTGACTTAACAAGTTAAAAATGCCACGTGTCAATATCTAATTGTTTCCAAAATTTTTTATTAAAAAAAACAAAATCAATTTGATTCCTACCCCTTCTCTCTTTCCTCTCTTGTCACATGTATCTATTTGGCTTTCATTTTTTTTTTTTTAAATTTGAATATTATCCCACCCTCCCTCTCTCTTCCCTTCTCCTCCTCTTGGACGGCTACCCCTTTCACTAATGCCAGTAGACCAGACCGATTAGCCGGCATGTTATGGGGAGCGGGTGAGGGCTCTTGATGGGTGTATGACACCGTGAAACTGTGGAACTCCCAATTGGAGTCATCTATGTGCCAATGAACCTCATGAAACATTTCTGTGGCTGTGGCTGCGGCTGCAGCTCATGGATTCATCCACTCAGTTTTCAAACGGCCTTCTTTAGTTGGCTCTGAGTATCTTGGATTTGGAAAATTGAGATTACTTTAAATCAATGAGACTTTCTGGGACAACACTTGATTCAGATGTGTCATGTTAATCAGATGAATGAAAATGAATTGATTTTCAAATCTTTGTTTGGGATTTGAAGCAAAGACTAAGAATCGTTTGGAATGAGAGATCTTATTGGACTTTGTTATTTATTGGGAAGATCTGTGTGAGGTTATGACTTATGATGGTCAAAGCCACAGGACCTGGAAGGCTAATCTGAAGAGAGGGTGGGTGTGATTTAAAATAAAAATAAAAAATATTAGATAATGAGACGTTCTATCATATAAAATTATTTTAACTTCCAAATCGATGATCATTGACTTCGAAATCGATGATCATTGATGCACTAAAGCCGTCTGATACGAGACATTTAAATATGGAATTATTTCTAATTAATCACTAAATGGCTTAATTAAAACAGTGAGCAAACTGAATTATTCTATCAATTACCCTAAAATTACAAAAATATGTGAAAATTTTAACAAATTTTTTATTATATTTTGTTTTCCTTGATATTTTTCAAGTTAAAACTAAAAATGAGAAAAAAATTGTTTTCCATAGTATTTTCTTTTTCTTTCCCTAGCACGCTTTAAGGTTCAACTTCAATTTACCATTGGAAGAGAAGATGACCCTTTGTAAACCATATTTTATGAAATTAAACCTTATATCCTTTTGCTACTACCCACATCGTGACTTAGTAGTACTTCAAACAAACTTAATACTATATTTCGTAAGTTAATGAATCAGATTTCTCTCATTTTACTACAACTCTTTGTTGTAAAATGGATTCGATGCATGTCAATGAAAGATTTTGTTAATATTTAGAATTCAGACATCTCACCCCACCTTCCATTAGTTTCTGCATGAGAGGCTGTAGGTTAAAAATTTAAAAATTCATTTTTCATTTTCCTGATGATTAAACTAGGTTGGAACATTGTTCACGAAGAACCCCTTCCCATCATCTATACTGATTCCATGTGGTCTCAGGCATATATATATATATATTATCTGATCATATATTTATAGAAATAGATTTATAGATGTATATATAAACTTATAGCTGGTAGAAAATTGGATGGCCATGTACAAAATTTCAATCCTAACTGCCCTAAATATGCCTCTTAACAATATGCTAAAGCCCTATCCCTTTCTTTTTGCAATGACTGATTTTCCTATCCTATTCTATCTAATACTAATCGTTGGTTATATGGTTTCAACACATAGTTGGTTATATGCACACCAACTATGTATGCATACTATTCAAACTAACATAAATACCGGCGAGTTGATCCTCAATCTTAGCTTTCCATTTCACCTATTCCTTCTGCATTTCCTGTCCAAAACAAAAGACCAAGAAAAAAGGATTTCAAAGCAGTAGAAACAGACCAGTAAAAATCAAATTAAACATAATAATAGTCTGTAGCCATCTACTAACATCATACGAACAACATCTGCATCCTGTAATAGTAGATTATCTAGGTGCAGATCAGTACCAGCAGATGAATTGGGAGTCAATTCTACGCTATCTTCCACTGGCTTCTGGGGTTCTAGATCTTGTACATCCCTGTTAATGCAAGAAATAACGTTAAAAAACAGATGTACACTTAAAAGGGCATGTTTAGTTCTTGTTTTTGAAAACTATTATTGTTCTTTGAATTTAGTGTTTCCTCTGTTCTCTGTGTTTTTTCATAACCAAACATGTTTTTCCTGTTTTACATATTATCTTTGTTTTTGAGAATAGAAAACAGTTTTCAAAAATAGGAACTAAACAAACAAAAGCCCTAGGAGTTATCCTAAAATTTCCCGAAAATGAAGGGCCCAATTTTAATCACACTCCTGGCTTGTGGTTCTTCCCTCAGCAGCTCCAGCTCTCTAGTGTAAGAGCGGTCGACATATGAGTTATTACTCGGTCTTCCCAGTTGATGGGGTGACGCAGCAAAGATCTTGGCCTGGTGGGTAATCGTGAGGCTTCTTCACAACAGGTGGGGCTTGGTAAAGACCTTGCACTGTTGCCTCCTGTTCAATATTAACCATGACTTGGCAAGGGGGTTCTGGTTCAATGGTCTCAGATTCGATTTTAACCACGCCATTACTTGGCTTCTCCTTGGTTGGTGCAGCTTGGAAGGATGTTGTGCCAGTCATCTGGGGTGCCCATATCAACTGGAGTCGCAATTCTCCAACCAATTGAGGAAAATCTACTGGAATATTGCCCAGCTCATTGCTCCCAAACCAATTTCCCATTCCCCGAGGCTGAGGGACTGAAGGTAGCACACTGATTTGGTACCTGCGCAGCGATCAATGAATTTGATATCTCAGTCAGTTGCTGCTCGATTCACAAGCTTTCCACTCCACCATTTCCTCATGCATTTGCCTCAAAACAATAGGAGCACAAGATAAGGAGACTCCATAAAAATGACACCACTACAAAAAAATCTACAGGTTCACAATGACAGTTTTTCTATTGCTGAATAGCGGTTGTCTACTGCAATGCATGAATCATATCACTGTGTCCATCTTATCATTATCAATTTTTCATGTTTCTGAAGAAGCTAAGACTGACAAGATTGTGGACTGTTTAGATACCTGAACACTGTTCAATGAATTTGAAATCTCTGTCAGCTGTTTCTCAGTCTTAGCTTTCCAATTATGGTTCTTCCTGGAACATAACTCAAAAATGGAGACTGTAGTTCAAATAAGCTGAATCAAAGTTTCAATTGTTCTATCATTGTATCTGCTATTCAACATGCACCTACTTGTGAAGCAAGGAACTGTTGGGGGTTTTGGCCTTTGATTAGTGGTTGAAGGTTGAACTTCCTCTCTCCTCTTGGAATGGAGTCTGCATCTCCTGTTTACTCGAAAAAATGAACAAATAAAGTGAATGTCAGGGCATGCCCAAATCAATTGAAAGAGAAATGTTTTACAACATTTGAGTTTTCAGGTTTCATTACTTCTTCATTTTGGCCATTTCTGCCTTAAGCGACTTCAACTCTTGAGCTACAATGAAATCATGAGAGGGATCACCAGGCTCAGATGAAGTTGTGGGGACCCAGAAAGGATCTTGCACCCCAGCCTCACGCCGTACATCAACCATATCAGCACTCTCCAACCAATATTCCATCACTCCATTTGTGTTGTGCCACCGTCGGAATCGCTCAGTGCCTCCTGGTGCAACCTGGCCATCAATAGCCTTTAAGCAGATGATCTAGTAGCCCAGTGTCACCAATGCGTTTCCGAGCTGCAACTCTCAGTGCTGGTCGGGTAATTGCATTGCCAAACACTGCCCCTTCAGTCTTCAAGATCTCTAGCATGCTTTCCTCTGCCACCTTATACCTTCATAATGAACACATAGCTAACTTTATAACCAAACCATAACTACACAGAAGGCACATAATGAGGATAATTGATATAATATCTACCTATCTTTAGACCATCTGCTTATGGAACTCTTGACCCTATTCTTCTTATTGTTATTACAATGATGAATTTGTCTTTTCTTCTGATATCCTGTTGTGTCCATATCTCGAAATAGGATGATGAAATGCGCTTTCTCTTCCTTCCTCAGGCACAAGGGTTTCCAGCTGTTATTATTTCATTATCTCTCCCTGCGTTATCTTCTTCGTACTTTCAATGGTAGATGGGAGGGTGTTGGTACTTTTCTCCTTGCTGAATCAATGAAAACTGGGTAACAAGAATCCCACAGCTTCTCCAAGATTTTATTGCATTTGGCTCTTGATAAGGAATCACACAAGGTGCTTGCCCTTCTGACCGTCTTTTGCCAAATGGGAGTCAGCTACCATGGCTTCTTCATCTCCAACTTTTTCAACAGTGTTAGATGAGAGTTGAGAGTTGTTCTCTCCATGCTGACTGATGAAAACTCTTCGACAAGCACCCCACTGCACCATTCCGTGTCTTGCTGAACCAACACACACCCTTCTTAGATGCTTCGTCCAGTCTTTCACAGATTATATTTAACATTAAAATGCAAAAAGAGAGGATGCTCAGAAACATGAAAAATATGCCAATCTCTTGTCTTGCAACTCACCTGAACAACCCCCATGATATAATACTAATTTGAAAAAGGTTGAACTTTATGCTGACTTCTCACCATAAAATTTAAATAACTGGAGCAGAACCAGGAAGGATGGTAAATTCACAACCAAATTTGGCATGAGTCAATTTGGGGTTTCCCCTTGTAATCTCAAATTTTCTTTAATCGTAGCTGAAAAATAGAATTGAGTATTGGCAAGGTTAAGGGAGGATTGGATGGGATTCACGAGAGGTGCAGGATTCAGAGTCAGAGTGGGAGCCACAGGGATATATTGATCTATCAAGAGAAAAAAAAAAGGATTGCCTCCAAGAATGGACCATAGCAAGATTTGGAGGATCTCCACTTTATAATGTATGTGTGAGAAAATAAGATAAATGAGGTCAGTGAAGGAGTCATGGTGCGACTAAATGAGCGGAACAAGGCATATTGCCCCAGAAATTTTTTGATGGAATTAAATCCAACAAAAAAGAATATAGTAAAACAAAATGGATGAACCAGATTTTTATTTATGCCCAGAAAAATGTTAATGTTTTTATGCTCAATTATGAAGATTTCATTCTTGCATGCAGCTTAGGCATTTGTCCAGTTTGACTTGCAAATGGTTAGTTTTGGAACTTGTACATTTGCTAAAAGCAAGGAGTGTGGAGTGATGAGAATGAAATCTCACCTTTAACAGATGAAGGAAGAAACAAGATGTGTGGTCAATAATGTATGGAATTTTAAATAACTCAAAGCCTCAAACAGAACTTCCAGTTATTGAGTGTAATTCAAGAAATCATCTCAGACAACCGGCTCCATGCCCCTTCACAGCTCTTGGGATCACATATTTAATTCGAACTAATGTTCCCTCCCATGAACTTATAAAGGTGGCACTAATATGTGTACCGACTGATTTCATGAACATATCACATGCACAACAAAATGTTCTGGAACCATCCGCATGGAAAGCCCCAGTACTCATGCTATGTCCGTCTCTTGTCACTCATCATACACAATGCAACTCCAAGCAACCCAAGAATAATCTCACTGGTCTCAGACAATTCATCACAACTTTTGAAACACTGAAAAATCCCATAGCATATAAATAGAAATCCTAAGCAATTTCCAATAAAAATTTTACAGCATATGCCAAATGAATCCATCATGAAAACTGACTAGCGTGATGCAAAAAGAGGTGAGTCAACAATCAAAAGAGACATATCCACATTCATATGGCAAAACGCCAGACTAAATACCTCATATAAAATTTCATATGCTTCAATCACAAACATAGGATAGTCAGCCAATAACTTGAGGCATTGGTCAGCTCGTAAATCAAATGTTTGGTAATGAAAACAAATGCTCTTTGCATTATTTGTAAACCCACCTTGCTGAGATGTTACCCCTCTAAAATAATAGGAACGTTTTGGAATGTTCAGGTCTTCTGTGAAAAGAAATATGGGTCTGTTTCATGTGGATTTCCAAATAGAAACTATGTAAAATGCTAAACTGTGTGAATCAACACTTTTGGTCCATTTGAAATAAGACTGTGCCAAAAAGGTAGACTCGGGCGTTTTCAAGAACTAGTAAATACTTTTCATAGAAACCCTTAACGGCATGCTTTTCTTGTCTTGTCACCTCTCCATTTTCACTTAACATAACAAAATGGTCTCAAACAAAATCACAATTTCAATGTACATTTATTTTCCATTAACCTTTTTATTTTATTTCTTTTTTTTTTTTTTTGTTCTGGCCATCAAACATGCTCTCCAAGAAGACCCTTTGGTACAAAATATCTAATACACAACAAGTAACAATCAATAAGGGCAGAGAACAAACAAAGAAATGACAAACAAAATATCCCAGGAAAACCATCTGACTCAACTATAGAATGCACCACATCAATGAACCCGACTGTTTGGTTCCTGGGAAAACTGAAAAATAAAAAAATAAAAATAAAACATAAAATCACATGCCCTTACCCAGAATAAGAAAACACAACAAGAAGCAAGAAACCAATTTAGGTAATAATTGATTTCAAACCATCTATTGTCCCACATTTTCCTGGGAACTAAATGAGTGCCTGCTTCACTCAGCCAAGATTAGCCCGCAAAACAAGGTGGAAACTGACTTACCTGATAGACAATGCCCATGACTCAAAACAATCATGTACTCACAGTCAAAACCCTGGAAACAAAAACAAGAAACAACTGATCGTCAAACCCTAGAAAACTACAACCCAGTTCACAAACTCTGAATAAAACCCCAGATCAGAATATCACAAAAAAAATGAAGAAGGTAAACTACATTCTACTGGGATAATAAAAAATCAAGGTGTGTTGAAACTTAGAAAGACAATACAAAACTGTTCACCAGAAGGAAGAAGGTTTTAGCTTTAGGTGAGAGAGAAAAGAAGAGTGGGTAACCCAGAGCAGAAGCACATAGAAAATATGCCAAATTGGATTGCTACAAGGAGGTCTTTGAAGGTATCATCCTTTCCAATTTAAAGCTTTTTCAGAATTCTACTTAATATTAGTCATTTTATTTCAATATCATATATAATAAAGATTTCATTGTATTCCAAAAGGTAAGAAGGAAGTGGAGAACAATTTTTTCTTTAATAATTATTGTAATAGAGCAAGACCTCACAGTTTTCTTTCAATTATTAGAAATATAAGATGCCAGATTTTTTGGCTCAATCTTAGATTATCTTTCTAGTTTTAAAATTTTTAATATTAATGGAATTTAAAAATTAATATTGCAAATAATCCCTGCTAGATTTAAAGTTTGTGTCCAAGTATAAACTCTTGTATATATATTACCATTGTTATAGTTATAGTGAAGAATTTAAAATTAAATAGAATTAAATATTGAGTAATAAATTCATTTTTTTCCTCTTTCCATAACTTCAGTTAATTCTAAAAGTCCTTGAATAATAAGTTTCATATTTGTACTCAGATCAATAGAAAATTAATATTAAAAGAAGAAGTATGACATCACAAAATTATTGCACATAAAATAATATTAAATATGATAATCGTCAAGTAGTGATAAACAGAACAACATCCAATCATAAGTACCTCTCTTGTTTTCTTTCTTTCTGAATTCAAAACTAAACATGTATAAACATGGATACTGAATCATAAAAATCAGAGCATGATAAAACATTAATCAAATTAATAATATAACAAATCACTAAAGTTTCACATAAATCGAAGTACATTACAAGAGAATCTGTATTGGCCTTGAACAGATCATATCAGTCATACTATTATCTATGTTTCACCTGAATACAGTTTTTTTCCAATGAATCATCTACACAAAATAAACGTCGCACAAAGATTATTTAAAAACAAAATGATCATATAATGTCATGATACAAAATCAAACATCATAATAATACAAATTTATAGAAAATAAAAACAAAAATCGATCTACATGGAACAAACTATTTATTTAAGAAAATAGATTGAGAAAACAATCATACCTCCTGCTTTAAAGATTTTTCACTTTAATCTTTCTAGTCTTTATGAATTTCAATGAATATTTTTTAAATATATTTCTCCCAAACCTTTACTTATAGTTATAATAGACTTTAACCATCTGTACCTTTATTTAAAGAATCCAATCTAAATTCAAGAAACAACGAATCAAATCAATTTTATTCTAATCTAACTATATCCAAGATATTAAATCAAGTCTAACTCAAATTTCTGCATATTTTTAAATCTGAATTGCAATATTGATCAAGTTAAATTTCGTTGGTAGAGCTAGACTAGGGTAATGATTGATCAATTACTGAAATCTATGTTGAATAATGGTAGAAAACAGGAATGTGATAAGCTCTTAAAGTGGGGATGATGGTCTCATGAGTAAGGAACTCATACTATACCTTGTCAGACAGTTACAGTAAGTCGGGAGTGCCTCAGTATACGGTAATGAATGGGCGCTGTATACGCTGGGGTGTTCCTTGTGGCTGGAAGAGTTGTGGTTGTTTCTCCACTGGTACAGTGGCACAAACTAAATAACTGGCAATGTGGGCTTAGATGTGAGAACGTATAATACAACGCGCCTGAACATGAAGTGCACTTATAAAGATTATTAGCGATGCCATGGGGCACCACGCCCATGCATCGGATCGTACTCGCGGCACAATGTCATGGTCTGATGGCTAATTGATGTCATCTCGCCGGCAGCGGCATAGATAGTGGATCATGTCACACGCATAATGCATGGATTGAAGGATCAATTGTTACGTCGCAGTTGTGGCATGGTCAAAATAATCTGAAGGTAGTGGTACATGAATTTAAAAAGTGGCGGCATCCGCGACTCAACGTAGTGGGATCGAACGTTGTAAAACAATTTGCGCGTAATAAAGTTCGCCAGTATGGATAAAGGTCTTCAACTAATTAAGGCATTAGAGGCATGAGCAAAAGATGCCTTCCTCGCCGACAGGAATCACTCAGTGTCGCCATAACTTTTGGTGGGCACTAAGGCATCCATCGAGGCTGGCTATGGTCATCATATATGTACAAGGCTCACGGGCTGGCACACCCTTAAAAGGTGTGTGTCCGATCAAAGGGCAATTCCACAGACTTTTATATGTTACTGACCCCGCATGTTAAAGGGTTTAGCGCAAGCTGTTTGTAATCTGCTCACGAGTTCCTTCAAGAAAACAAGCTCGAAACACTGGTGTGTTCTCAGATTTCATCGCTTAATATAACATGCTCGGGAGTACTCTATACTGATCATTCTCTCTGCACGTCAGCTTTTTAGAAACACTGGCCTGGGCGCTACTTAAGGCGACCGAATACGCCCGGCGCATTAATTTCGGCGGTGGAAAATCGCCAGTTTTAGGTGTGCTGGCGGTGGTCCGAGTCAGAGGATGGTCGAGAATCGCAAAGGAAAGGGCCCGTCAGCAAGAGAGATCGGGACTGGAACGGATGATGGGCGTTCGCCCATGCTGCATGTATCAATGAACTTGATGTCGCAAGGATTCGCTCACCCTAAGCTAGCATGGAGAAAGTTCGCTGACATGAAAACTGCAAATTTGAATCGTGATGACGAATTAAGACAACCGCGGAGTCGCCGCAGGATGCTGCACCCCAAGAAGGTCGTGGCTATGTCATCCCCTTCAATAGATAGATGTCATCCCATGGTTCGAGTCCCTAACCCAAAGGCTCTTTTTAGTATAACCACAACGCAAAAGGAACTCCTCATCAGGATAATGAGTAAATTTTCAAGGTCGCCATGTACGATAAGAGAGAAAGTCCCAACAATCACCAACATGTATCTGCATGGCGATGTGAACCAAAGGCCGGGGTGTGGAAAGATCAGAGGTAGGAAGGCCCTGGTGTCGCCGAGCGGGAGACGCTGGTGTGCTGAACTAAGACTAAGCCTCCACATGTCAGGTGGTTCATAGGGAGTCCTGAAAAATGCCCAAAGTGGCACATGGCCTGGCCTAAGACACAGTGAGAATTAAGTTCCTGATGCTTGACACATAGCGAACATGTCTAATGAAGATAAGTTGTTCAACTTCATTACCCCAAGCACTGGGCGTGGATGTGCCAACAACTTCGGCTGTGAGCCTCCATGATTAACTCATCAATGGCTACAAAGCGAATGTTTGGTGGATTTACCCGCGCACAATACCACGCGAAACAAAACTAGGCGTGGCACCATAATGATAGGCAGATTGGTACAGTCAGACTCCTGGAAGAGTGAGAACATGCAGCAGCCATCAGGCGCTAGTGTTTCATATGCTGTGCAGGGTCCGCGATCGAGCCAAGGATTGTCCAAGGAGGGAAAAGGTGTTCGCTCTCCATCTGTGATGATCTGATGAAACCAGACATCGCCAAATCTAATTCAAATGAAAACACTTTTCTATAAAGAGTTCCATTTTGAACTGCCGCCATATGTTCATGAATGGTCAGTAAAGGTAATGTATCGTTGATAATAGAGCAATGCAATGGCAAGCAAATGTAATCGCCAATTTAGATCGGGATGATCGAGTACATACGATGCGATAGTCACTTCTTTGAATGGTAGAAACCTGAGTGGAGGGTATTATCGACATGTCCTGGCGATGGTAGAATGGGTAATCAGGACTCACCTGATGCACTCCTGTAGAATTTTGAGATGACCACTCCATTTACACTTATTGCAAGCTTTATAAGAATTTTCACTACTTGAGGTCATTGGCATTCATGGAAAAGGGGACTTCATGCACAAGTGATTTAATTCATGGAGATCAGATCAATCGGTGGATTCAAAGAACACACCTGGGGTCAGTCGAGAAAAGAGACACAGTTTACAAAGCTCGTGTAGAGTCCTTGGGTTCATAGGACACAAGATCTGCATGCAATGATACTGAATGATGGACATATTTTTCCTGGTTTGAGCTGACTTTTCTGAGCATCTAATTGTTATCAGTGGGTGGGTTTCCAGGACCCTCTCTAGATCCAAGCCCTGAATCGGCACGAAACTCAGCCGGGTTGCCCTTCCACTCATCAGTAATCCGCCAAGTGCAAGGCACGCAGGATCAAGTTACAAGCCCTGAGATTCCTCGCATATGGAATAAGTAAAGTCGCAAGGTAGAAAGGTATTCGGGCATTGAGGTTCACTCCGTCACTTCGATGTCTTCCCGGGGGTGTAAAGCGGCAGGGTCTCCCTCACAGAGCAAGGAATCGATTCATGCCTCAGCGGGCACAGCAGTGAAGCTCTGATGCTCAGCAGATATCAGCGAATGGGCTCCTTCCAACAACATGGCACTTATCAGTAGGGGGTGGCGCCATGCTGGTCTTTCTTCCGACAGATCGAGGCATACCCAACACTCAGCGTGGGCTTAAATGTCTTTAAACAATGGTATAACAACTGGTAGCCTCGAGGCACTGGCTGCACATGCATAACAAAGATCTACATGCCCATGCACATCGTTAGTGACTGGCGGTGCAATGCCACAGACTCTACTTTATAGTCGGAATAATAGTCTCATGGCAATGGGCGCGACATGGTGATCAAGGCTTTCGCATGGTGGTGGCTGGATCAAGGATCAATTGGTTGTTATGTTGTAATGCTGGTAATGGTCGGGTGCTTCAGGTCTGACAGGTACATGACCAGCAAAAGCAAAGGTAAATGACAAGACCTCATAAAGAAATGGGACCAGATGTTCAAACTCAAGACATGAATAAGTCACAGTTTATAGATAAATGGGCCTACTGCATCGAAGTGAGGTGCATGCAAGAGTAAAAGGACACACAGTCGATGCTGGATCAGCCAGTCGCTCATACCCTGGAAGCGGTGAATTGGCGCATCCATTGAGCACGCACACGGGTCATGGTACTATGTGTGGTCACGGGCTGGCACTTTCGAAAAGGTTTAACTGTGCGGGCACTATGAGTCTCTTTGCGCTACCATCAGAATTTTACAGATAGCGGTCTTAAAAGGCAAGAGCCAGAATTGGCTGCTATGAGTTCCTCTTTCGTAGCAAAAACAATGCGGGTGGAAAACATGGTGTTCTCAGATACTATGGCCGGAGCGGTAATACAAGTCGAGTTTTTCTTTGTATTCGAACGTCCCTCTATACGCTTTTGAAGAGAGAAACGAGGTCAAGGCACTGGCGTCAACTAAGCGCTGAAATACACTTAGCGGAAAATCCGTGAGCCTGCAGCTGGGTGATAATTGGCAAGAGTTAGGTTTTGTAAACATTTTGGAAAATCCAAATCAGAATCTGATCACTTATAAGGCTAAAAGAAACTACTATTGTATTTTGACACTTATTTTCTTTCAGATACATCATAGTATTCCTGCTATTCACACAATTTGTTCCCATTAGACTTCAACTCCTGACCCCTCCCTCCTTATGCCAATCCGAACTCTTAACCACTGGGAGTATGTCTTATCTACTACATACTTCTCTTTGTAACACTTTGGTTAATTGTTATTTTCTGAAATTAAAAAAATATTTGATAGTTTAAAAAAATAGGTACTCACAGCCCACCTCTGCCAAAGTTCCCCAAGAAAGAGGCCAACCCAATGAAACACAAAGAGCCCACCCACTGGAACCCGGGCGAGGTAGACATGTCCATTAGCCATTCGTGCCTTTTCACGCAAAGATCCGGCCTTTGGTACCAACCCAGAATGAAGGTCCAACCGCGCCCTTTCAAAGGCCGTGACAGAAAGCCCCAAAGATAGTGGAAATACAGAATAACCACAATATATTATCCCGTAAATCCAACCAACCTCATCAATGGCAGTGTGAAAGATAATAATAAATTAACATCAAAACCCGGATTCCAACATGGAAGGTGGGAAGATTATCCCCAAAATAACCGCTCTTCTATATCCTTACCAAATTCAGACCAATACCAGATGTTTGAAAATAGACTCATCTAATGGGAATTAAATCCTAATCACCATCCAACTGGTGGCAGTAACATCTACTATAAATACAAGCCACCCATCTGGTTGAAAGGTAATGCATACTCCATACGTAAACACATTCCTCTCTAGCCTCCCTTTCTCAGAAGAAATCGACTTGAATTTAGGCGCACCCGCGAAGCCTCATTAGACCCTTTCCTTCTTCTTTTTTGCTTTGGCAGAGTGCTTGCATCCAGAGCCTACACACTGGGCCTAGTAAAGAATTTATCTCCATCGACGATCCAGAGCGCTCAAGCACCAGTCTGGGCCAGGATTCCAGAGTCTCTCAAATCGGTAATCTGACACTCCACACGCCCACCTCACGCTCTGGAAGTTGAAAAGTATCATCACTGAAAATGGTCTGTGAACGATAGCCTGATAATAAATATAATCACTTCACATCATGGATCGACTGAATATGCAGATAACGCATCTACGACAGACCAACTGCACCACACCGACTTAAGATGTTAGAAGGCAATGTTAACACAACAGTAGCGAGCGCCCACTTCACCCAACCAACGCCCGGGAAAGAGTTGGGCAAATTCTCATCAAAGTGTATGCACGCCACAGGAGACACGACAGCCTCAGTGAAGGTTACAACTTTCTCCCCTCCCCAGAGGAGTAAACACATCTTTCGGCACACCTCCGAGGGTGTCAAGAAGAAGCAGGCGCTTAATCCGGTCGGGGCACGGACTGGCACTATCCCGGTTTAGGCAAACTGCCACAACCTGAGGGTACAATACCTGAATGAAGAATCACGATCCTCGCCGAGTGTGTGGAGCACCACTATGGGAGCAGAGGTTCAAGAGTCAAAGAAGAGCTCACCATGGCAGGTAGTAAGGATGATGCGCCCGACACTATGATACTCACATACAACCGACCACCCTTCACAAATTTCCCCGAGAGGTGCTTTCACTTCTCTTCCAAATTCGATGCCGCGGCAAGCATTCGATGGTGTCATGATCCAAATTGAACACCAACACTTACAAAAACCAAATGGAGTCGTATCGGCATTGTCAAAGATCCCATATAGCTTCAGCATCACTCCCAAAAGGCCCAAACGCCGTGCATGGTTTAATAGCTTCCAATCGTCACAACTTTTCATCTGTATACTCGCCCATTGCATCTGCCTTTCACCATCAGCCAGACGTATAGAAAACCAAGTTATCATCCGCTAACCATCAAGAAGAGCCTCCGCAAGAAAGCCCGAGGTCTTATGTCCAAAGATTCCACCAGTCTCTCGTGCCAGATATACTGACGAGAAGTTCACATCAACACCCGTGATCAATGCCGCTAGTGGTGCTCAAAGACTCGATGTTTTCCATCTCCGTAACCCCAAGATGCCCTGAAGCTTGCAAAAGCGAGAAGATATTAATCTGAAGAAGCCCTCATATCTTATGGCAGAGAGAAAAGAGTAGAGCTCTTTCCACTCATAAAGAAAAAGTGACGTATGCTCAACACAGGACAAGCCCAAACAACATACAAAAACGGATCGTAGAAAGGTCTCCAAGAAGGATGGAGAACTCACCTCCCCGGCAAGGGCGCAGAACCTCAGAGATCGTCTGGCTCACCGCAATCCAAAGACGAGGACATACGCATTCCCGCCTCAGCGTGCCACCCCTTGTAATCCTCCCGACTATCACAGTTCCGCCAAGTACGAAACGGATCAGCTCCCAGGGTGGCCAACCTAAATGAAGCCGACTCAACAGAGATAACTCCAAGTACTACGAGTTCCATAGGGACTACTTGACACCTGATCACACCTGCAGGCAACTCAAGAGAGAATAGTATTTAATACGGCGCGGTACCTCCCACGCTCATATCTCTGAACAAAGCCTGGGACCAGCTCGTAACTGGGTTCCCCGCCTCAACACCACTACCCCAGAAACACATCAAGACTAACAACCTCAGTGGAAACCACATCCCTGTGGAGGATCTGTAGGGAGGGAGTCTCGCACCAAATGAAGGCCCATTTATAAAGATCAGTCAATATATAGTTTTAAATATGCAAAATGGCTCAAACTGGCCCAGGTCTTCGACATCGCCCACATTCTCTCGACTGGGATCTCGGATACTAACACCATGACGACCACCGGTAGTCACAAAAACAGTGGTCAACAAAACAAATGACCAAATCCTAATTGACAATGGGAGTTCAAACACCGATGATCATCTCAAGGCTTCAAATTTCTTCTATAAACGGTACTTTAAAGAGAAACTGGAACTCACACACTCATCTCACGGGCTCTATGGGGAAAAGGTATTACCGAAGCTCACTGGCACCGGCACCTCACTCGGGAGATTCCCATGCCGCGATGACTACGCAAGATTCTCATCGAGACGCCCGCCTCGCTACAACATCATGCTGCTAAAGTGCACTTTCTCAATGCAATAAAAAGTCATCCTCCGCATTCATGCGGGAGTGAGAGAGATCAAGTTCTCGCACGGAACGAAAGTAGAATGGTTCTCGAGGATCACAACGAGCGGCCGTAATGCCATCGGGCGATCCGGCGAAAACAGTAAATGGTCGGCGCTATACCGATGAGCTCGACATGCGCGACAGTGCGCTCACCGCCCCGAGCCCTCGTAAGAACCGGAACCGATATCATGGATTCACTTAATTTCTGACATTTTGCCTGGCACACATTCAAGCTTATGAGGACCTCAAAACCTCTCTTATCCATTTCTTTAAGACAATAAAGACGCCTTTGTATGTAGTTAAAGATACTTTATAAATCGATCCACACTACCACAGTCATAACGCTGCACCATCCTTTCAAGTTTGCTAATCAAATGTAAGAGGAGGGAGCTTCGCAGACCAAAGACAAAGCCATCACTAGAAGTCAAGAAACTCCTTCAAGCAGAGTTACTGTGTGGGAGGCATCCTGAGTACAGCCAACGCCAGACGGCTAAAGCCAACCGCAGGCGGCGCATCAGATCGATCACACCACATCACGTGCCGCGCCCAAAGGACGCTTCTCACGCAATCGACCATCGTGGGATGCCACGCCGCCATGAACTCTCGCGCTACGCGGATGCTTCTCCCGGCAACCATCAATATGGACCAAAAAGCACAAGAAAAGACTGTCTGGTCATGCCAGTGGAACCGATTGCACGGCGCTTGCCGCGCCCGGCGGAACGCAGGGTCACGATCGTGAGGTCAGAACCGGGATGCCCAGCGTATAAGTTAATAAATCCATGAGGAAGAGCAGATGAGCATGTCGGTAAAATCCACCACAGCTGAGCTCCACATAGCTCATCTATCCGAGGCGTTCCAGATCTTGAGAAATTACAACATGAACCTGATCCACCTGGCGTGCCTTTGAGACAAGAGAAAATCTGCTCACAGTCAACCACCGAGCAGGAACTGGAAGCAACCAGACAAGATGGGGTCGTGTTCTAAGATGCCTCGCCACCGTGAGAAGGAAGTTCTGGCCACCGACTGGGAAGGATCACGCTGGTCGCCCTGATTCAGTAAGGCAAGTATAAATGCCAAATTTTCTTCCAAGTCCCAAGAAGGCCTTTCTGTAATGGATATACGTGAAGAGGTATTCTCAGCTTGAAAACGACTGAGCCTCCCTCCCTCCCATTCTCCCACAAGAAAACCTCACTGGCGAGCTCCCTTAATTTCTACACTTAGCCGATCTGGTTTCAAACTGAAGGCCTCCCTGCACAGACAAAGAACTGAGTGCAGCACCTCACACAATACAGCTCAGCCGATAAAGAGAGGAGGAGAGGTACCCATGATAGAAATCCACTTCAGGCCTTGTAACCACAAATGAACTCCGCCCATTTCCAAAAGGTTCATACAGAAGTTCCAACAGACACTACGGCTATGCTACATAAACTTAGACTCCAAGGCTTCACAGTTGTAAATGGGCCATAGAGTCGAAATAGTCACGATATCGATACAGTTTTTGCAAAATCAGTAAATAAAGGGCAGGTCTTAGCCGACTTCGTCATGGAATTCACCCCAGCGGAGCCTGCTGAGAACACTCAAACAATGAATGACCTTCCATCCGAAACTCTCGTATGGCTCAAAATGACAAGGAGCGGAAAAAAATCTAATCTTGACCCCAAAAGGTGAATGTACACCAGTAAAAATTCTGATTCTAGATTTCCAAGCCTTCCATGAACGAAACAGTAATGGTCGCCATAAATGCCGCCCCCCAACTCGCCACCATCGGAAGGTTGACTGGTACCAGAGTCCCGACCCTCACCTGTAGTAAGACAAATAGAATACACCTACGAGCAAAAAAGTAGTTATTTGATCCTATATCTCCAAAAGGTAATGAGATTTACTCAAAATTGTATTGTCAAAGGCCTACATGATAACCCAAAGCAGAACTCAGAGCGACATCAGTAAAGAAGCAATAAATTTTTGCACAGAAGGACCTCAGAGGTCACGATCTGTCGACACCCGGCGTGAGCCCTCTGCATCGTATCTCACGACGCGGAGGTTGCCCGTGCCGTCAAACCGAGCGAGTCGATTGACCCCATTCGATTATATAATGTATTTGACGTCGTACCGACGCACCAAGAAGCAAATGCGTAAAATAAGAACAGTCAACCAGGTTCACTAATCATAAGGAAGCCCGCATGCTGCGGTTTCCTTCGCCGTAATCAACTCATGTCGCGGAAACCCAGAATACGCTTAAAAGTATAATACTGGCTATAGCGCGGAAATCAAGATCTGAGCTCGAAAGCATCAAGTAGTGAAACTGGTGACAGGATACTATCAGCCCACATCAAAAAGATTTAATCGACTCAGTCAAGAAATAAGATTCGGTGAGAGACGCCAAGACTTTAATACTCCCATCGTAATCTCGACGTCACTCGCGTCCCGGTAAATCTCTTCCAACAATGGGGCTGATATCGACCCCCGCCAGCGGCCAGCCAATGTAAATCATCATCGCCGCAGATTGCAGTCAACGTTGGGGCCGAGGCCGAGCCTTAGCCACAATCACAAAGAATGTAAGATAATGCACTTTGCAGGGCGCTCCATCAGTATGCAGCTGCATGAGCCTCAGCCTACAACTAAGAAAATACCGACAATGCCAAATCTGTATCTGCCGAGCCCGACGGTAAGAACTGGCCATCAGGCTCCCACACATCCTCATGGCCATCTGATGTGCCAAAGTCACCGAACTCAAGGTCGCTTGAAGACCAAATTAAAGATCTTAAAGGAAAATGGGTAGAATACCCCGAGGCAACATGGCGCAGATCTGCGCTGCAGTAGGCTACATAGAACTATCAAAATTGTATCCAGGTGTCCCACCGCAGCAGGCTAACTCCAAAGATAAATGAGATCTGTACCAACACTGGGACGGTTTTCTGCAGTCTGAGAAGTGCGTTTGAGTTAAAATGAGGCTTCTTGATTCTTGGTTTAAGTCTAAAACATAATTGATGGTTGTAAACTGGCATATAAATTAAAGGAAAATTTGCAGAACAAATATTCCAGTCTCCAGTCACCGGGATCGGGATTTTGTTATATTCATGCCCTGTTGGTTTCCTGTTCAGGATAATGACTCCATCGTCATTTCCCAACCTGACCCATTCGCAATTAAACTCCAAACCTCAAATTACTCCCCTTCGTTAGATATGGCAATCGTTGAGTATACATTCAAGTCCCGTCAGGTACATGCCTCAAAGAGGGCAAACCATTTAAGAACTAATAGGAGACAACCAAGTGGATGACAAAGGGACCACAAGATCAAGCAAACGACCGTAATTCACAAAGCTTGCCAAATACACATCGCGAGGCCGGCAAGAGGTTTCAACCTAGGTGAGATGCGGTTTAAATGCCTATGGGATGCAAGGTGATAAATGAGAGGGCATGAAACTCACCCAAACCTCCACCACACTTCCTCTTCATGAAAGGTTTATCAGATACCTTGGTTTGTCAACGCACTCATGCATGCCTGGTCGCCAGAAAACAACATAGTTATATGTTATAAGAGCAAAATAAACCTGGTGTCTAAAGTCATGTTTCACAAAGATTGGTGTTAAAGGCCATAAAGCCGTATAGGTGGTTTTACAAGGAGCCAAACCCATCAGGTGTGAAAACGGCAAAATGCCTGAAACATGAGACACAACAGGATGTAAACGTAAATTTGACCCAAACACGTCAGAATCAAAACATCAAAAAACATAGCAAGTGTTCATTTTCATTATGCAGAATTTAGATACGACAAATTTCATTATGATACTGGCCATCAGCGGAAATGTATGCACAACACCAATACATAATGCACTCGCGAGTACGCAATCATATGATTGCAAAATTTTCTAGTCACAATAAAACTTGATTCTAACTACTTCCAAAGTTATTCCTGTACGTCAGCACCATTTACTTCCAATTTTCCAATCCATTTGAGACACTTTATCTGGCTCTCACCCTTTGGTGAAACCACTCAAGATTCTCAGCATTCAAAGACCAACAATAAAACAAGTTTACATCAATTCAAGTTTCAAGACTGCAGAATCACCCAAAACACCCACAAATAAGGCAAGGGGCAAGGTCACTAACAGACATCAATATGCAAATAATATTTTAAATGATTAGTACCTGGGTATGCTCAAAACCCACGAGAATAGCGAATGAGGGCCTCAAAAGAGTACTTTAAGGCACTAATCACACCCTGAATTCTACACTACTGCTAAATACCCTTTAGTACAAAAACAGCAACCAAGAAAAAGGAGAAACATATGTGCGTAAAAAAGTGGCGCGAACGTGGCGTGGTAAGAACGTTCTGGCTCAGCAATGCAAAGGCCGAGCCCGCATTGCAATTATTCGAGAGATCAGACGCTACGGTATCAATCATAGGCGCGTTCACCGGCGAACTGAACCCGGCTTCCAACGGAAAGGCGGGCAAGGGATCAAATAACACGCAAAATAATTTAACATGATATCTCAAACTCCAATTTATACCGCTAATGCTCCAGATGCACTAAACCAAATGAATCTGACATCTGCACTCTTATTTCATGACCTTTTTAAAAGCAATTGATGCAATGCCTGGCAGAACTGAACCCAATGAAAAACCAATATTAATTTATGATCCACCGATGACCCAACCAACTAATGAGGCACTGGTCAGCATGATCCTCGACTAGTAAACCCACAGCCTGTTCCGACTCAATGGATTTGAATTTCAGCACTCCACAACTCACAACTCAACATCCCAACTAATGAAAGTAGCACTTAACTGTGGCCCTCACCACAGTTCCGAACGTGCCTTAAATTCTCGCGATATACCCTCTGATCATGCCTCCTGCTCAAGGCCATGCACACGCCTTAACAAACCTTTCTTTCTTTCTTCTTTTCTTTTTTCTTTTCTTTTTGAGACACACGGTCATGGGAAACCCAGAACCCATTACAGGTCACCCAATCAAGGCTGCAGCTGCATAAAAGCAATATAAAATTAGCCTACTAATTAAACCTACAAGACTCACACAAGTCCCATGGGAAAGAGAGCTGTTGCCACGACTCAGTGACTTAACCATCAAAACAATCAGATAAGTACGTGGAATAGCTAAGAAACATTTATTAATGCAATGCTCAAACTTAACTTTGAAGAGATAAAACCAAATAAAAATATTAAAATTGTCACAAAAATAAAATAGTCAGATAGATATTTATGTCAAGATATTTACAAAATTATCACTTTTTAAAAAAGAAACTCACAGGTACCTATTGAAGATGAACTAACTGTCAACTCATGAAGGACTATATGAAATTTAATAAAATACACTTCAGATTTTGATCTCAATGAGAAAATGATTCTGATCACGTGAACTCTGTAATATTTAAAACAAAATCAGATCTACAACAGAAAATGCAAAATATTAGTGCTGAAATGTAAAGTAGTGGCATCACTAAACCAAATCTTCAGACTAAATAATAAAGTAAAATTTCACAAAAATTCTGAGTGCTCAGCCTCTAAGAACTAATTCTACAGTGTTACTGATCCTCCGATATGAGGTCCTCAGGAGGCGTTCTCCGCCTTACAGCAGTGCGCCAGCCTTCATGCCTGCCTTGCTCGCAATCCGGTCCTCGGGGTGGTGCTTCGGTCGATCGTCAGAGGAAGAATGGTGGATTCTTCATTAATCAGTTTACTGCTCTCCATCACTCTTCCTGTCGTTTAATATCATGCCTTCCCTACCCAGTGGGTGTTCACTCAGCATACTTCATCGCATTTGCTCCCTCATCCTCAACTCCGGCGTTTTCGCTGTCAGGAAAATATTAAGCTCCAAAGTTGTCATGTTGCCAAATGAGAGCCATGACCTATTCCTATGAATCGATAGCTGGCATTCACATGTGGCCAAATGGCCTCTCTCAATATAATGCACTTGATCTGCCGCACCGGCAGAAGGCCTTCCAAGGTCGAGAATCACTGCCCAAACCACCTTGATAGTAGAACTTATCTACTTTACCAACACATCCCTCCACTATCCCTTTTTGGTGGCTTTCACCTGAACGATCTTAGCCGGCGATAGGTGCAGATGCTGGTCGTTTCAGCCTCAAACCTAGTCGCCATAGTTAATCGAAGACGATAGTAGGTCATTAATCGCACCTAAGTCTAATACGTGGAAGGCTTGTCAATGCGTGTTCCTCCAATGTTAATCGAGATAGTCAGTCCTTGGATCTTGTGGTATTTGCAATTACCTGGGTTTCTGTAAATGGATGATGGAGCTAACTGGCTCAAGCATAATTTTACTCAATGTGTCTGTCCTTCACTGTGAGACAGAGATCTTCATAAAAACTTCAGATAAAGCAAAGACTCATTTGGATGATGTCCAAAAGGGGCATGTCGACTTCCACCGCCTTGCACTCCAGGATTGCTCGCCCCACTGGATGCCTCTCGCCTGTGCGCCTGGGAACTGAGGCGGTGCCCAGTTGTTTCCACATTGAGTCCTCCCAAGAAAATTGTTATGGTCTCCCACCTCCCTTTCTCCTGCTCCCTCACCACAGGTCAGCATCAATGATCAACCCTTTTTCCACTTATGTATGATAGCTGACTTCATCCATTTTGGGAGGTTCACTTCTGAATAGTCAGTTCATGTGACCTTGATTTGGCAAAGGCCGATAGAAACCCTCCTCGCTTCTGTCGACGGCATACTTTGTTTTCTGATGCTCCCAGTTGTCATCCTTCAAGAAATGTTTTCAATCATATATCTTTGTCATGTTTCTTATACTTTCTCAATTTTTTTTTTTGTTCATTCAACTGAGCATTATTGATGCCTTTGCCTTCCATTAAAATTTCCTACCACCTTGCTCAAACTGCCAGATGGCTTTGCCTAATAGGAGGAAGAGGTGGGTGGTCATTACCGTCAGGCTCCGGGGAACATATGCGTGGAGGTCCCGGTGCTCAGAAAGGTTGCAGTGATTCTTCCACTGTCAGGCAAGCGCCACAGAGCATTTGTTTACATGAGCCTTGGTCGCTCACATATTTGCATCCTCAAATGGGGTTTGATACTGTTCTCCTGCGGTGGTCGTTGGACCGGCAGCTTGAACAGCTGACCAGAATGGTACTTTCTACCACCGGCCGCACCTCACACCCTTTTTCTTTCTAATTTCCAATCTTCAAACAAGGTAGACACCTTAGCTTCACCCATATCTTCAGAGAGGGCATACATGCCTCCTCTTGGTTCACTCGGGGTGGCTTAAACCGGTCTCCGCTCTCTGGCTCGTCTATCCCAGCCCCCTGGAGGTCTCGACCACAATCGAGGAAGTCCCATTGCCCTCATCGTGGATTTTTACTCAAGAAATCTCCTCCACACATATGGTTTCCACACTGCTTTCATGGAAGGACATTCATCATAAAATGGTTCTACCAAAGATCCATGTATCAAACCCATAAAAGGGCATGCATTGATAGTCTCCACAAATCTCTCCCAACACCGGTAGAAACCCTCTCACCATCATGAAATGCAAAGTGTGTGAAATTGCTCTCTGCCAAGTAGCTCATCTCAGGAGCATCGGCAAATTAGAAACTCATCAAAGCCTCCCAATTCCTTATGGTTCTCGCCTTAATGCATTTAGCCAAATTTTTGGTCATTCAGTGGTCGCGGGAGAAGTTTTAAATTTAGTAGCTCCACATGTCGATGGCACCCTCTCTTTGAAAGCGGTGCATACATCCTCAAACCCAAATGTGATTATAAGGGTTTTCATTCTCCATGCCATGGAATGCTGGGAGAGGACCAACAAGGCTTTTACTCACACCTCCCCAAGCAGGGGGATCATGCATGAGGAGTGCACTCACTCCCCAGTGGCGTGATCCTCGCGATCATATGTACTGGCCCCCAGCACTCGTCATTTGGCTGCCTCCGTGGAGGATCCATTTTGAGCACCCGCGAGACCCACTCTGGTCCCATCTCAGGTAAGAACACACCTCCTGCCTACCCTCTAGTGTTCCTATCCCAATGATAAACTCCGCTTCCTTACACTTCACAATCAATGTGAGCAACCAAAACAAAACTAACAGTGCGGTTAAGGTTAGCTAAAATTAAAGCATAAAGAAAACCTGAATTGCATTGAAATTTAAAATCCTCGCAGAACCCGCCCAAGTGGGAAAAATTATGAAACTGCAATGAGATTTTGATTTCAAAACTTGCATATGAACCCACAAGTTCAATAAATTTCTTATCTCACTAGGCACTTAATCTCTACAACTTTAAGGCTTAATGACCAAGCACAAAGAGGCCATATAGAACTGAACAAAATTTAATATCTGAAATTTATCATGATAATGCAGATGAAAGCGTTCAGTAAATGGGCAGAAACAATTTTTGGATGGTTTTCTTCGAATGAGAAGGCAAATTTGAGTTGTAAATGGGCTTCTTTTTGATTTCGGGTTTTGTTCAAAACAGAAAGGCCTAGCGGCTGTAAAATCGTATATAAATTGAAGGAAAATTAGAAAGAAGACTATGAAATTGGGGTCACCGATCGACAAGGTGTATTCATGCCTCTGCTTCAGCCGGGGATGTAATTAGTAGAGACCACTGTCATTTCTGGGACGACCTTGATTTTGTAATTAAAATCAACTCGGGCCATTCTCTGAGTAAGTGGAATCAAGCGAGCAATCGTCCCAATATGTACAAGTATGGTCTAAAGAGTAAACCCAACAAACTAATAGAGACAATCAACTGGAGGGATGATGTGTTGGATCCCAAGACGCTGTTCAATTGAATTGTGTTTGGCACACAAACACATCAAGATACGGAATCTAGTATTGTCAACTGTGGTGAGATGCAAGCGATTTAAATGCCTGGTTGTATTAGCAGGATAAATGAGAGGGCACAGAAAACTTACTCCAAATTTCACCAAGACCCCTCCTCTTCATATGAGTGGGGCTTTATATTGCACATCTTTAGCTATCACCATTGTGTGTTGAAACACGAGAAAATGAGAGAAAGAGGAGATATAGAGATAAAATAAAACCTAAAACCAAAGTCATGGAAAGTCGATAAAGATGAAAGTTGGGGTTACAGTTGCAGTGGGAGTTTTGGTATATCAACCCCAACGTGAAGTCAAAGTTCTTCCAAAATACGAGATTACAATAGGACAAATGGCACTTGAACCCAAACGGTCGTTTGAACTCCAAAAATGACTGAAACAACAGTAATATTTCGCTAAAAGTAGAAATCTTCGCAAGATATTGAATTTCGCTACATGCTTAGATACTATAGCGGTAAACTTCTATCACAACGAAAAACAAGGTATATGTTAAACAAATTTCACTATGCACAAAGACTTTCTACAATGATAGCACCAGCCATCTGAATGAATGGTACACAAAATTTTTATTGATTCATAAATTCTTTTACAAGATTTATAAATATCTTAATCTCTTATAAATTCTCGCAGCATAGACTAAGATTCCACCATTCCTCCAAAGGCTAAGCCCTCCTGATTGCTTCACACCTCATTTTGGCCTTCAATTCTCAATCAACTAGTATTTGATCTTACCAACCTGGTGAAACCACTGGCGACTACATCCAAGACTAAACACAGCTGCTTGTCGACCGGTTTTCAAGACCGCAGAAACCTACCAACACTACAAACGTCAAAAAGAGTAATATTAACAGTGGAAGTCACCATCGGATGCCAATGGCTGGCTCAACAGATTAGTACCAAAAAGCAATGAATCACGTATTAATAGGCTCTCAAAAAGATAATTTCTCTTAAGTAACAATCAATGGCCTATAGATAATGATTAAGTTTCAACTCGAGAAACCCCATTTCCCGAAGTTCAAGATCAAGCAAGAAATTTCATTAGCTGATTTAAAGTCCCCAAGGATCGAACAGCAACATGGTTGCACTAGGCTCTCCGTCAATCTGGATCTTGAGAGAAAAAGGAAATGCCTAAGGCACATAAGATCATCAAAGCAACATTCAGGTAATACAACTTTCAAAAAAGTCAAACTTAGGAGCTAAGAAATGGGCATTTGGTCTTAAAAAGCTCCTCGCCAAGCAAAGATAAACTATGACATGGGAACCTAATACCCAACTGGAAGTCCCATAATGAAGATTTCCTCAGCCGCCAGACTGAAAATTACAGTCTGGCAGAGAGGAGGGGAAAATTCTTATAAGATTAGCCCGAATGTGTGAAATGATCTATAAACGCTTAGATCATGAGACTTCTAACAGGAACTTTAAACGGATTTATCAATTTCGGGGCTAACGATTCAATCAACACTGAAAGATTTGAAAGATAGGTCAGCATAACAAGATATAATGCTCAAAAAAGCATATGAATGAGAGTCTGAGAAAGCTCCATGAGCTACTAAGAAAAGTCTCTCTCATTCCAATCAGATTTATATCTGAAACATGAATCAAGAGGTCAACACCATATCTGAAGCAGGCAAAGATAAGCAACTCCCTCTCAAAAAAAACTCAGGGAAGGAAAAGAAAGAAAAACCATTAAGAATTGAAAGCACAGAAGGTGTGGTGAGAATACAAGGCAGGATGAAGAGCCTGAAACAAAAAGAGGAGAAATGTATGTGGTTGAAAAGGTGAAGAAAAGGAGAAATGAGATGGAAAGAAAGCAATAGAAGAAATACAGGAGAACCATGAGAAGAGGTGCTATAATGGTATGGAGTGAAGAGAAAGAAGAATGTAATGGAGAAGGCGGTGCCAAGAAAGGCGCACCTTCTGCACACATCTCTGTTCAAAAATAGTAGTATCATGACCTGGCTAAAGGAGACTAGGAAAACACAAACTCAGCCAAAGTAAGTCCATTAACAATCCAAACAGACTTCAGTGAATCCCGCTAATATCATCAACTCGATCGTCATCTAACATTTTTCAAACACACCATAAAGGTAATGACCAAAATACAAACCCATAGTAAAATGGAAGTCACTACTTATAAGAAGAAGGCCAAAAGAACCCCGAAACAGCAATGACATTTGTTAAATTCCCTCCATAAATAAGCATTAAAGACGCCGTGACCTTCAAAACTGGTCAATAATGGTTAACGCAACAACACTTAACAGCGTTCATCTGATTCAACACAAAATAACACGCAATTTTGGCCGAGCCCATCACAGCCGGATTGCCACCAAGGCCTCAAAAATTCTGTTCAAAGAGCTCACTGGCGAGTTCATCACTCACAACAGCCACACAAACTATCGAAATGTGATCCCAAGCCTGATCACTTGATCATGCCCCAATAATACTGGGAGCCTGCAAGAGGTCACTCTGATCGAAACGCCCACTCAGCACAAACACCCAGAATCGGGCCTGAACCTCGCAACCACCGACGAGCTCAGCAGCTCACACTCACTGAGCTCAACCATTCTGAGCTGGAAGCAGCCATAAAGTGCCCAGAATCATCACCGCCAACCAAACGACGGTCGCAGGCCCACTTCTGATCAGTTCTTACCAAAGTTGACAGCCAAAAACAGAACCACCGACTAGAAAATCAGCCTGACTGAGCCCAAACACTTCACTGAGCCAGTTCGTCACCCGCACGGCGCACAATTTTTGTGAATCGGTCACACCAGAAAATCAACCCACGGTCAAAGAGTTTACTCACTGAGCCCTTCAATCCATCCTACATGTGCCATGCAAATTTAGAACCCATCTCAATTTGAAAAACGAGTCACTTGAGCCCAATGCACCACTTTGACAGCCCACGCCCATCACACGTGCCAGCAACCAGAACCGGCCTAACCCTGCTGCAAACTCACCACTGGTCCGTAAGCTCACATTGAATGGTCTCAACCGATTTTACACAGCCATGCAATTTCTGTGTAACGCAGCTCCATCAGCAAATCACCGACGAGCCCAACACCAATTTGACGAGTTCGTCTACTTAGCACGCGCCACGGTACCCCGTGAACTCAGCCTCCACCGCAAATCAGCCGACGAGGCTCAAAGAATGAACACCACTGAAACGCCTGCGATCCATCCTATTGATGTGCCAAAAAACAGAACCGGGCCCCAATTGAGCAATCAACTAATGAGCCTCAAAGAGCTCCACAATGACTTGAGCTCTCACCACTCCCACATGAGCCACAGCACCCAATGGGTCCCAGACTCAGCCTCAGATCATCAATGTCATGGTTCAACAAATAACTTAAAAGCCCAACTCCGCCACCAGCCAGCCCAAAGGTCGGGCTCAACAAATTTCGCTTATTCAAATTTGATAAGGCCCACAGAGTTCAGATCAAAGGGCATAACGCCGCGGTTCGAAGCCTAACATCTCAAATCAAGACCAGACCACGTCACGCATGGTCAATCAAACTCAAGCGCAACAAACACAAAGATAATAAGTGAGGCCAAAGCTAAACAGGTGAAAAATGAGATGACTTCACAAAGGCAGGAAGGTCTCTGGTCCTAGCCCAAACAAAATATACATATAAAAAAAAGAAAAAGAAAAGATAAGCTACATCGCAAAGTGACTGCAATAGAGATCGGCACCAAGGAGGAGCAGATTACAAAGAAGGAGTGGCCTCAAACAGGAAAACACATTCTCCGCTGATAACTCCAAAGCAGAAGTAATCCCATCCTCGCGCGAACGCAAGAAATCTCAGCCGAATAGGCACACTGCTCTCTTCCAAAAAGGTGCGCCACCCAGAACTAATGTATACGCCCCGCCCTCGCCTTCCACACTTTCATTCAAGGAGTTTCCAGCAGGCACTCAGTTGGTCATCGACAAGGTCCTCACTGAGTCTGCACACTCAATAAAGGCCCACTGAAATGCGGTAGTTTTCATAATTTCGCCTGATTGAGTCCTCCTCCCACCCAACAGCCGCCTTGATCGCAGTGTCGCCTTGACCACGTTAGCTTCTTCCCGAACACTCAGTCACTGACGAGGAAGTCATCCCCAATCCATCTTGGAAACATATCGCACCTGCAGCCTCATTCCATAGGCCCATCAAGTCGCTCCTGCACAACCTGTACTCATCTCAACTCGTCGGTCGCTGAATTCCGCGGCTTCAAGTTTGACTGATCCTTCCACTCTCCAAGCAACGCACGACAGGCGCCCAACTGACTTGAGCCTCACACCCTACCATAGTCTGACTTGAATCCTCAAACAAACTCAGCCTCTGACGTGAGGTGTTTTCACCCGCCTGTGCTCCAAACGCTTATGATTCTTTGTTTGAATGTCTTTCACAAACCTTCCATGATGAGCCACCCATAACTGTTGACAGAACTCAACAATTCAACAAATCTGGACAAATAACTCAAAAGTGGAATAAGACACTGGCTGTATGTGTATGAACTCACTTTGAAAGCACCCCCCAAGAGATAGTACAAAGCCCTCAAATTACAAGTGTTCACCACCCTCGATTCTTGGGACTCGAAGAATGACTTTAGATCGCCTGCCATAGTTTCACAGCTGGCCGAGAGAAGGCAGAAGAGTCCTCATTCGCCAATTTCTGATTCTGATCCCTTTCCCTCCACTCTTCCCGCTCTTCGAGAAGTAGACGAACCCTCACGTCATGTTCCAGATTGCAGAATGGGCGTGACCGCCAATGATCGCCGACCACTCGCCATGACCTTCTCTCGCCTCTGGCTAACAACTGCATTTAATCGCCAACTGTGATCATAGAGCCTTAACCAGAGGCGACCGTGACCGCCCGCTTTACGATACTGAGAGACTTTAGAAGAATGGGCACATGTCCCTAACTTAATCTCGAATCGTGCCGCCGATTCTTCTCAACTGAGTCCGAGGTTTTCAGCTTCACGCCCGGTCGGTAAAACGCTCCAACCGGGAGCGTAGCTCTCAGCGGTTCGCACGGAACACACGGAAGAAACTTTCGATCGGCGATACGGCGCCAGCCCCAGCCACAGAGGTCTGGTTCGGCGGCAAAACTTTGCATGAGATGCGGCACCAACAAAGCAGAGTTAGCCGAATTCTGTTTCATGGCCGTGAATGTCCACTGAACCCACCGCGAGAATTTGGTGAGGACACCAAAACAACGCTCAACGCACATTAATATCTTCAAAACAGATCAACTTGAAAAATCCCAGCTACATGTAGGCAAAGATGCGTAACCCAGTAAACAATCACAATGACCAACACATGCTACAACTAAACAACCAACACTCACTGAAGATTCCTGGTGGTCCAAGCCACCCGAATCAGTAGGTTGTCCTCATTGGTGATATCATCTCCAATCTACACCACAAACTATAGATATAAATCATCCTTCCATAAACTGCAAAGATGGAAGATCTAAACTCACACAAGATAGAGTCTAAACTGCAGTATTGAGGTCATGAAGCCCCAGTCCCCGCCAAAAAAGATAAAGTGAGCAGATACTAAGGGCTTGGGATGTTCTGTTCCCCATTCCTTAAAGAAGAAAACCAATAACAACCAACACACCCCTAACCATGGGGCTAAGTTTGCAGCTGATAAACACGGGCAAGGAAACCCTTTCTTATAGCGATGGAGGAAAGCGAAGACTATTATCGAAGGCCACTTTTAAAGAAGCACACCATCTTAAAGACAAACCACATGGGGAGGGTCAAAACGCCAGGGACTACAATCTAACCAAAGAGGTACTTCGTAACGCCCGAAAAAGGTGGTTCCCAGATGAGGGACCGACCTTGCCAGTCCGGCAGCAGTTAAAGCATGCCGAACTGGGCGACTTTTAGTACTTCTAATTCCCTGTAGCTTAACGTTTTATTTTTCTCTCACCCTTTTCAAGGAAGAAGAGGTTTCTCTGGCATCCTTCAAGTTCCAACCCTGATCAACTGATCTGAGACACCGCCAATCATCGAAACCTAAGAACAACAACCACAAGATCATCATTGGTATGCAGGAAAAGAACCACCTCACCTTGATGAATGAAAATAAAATTCGGCCAACTAACCCTAGCTAAATGATCGCTTCCAAAGCACTTGGTTGAGAGACAAAGACGCAAAGCAATCTTGAATACATGCAATTAAAAGGCTATCCAAAGGAAAGACGCCAGAAAGATTCGCAGCAAAAGGCCTTTATAAGACTTTATAAGAGAGAATAGTCCAACTCTCACAGAAGGTGGAAAAGGTTCCGTGATTCCAGTGCCAAGACAAAGGACTAATAAAGAAGAAAGTGAAACCCAAAGAAGTGGAGAAATGAGCGCGCGAAACCGTTGAGTCAACAGCCAACAGAAGACACAGACAAACACTGCCTGATCCACTGAACTGCCTCAGCACACGCCACGGGAAACCGCACCTACGCAGAGGCAAGATGCCCCCGTCACGACACCGACACAAGGCGGCCACAGGGGCAACCAGTCTGGCATTAAGGCCTGCAGCCACCACAGCTCAAGAAAGAGGCTGGCCACCAATGAGTCATGAATCTACCACAACCTGGCGAGAGATACGCCCACGAAATATTACGTCTTTCACGCCGATTGCCTCAAAAATGCCCTGCAATTAAAGGTCATCCGCTTATCTGTATGTCATTATAAAGTCCCAAAGATAAGTGGAAGCCAGACATGAATCCACAATGAATATATTATCCTGCAACCAAACCACCATCACATGAGCAGATAATAACAAATTAACAACAATCGATCCTAATAAGTAAAGCAAAGACGATCCCAAAATAAACCGCCGAGATCCTTTACTAACCACCGAAGGGTCAGACAAATATCTCATCCAATGGAAGTCTTAACCTAATCACCATCAAACGTAGAACATCTACTATAAATACAAGCGCCACCACGCGAGAAGCAAGATACCATGAGCAAAGCCACGATTCGCCTTCGTCGCTTCTTTTTCTCTGCAAAGAAATCCACTAGGTGACTGAGTTTCGCCACCCACTAAGCCCCGCCACCCCTCCTTCAAAGCACAGTGAGGAGCATCCTTGAGCTCATGACACTAGTCCAAGCAGTATCCCACTCGCCCGACTTGAGCACAGGTGGAGCGCCCACAGACTTAGCTCAGCCACCATCTCCTCATCTTCAAATGAACAACACCTACATCACGCCTGTGCCTGGCCAGGCATCGTCAATTTTAAATAGAAAACTGTGCGAAATTTACTTTACATTAGATGCCAAATAATTTAAAATATATGTATATATTTACATATTTGTTTGTGTGTAGTTACAAAGAACGACAATGGAAACATATAACTAAAATTAACTTGGCCAAAAAAACAAAGAGAAACTATATAATTAAAAATTTTGTGTACAAAATTACATGTAAAGGAAATCATTTTGTGGTTTATACTTGCAATAATTATTTTTCATAAATCAATTAAAATTGTATTTAAATATAATACAAAGTTGAGAAAAATTGAAATCAGAACCCCATTTTCAACTTTCTTGCCTAGCCACTCATCTTCCTTAAGTCATAAGTGGTGATTTTTAAATCATCCATCTACATTTCTATTTAATTTATTCCTTAAAAGAATGGCTATTCTATATAAATCTTACTTATATATCTTGTTTTTCATGATTTTATCATCTTGTTATGACACTTGGTTTTGTATCATCTTGATACGACTTGACTTTTTATTTGTATGTGGTGATTCAAATGGGTAAAACATACTTCGATCAGACCAACAAATTAGATTATGATCATCACATGATGTAAAATTAGGAGTAAGATATTCTATTCACTATGGTATTATCAAATTCATAGGCTTTGAGCCAATTTATTACTCTATTAACCTGAGTATTATTTCATCTTTTATGATTTTTAGCAAATTTGTATTTATATCTCTATCGATGTATCACAAGTAATAGCCAAGAAATTATTTTCTTTAAAAAAATAATGCAAAGATAATTCTTATGTAAAATAAAACATCTTTAATTTTATATAAAATAACATGAAAATCATCAAATCTATGGGATAATTTTTTCTAAAATACAGATCCTTAGAATGATTGGTGGAATGATTAT
The DNA here is from genome assembly GCA_016808115.1 of Tetrastigma voinierianum. Taxonomy (NCBI): domain Eukaryota; kingdom Viridiplantae; phylum Streptophyta; class Magnoliopsida; order Vitales; family Vitaceae; genus Tetrastigma; species Tetrastigma voinierianum. The sequence goes on from JAEQBH010007095.1 coordinate 54,278, forward strand.
AAATTTATAACTTGATTAACATCCATTCAATGAGAGAGGCAATTTCCTCCATTATTTTTCCAGTCCAATCAAGTCTATTAATTTCTTATATTATTGATCTATCACACTGACGCCAACCATATATATATAGAAGTAGCAAGTAGGGCACATGCATGGGCCACACATCCCTTCAAATGCTCACAAATATTTCATATCTATTCTTTTATTGCACTCTCAAATTTGGAGTACGTACTTACATTAGGGCTATAACATGTTTGATCAGAGAGAAAGTGATGCAGTTATAGTTGAAAATTGGTGTCAAAATCTATCTTATCAGTTATTTGGTGAAAAGGATGCCCCATGTCTTTACTTGCTGTCCATTAATGAGACATGTGCTACTTGTTTTTCTTGAATTTTGTTGGTTTCTTTTTATTTGCAATCCTTTACATACACTCCAAACTGTTCTGAGATTCTGTTACTAGTATGGGGCTTATGGAGGGAAGTTAGTTTGAATACGTCTTCAAAGACTAAAATCTCAACGTAAACCTAATTTTTAGATTAACTCATTCCTTCTCACCTCTAAGGTGATGTATTTGCATTAGACAAGTTTTAAGAGTAGTGTTTCACCTGACTTAATACTAAGGAGCTGAAAAGCTAAATATGTTTTCACATTGATTCAAATCCCTTATTCTCCCATGATAAAAAGGGTGATCTTATAATTCTTGGTCTATGACGATGTATTAAGGTCGAACCTAAACTTGTGCTTTCGAGAGATAACTTTCCATATATACATTAATAAAGGATGTACACATTTTTGAAAAAGATGAGCCCCTCGGACCACCCGAATCTCACTAAATAGAAAATTGGATCTATGTTGGATCTCACCTGAATCACCCCATCTATCCTCTTGAGGAGGAGTTTGGTTTCAAACCCAGGTTCTAAGAGGAGTACGTCATGCTTACACTTACGCGCATTGAAGGAGGAGGAGGAGGAGGAGCTAGCTAGCAAATGGGTTATAGGGGAATGGAACTGCCCCCTTAGAGCCTACACAATTAAGGCTGGCGGCAAGGGAGTAAGGCATGTGGATATTGGGGAGCATATCAAGCTAGTGAGCGTAACAAGCAAAACAAAAGGGTTTCTAGCAAGTGCACTATTCTATGAGAAGGAAAGGTGAACCACCTTAAGACACCTTATATATACATCATCATCATCATCATTATCATATGCTAAGCTCCTCCTATATATTCCATCACATCATGTTTGGCACCGCGTCACTCCCTCCTGTAATCTACTACGGATTAGCCATGTTTCAACACCATTAATATTTTATCTAATAATTTAATTAAATATAGACCACTACCATTGCGGATCGAGCTCTATCCTCACTGTTATTGTAGAAAAATACACGGTAAATAGGAAGAGAATAAAAAAGAAAACTAACAAGAACGCGAATATTTATGTGGTTCATTCTTATCTACGTCCATAAATAGGGAGAATATTTTATTGATTGTGGCTTTCAAGTATAGAATACAAAACCCTAAACACCTACATATAATTTATAAACCCTAGATCACATTGAATCATTCCAATCCAATCAGGTCCATACTGTAAGGGACGTTGCCCCCCGCATCCCCCGAGATCAGTGTTGAGCCTCCGGGTTCGGGTATGGGTTCGGGTTTTGCTGCCCTCACCCTCCATCATCTACAGAGATCTCACAAAAAATTTCTTTCAAGTCAAGCTCTCAAAATATTTGGAGTCGGGCCATAATTAGGGTGGCCACAAAACTCCATTCCAGTCAAAGGGTAGTAGTCGGTACGTTAGCTGTAGAAGCTTGAGTCAGTAATTGGGGCCTGGAAAACTGGGTTTGGAGGTTGCTCTAACTAAACCTGGATACATATATATCCTCCGAATGTTGCCTTGTTATGGATGTTTAGGAAAGTAGAGAAGTATGTGATAGAGGGGTAGCCACGCATTTCCATGGAATGCTCTCTTCATTAATTGAGATGACACGAACTGTCAATATCTTTCACTATTTCACGAGGGGGGCCTTTTTGCGGTTAGGTCATGGATGTGGGAGAAGCCCATATTCAAGATTCTATATATTCATCAGAAGCTGCTGACCCGATTTCTGCATTCAATATTCTGTTTTGAGAGCTTCTGCTTTGTTAATTAAAGACAAAAAAAAAAAAGGAGAGAAATAATTAATGGGTAACAATTGCAAGCAGCAAGATAGTAGTGAAAGGAGGAGGGGGAGAAGAGCTCCAAAGGGGCACTTTGTTGTGTATGTTGGAGAAGGGTTGAAAAGGTATGAGCTTCCTTTATCATTCTTGAAGAACCCCAGGCTGCAGCAGCTGTCGGTGAGTCGCCTGACAGCTCCGGGTTCGACGGCCAGAACGGGATCATTCTTCCCAGACGACTCTACTTCCAAACCATCACAGGGTTCAGACCAACTGCAGCGATTTCCAGCCATTTTGTACTGCACTGCATGTATTTCCTTTGTTGTTAAATTGGTAGCTGATGATATTTAGTAACTGTACAATAACCAAGTACTAGTGCATATTTATTGTGTTGTTTAATTACTAGTTTGTGAATTGAAATCCAGCCTAATCTAATCAGCAAAATTTTGTTGATTTCGGATGAATTTAAATGTTTTTTTTTTTCGGGTTTTTGTTAATTTCATGGCTTTAATTTGCTTCCCTAGCTAGTCTTAATTTGCCCCTCCAGTTGAATTGGCTTTGGTAGGTAAGTTCATCTTCTTGTTGAGTACAAAAGTGGCCAGGAAGATTAATTAACTTGGAGAATAAAGGTAACGGATTTATAGTTTTCTTGGAGAATTTTCCATGCACCTTCATTGCTAGGGTACAAAAAGTGCAGGCAAGAATGCTTGTATTAATTAGAATATGGATAGAAATAAGGAGTGTACCAATTTGAAAAAGTTAAAAGGGAAAGAATAAGAAAATAAAGGGTGGTGCTTTCCCAAAAATATTTTGTTTTCTATTTTTATAATTTTGAAGTTAGGTTTGGTTATTGAAAGGTACAAGGAAGATTCAAACGTACAAAAAAGATGATTGAATCCTGTAATAAATATATAATTTATTTTTTATTAAAACTAAAATAATTATAATAAATTTATATAAATATAATTAAAAATTTTAATAATATTTTTTTATATATTTGATATGCCAAATTAATTAAATAATAAAATAAATATATTTAAAATATAAAGATATATATAAGATGAAAAGAAACTTAAGGTTTTACATGTATTTATTTACATATTATATTATAAGTACAAATGTTCTAGATTTGATCATGAATCTCTCATATGCTCAACCTCCTCAACCTCAGACCTTTTCTCTCAATTGGAGTTAAGCCTTATGGGCAGAATTATATTTGAAAACAAATAATTGATGTATCTTAAATGAGCATACAAAATTCTTAATATGATATATATATATATATATATATATATATATATATATATATATATATATATATATATATATATATTCTTTTTTGAAGAATATATATATTCTTCTAGAAATTATGATATTAAAACTATATATATCTTTAATTTACAATTTATTCTTTTATAAATTAAAATAAGAGAATAAAATTAGATAAAATCTTATATAAAGATACCATATTTTTACTAGGAAACTATATTTCAAAACTAAACTTTAAGTGATGAAAATTTGATATATCTTATATAATTTCTTTTTAATAAATCTAATAAAAAATAAAAATTGTAAATCAAAACTCCAATACCATATATCTTAATTTAAAGTTCAGGTTGGCGTAAAGTTGGTTTTGTTGACTTTGTCTCTCCTTTGGTGTCTATGTGCTTTGGTTAGCCAAACCAATGTACGACATTTCAAAGGCAAATATTTAGTCAAAGCCTTGCCATGCCTTGCCTTGGTCAATATGCATGGCATTTTGATTCATGAAAAGAGACCTATTAACCAACTTTTTTTTTTCTCAATGAGTGAAAGATGGGGTTGAGTGTTTGTTCTCCTATTTCATTTTATACATATTATTCAAGACTCTTGATTTTATTCTTATCACCGTTGTAGACTTACTTGCAGCTGACCATTTGACAACCACAATAATGGGCATATGTTTTGGTAAAGAAAAAAGACGATCAACACGAATAGAAACATAATCATAGCCATAAGCTGGTCATGCCAATAAGATTGAAATCGGATTGAAAAAGGTCACATTGGACTGCCATTCCATTCATTTTTTAAAACATTGGACAACTACCTAAATTTATTGGGGTATTATACATAATAAAATTATTTAAATTTTAATATTAATATATTTATTATTTCTTATAATTATATTTGTCAAAATATTTTAGTTTTTGGCTAAATAAGAGCTCGGCGGTGATTCTACTTTATTTGTTTTTGGTGGAAGTGTTTTTTAAATAATAATCTAAAAGTGAAATGTGACTTACAAACTAATCTGATCGAGAGGTGGGGTGTTGAATTGGATTTTTAAAAGTTTTTGTATAAACAAATAGAAATCTCAATATAATTCAAGAGCAAAAATAAAGTACAAGAGAGAAATAGAAAGTGCAAACTTGAGGTTTGGCTCCTTCTTGTCTACGTTCACTTCTCTTCAACCTTTAATTTGACGAGTGTTCCACTATTTTCAAACTCCAAACCAAGTTTCTTGATTTTACACTTGGATTATGGCTCAAATCGGTTCTTCACAATGTCTTCAAGCTATCATCACTTAAATCTTTCACTTTAATCACCAAAGATATTCTCACTAGTTTACAAATATGAGAAATTAAAACTCAAGCTAAGGTGAATGAAGGGAGTACTCCGAGATATGCAATTGAGAAGTAAAAGCACCAAGAAATGAGAGTGAGAGTTAATGAACGTTGGTAAATATTACACAGAGCTTACTTAATATTTCATAAACCTCATAAATGATCCACAAACATCAATTTTTAAGGAGGAAGACTCGATAGTAATTTGTTGTATAACCGGTTGATAGATTACATTAATGAACTAGTCGTTAGTTCATTTAATGCATTGCGGGTGACCGTTTATGATTGTTACCTTGATTGATTCATCCAACCGATCAATCGTTTGACCCACCTACCACGATCGGTTCACAAAAATTGAAAATCAACCATTTATGACTTCAAATAGTCAAGATTTTCACCTCTTTCGGATGCAATCTGTAAGACCCGAGAAAATTCCAATTTTCGGAAAAGGGCAAAATTGTAATTTTGGTAAAAATCCAAAATTTTTCTAGATATCGGATGATGAAACGGACTTTACCGTTGGAATCGTCTCGCGAAATCTAGCTACCACGTCGAATTTCATCGAATTCCGATGTTTCAACTTGCACGGGCTGAGGCACCAGATCGGTGCCATAAAACGACATGTGATGTAACAAAAGTCACCTATAACATGTACTTTTATGACACATGTTGTATGAGTAGAAAGAGAATGGAAATGGACGGCCTAAATAGTGCAAAATGTCAAAAATATAGAAAAAAGGGACATGATGGGAATTAGCAAAATTGTTAATGAGGAAAAAGACAAGGATGAACAGTGTTCATCTTCTCCAAAAGACCAAAAACTCGGCAGAAGCAAGAAGAGGGATGCAAAGGCTGGAATTTTGCGTTTTGTAGAGAGAGAGAGTGGCTTTTCCTCTTAGGATTCCTACGACTGGACTCAGTCGGTTTTGACGGAACAAGCAAGTAAAGTTGATGCACGCAATGAGGGCTACGCTGCGGGCACCGATTCTAAGTGGAGTCATGACAACTCCAAGATGGTGGATGTTTTCCTACTTGTGTTAATCTTGACTAAGAGCCATGTAAATGGTTAGGAATGTTCTAAGGCTTGTTTTAGCCAGAATCTGGTCTCAAAAGCTTGAACAGAAATGTTAAAATTCCTATTTTATATTGCCGCAACAAAAGAACTCCGAGGGTTTCACTGTTCATGTGAAAAGTAACGTGAATATTTTTGTGTGAATTTTGCGGATGTTGAGTGATTCAAAATGAATTGCTCAGGTTTGCCACCAGCCTATGTGAGCTTAATTTTTTGTGTTATTGATGTGAATTTAATAACATGATTTGTTTTACTAATTATGTTAATATATAGCATGAATATATTAGCATAAATGTTCAGGATCGCATCATGCATTCCTTGTATGCATCGGGGGCAATGATGACCCCGCACCAAACACATATACAAATTCTCGTTGCACAATTACCAAAGGGTTATTATCTAACTCTAAACTATGATCATAAAACCCGTTTCTGAGACCAAAATCCTGCAGTTAATCATTTTCACTTTGCTTCAGCCTCGATATACTCGCAAGTGCACAGTCGACAAGTAATAAAATGGATATAAGTCCAGAGCATCGATCCCACGTAGATCTCAAGAATTTTAAATCAACTACCCCGACTACTCAAGTCAGACTATTTAAACCATAAAGTGATATTGGAATCCAAATTACAGTCGGGAACTATACTAACACCTAATAAAGTTAAATGAGCAATCAAATAAACTGAATATAAAGAATAAAGAATAAAGAATAGTTAAGAAAACAAATGGACACCGAATAATTATCTTCTGCAGAACACATCACATACCGCTATAGTGAAGTACCACCTCGTAGTTAATACCGATAAACTTCGAATATTTCAGTTTAAGAATCATTCATGCGTAGTTAAAGTAAAGCCGATCTCTCCACACTCCACATTTCATTATCTAATTTTTCCGATCTCTTCAAGACGGAATGAGATAATCTACTTTAAAAGGGATTTAACTGGTATTTTCTTTGCAATACTTCATACCCATTTTATGGATCAGAACCTTAGCTCCCAAGTTATCTGGGTCATAAGATATACAACTTCCGTGATGATCTTCCTCAAAATTAGAAATAGATCACCCTTTCCTTGATTGTATCTCAGCTAACACGGACAATTTCACTATTCGAATCGAGGTGAACCGCTTGTTTAAATTGATAACTCATTCAACTCTTTCTTGATTTCAAGTGAGAAGAGATTTATCAAGTAAACTTGCAAAGCTCATTAGGATCTCAAATACAGTTAATATACCTTCAAGCAATTGTTCATAACTCTTAGATCGCTTCTCTCGTACCGAGGGCCTCCTTGAAATCAGAGCAATGAGACAAATCTTATAACGGTATAAGAACCACGATATTCAGATCAAAAAACAAGTGAAACCTAACACCGTATAATTCATAAATTGAAATTCAAGGCCATTGAAACGACTACAGAAAGATAATTTCGATCATAAAGATTCACTTAATGCAGTCGGATTCCCCACCATCGAATTACACGCTACAACATTCCTCTGATCATAAGAATAAATGCAATTAAAAACTGAAGAGTTGAATTCCAGAAATTTGTCTGAACTTCAAACATTCCAAGTAGTAATTTGAAAAGAATAGAATTCCCCGTATTCACTTCTACTTCAAAATCGACAACATAGCGCATCCGTAAAAATAAAACGAAAAATAAAACCATAAATCTAATCTAATCTCTAACTATCAACATTGAAGAAAAGAAAAGAAAAGAAAAGAAAACCAAAAGAAAATAAAGAAAATGAGCCTTCGCCTCCCGTGCATCTCCCCGCCCGCTGTCACCGCGTCGGCGCTCCTTTTCCGGGTAGCCGCAGATTTATAGGCTCTCGCTTGGGCCCTAATCCCAATGCACGGTCAGGATTTCATGGATCGCCCAAGTTACCGCTCAAGTCACACCTCAATCCCTGGTCGCGACATCATCCATGTCGCGACCGATCTCACGTCACGACATCAACCCACGCCTTCCGTGCAGTTTCAAATGGTTGCCCGATGTCGCTGACATCAACTCTTGTCGCGACATCAACTACATGGACTCTACTTCCAATCGATAGTTCCGGCGTCGCTAATTCTGCGTCTTCGCGCGACACACTCGTCTTCGTGAGATTTTAACCGACGTTCATGATGTCCCGACCTCACTTCTCGGCTGCGACAAGAGTTCATTTCTTTGTAGCTTTCATCTGATGGTTCCTGAAGTCGCGACATCAATCTCTGTCGCGACATCACTTTATGGCTCTGCAGCTTTGAACTGGTCGCTCCTAGTGTCGCGACCGATCTCAAGGTCACATCGACGGTATTCTCCTGAGGCTTCAATCAAGTCATGGTGTCGCGACGTCATTCCTTTGTCGTGACATCAGCTTGCTGAACTTCATAAGCTTCCACCTGACAGTTTTGTGTCGCTGACAACACCACGCGGCATCGCCTACGGACCAGCCTTCACTTGATGGTTCCCGCTTGTCGCGACATCAACCCTTGTCGCGAAGACAATTCAGCTCGTTGTGTTTCAAGTACCGCATCGATGTCGCGACTTCAATCCCCTATCGCGACAACATCTTGAGTTACATCAGCTTCATCTCACCAAGCCTGTCACAGCTTCAAGGCGATTCTCCTGTCGGCGACTCTATCAAATTTCTTCCATGTTTCCTGATGTCGCGACAAGCTGATCATTCAAATGGATGTCGCTTACCCTTCTCTTTCACCATCAAGTTGTCGCGACAACTTACCGTTTTTATGCGAACGCTTCTCAGATCATTGTCGATGTCACGACGCATCCGTATGTCGCGACATGGAAGCTCCTTCTCTTCATTTCGTTGCTCACCGAGTTTCCTTTAACTCACCGTTTCGCTTTTCAAGTAAGCTTCGTCAATCGAGTTTTACCGCCGCAACCTGATATGCATTTTGATTGCCGCATAAAGCTACCGACACGTTCCTTATCTTTGTGCGCCTTTCGTGAATTTGCTTCACCACTATCTCATTAACGCCATCCACCTTCGCTTCTTTTTCCGCAAATATTCTTCTTGAATTCCCCGCCATTTAACAAACTTGGTTAGTTATTCCATAATTTTGCACATAAATCATTTCCTATTTATATAAAAATAGATCAGAAAAAATGGACTAAAAATAGATACTTTCAAGCTCATCAAACTCCCCAACTTAAAATTTTGCTTCATTCTCAAGCAAAGAAAAAAGAATTGTCATTCTCAAACAATATAAAAGAAAATTTTTAAGGACATTTTTCCGATTTGTTCTCAAGTAGCATTCACTTAATTGAAATACAAGGTATGCATTATTTTCTGCATATCTAGCTTCAAGTCCAAATTTCAAGGTTGGTTTCTACTTTATAGTATACAAACTAAAATGTGGAAATTGCTCTCACAAACAACATAATCACCGATCTCCGTTGAAAAATAAATTGTTTTCTTGTCATCTCTATAATTATTCACTTAACTCCCTAGGTCCTTCGCGCTTTATCAAGTTATTGCTTTTCCAAATCTTACAAGCTGTTATTCATATCGATCTCCACTAATGTAGGTAATTCCATCCTTCAAGATCAATCGTGTCTTTCGCTTGTAATGTTAGGCTCGGGTAAGGGTAGATAGAAAGGAACTTTTCGCTTTTAGATTACTCCCGAACTTTTTCTCTTTCTTTCTCACTACTACCCTTTTCCTTGTAGTTTCTTTTAATAAACTCCCCAAACTTCATTTTGGGACATCTCCCGGATTTCTTCTATTCGTAACCAGCTCCCATTTTTCATTTGTAATTTAACCGTGGGAATTTTCTTGTTTGTCACCATTCAGTGGATAGTGCAATGTTTTACCTTCTTAGGCTTTCTAACACCCTTAGCGAACTTTGGGTTAGTAACCCCATACCGTATGGCATTAGGTACTAGGTGTTGAACACCCCTAAGAACTTAATAGTTCAAGAGAATTAGCCAAGGTAAAACTTATCCCTTTTTTATTGTATTTGCTTTTGACCCTTTTTCTTTCATTCCCTTTTCTATCTTTTCTCCTTGGTTCTTCAAAAACAACCTCCCAAACTTGATTTCTTTCTTCCTCTCGCCTGCAATCACAGGTTCTTAATGAAAGACAATTCTTGTAAGGCTCATTTAAATTACCGATCTTTGTGGAAATAAGGCTTGATTGGCTCAATTTCGAACTAAGGTATATGCTTAGCATATAGGTAGGGATGGCTTGAATGGCTCAAACTTTCCAAGAATGGCCTGCATCATTTCTTGTCAGCTGCATCACCTAGGATTTCGCCTCAATCAATAATCTAACAAGTTCTAGAATTTGGGTTAGCTACTGTTATTGACCATTAGGAGTTCCTTGCTTAATTTTTGTTGATGAGTAGTTAAACTCTTTAGTATCCAACAGGTTCCTTGACTCATTGTTCATACCACAATCTCAAAAAATAAGTTTGCTCCTTCAATTTCATTACTTTCCTCTATTCCGACTCCAACAAATAAATTTAAGTCATTTTCGTGACTTTGTACTTCAATAAAATTGTATCTCACCGCCCTTATTCTAGATTTCAATTATTTCTAATCTAATCGCTTTCATTCAACGTACTCATGACATCTCAAAGAAATTGTTCTCCTAACTAATTCCTACTTTTATTTTCCCCAACTATGCATCACAAAGCAACACAATATCAAATAAACAAATTCAAACTAGCACGCATACAACAATTCAATTCAAATTTATTTTATTTCATTCAATTGCAAATGAGCTTGGATACAATTCAAATGGGAGAAAGAGGGTAAAGAAGGTTAGCAGAGAGAAGGTCTATTTTTCTTTTCAACAGCTGAGCAAAAATGTCGGGGGATCTAGCCCGTTGTACCTAAATGTCGGGAATTCAGGAATTTTCACCTCTCTTCCTTTCTCTCTTGGTTTCCTCTCCATTTGTTCTTCAATGAAAATCTCAATAGAGAGATCAACCTTTTGTTCAACCCATCCCGCCTTCCCCAAACCATTCATTGTATTCTCCATTTCGCCATGACCTCTAAAAATTTGGGGAGATTATTGTTAATCGATCCAAATATTCTAGCCATTCTTTTTTGCCTATATAGGATTCAAGATCCTGTTTTTGTCTCTATCATCCAAGCTTATTTTCAAAATCCTTCAGAGACTTGTATAGGAACTCGAACCCTTGATTTGCTCCCAACGAAGGCTAGCTCAGATTCTTTTATCAATGTGAGGAGTTGAGAATCACGCCAAACCGATTATAAAAGCTTCATGACTTAGCTTTGAGTTTCAGAATAGACAGGATCTCTTTCCTTCATTTCTTTCTTAAATCTCTTCCCCTTGCCGTCTAAAATTTTCCCCTCATCCGTTCCTCCCCTCTCTTCTCTCTCTCTTCTCTCTTCATTGCTCTCAGCCTCCCTCTCTCTCTCTCTCTCCCCACCGTTCCTCTCAGAGCCCGCTGCCAACTCATGCCCTTTTCCTTCCCGCTATAGCCTCTTCTCCTCCCACTCGCCTTAACAAGGCTGGGTCTCTTCTTTCCCAATTCTTCATAAATGCCCAAACCCACCCCCCCCGCGCAGTTCCACTCTTCGTTCTTTCATACATTCTCCTTTTGCGATGGCATCGAGCTTCCAAGATCGAACTGCTCTTCTCAGGCTCTCGAGCTTTCCATGCTGGAAATTTCGTCTCCGCATTGTGAGGAGAACTGCTAAGGAATGGAGAAGTTCTATTGGGTCGCCATCTTGCCCTTCATTGCCCGCAAAAATGAAATCATTGTTGTCGTGTGAGTTTTCCGTCGCTTCATCTCGATCAACAACCCTCTCGAGTCTCCTTTTCCGTCTTTCCTGGCTTCATCTCTTTTCTACCAAAGTACTCTTTCTTCTGGTTTCTTGGTCCTTGCTAACTCCCGTCAAGGGAGTGGTGAAGCGCTAGGTAATTCTCTTCGATTCCCATATCTTTCACCCTGTACTCCCTTCAAACATAGAACGTTGATCGCCACAAGTAGGAATAAACCTCTTTTAGTCCCTTCATGATACCTCATGATAGAATTTTCAATGACAACTCCTACTGATCTTGTATCCCTTAGTATGGCATACAGCAACACAGCTTCTCTATTTCTCTCACTGCGGCACGTGTTTTGTTAACCAAAACAAGCCAAGAAGCAAAAACCATGTTCTGCCCCGCGAGGCTTCCCGTTGAATGTTCTCGCATTCCTTCTCCTTGGTTTAGCTGCACTTTACCATTAGTGAGCTTCTTGGCAATCTTTCCAAAATCTGGTTTTTCCAAAGTTTCTTGAATTTGGAACCATGCTTGTGAATCGTCATGCCATAGGCCCTGATGGCATTAGTCACAGGAAACCTGCACTTCTAACAAAACCGCCCATTCTCCTTCCTACCAAATTTGAATAAAACTCTCTTACCAAAGGTCAGATACCTGATTTTGGTGCTGCAGGCTCTCCCACCCTCTCTAGCTCTATCATCTCCTTGAAAGGAGTAATGTGATTTTGAATCTCCTCTTGTGACAAACCCCTATTAGCATAATACTTTTCCACTGAATACGCTCTGCCTCGACACGAAATCTTCTACTTCTTCTTCTCTCACCTTTCCCTTTCCTTTTTTGCTCTTCTGGGAGTTTGCTGAAGCTTCGGTGTTTCGATGGCACTCCTGACAAAAATTCTTCCCGACCAATCTCGTCTAACCGTTTCTTTCATGAAGTTTCTTCTTATGGTTGTTCATGTTCTCATAATCTCGTCTAGGTTAGGACTAGGGTGGGAATTTCGCCATTGGAAACGGAAGAAAAGCTTTTAGAAGGTTTGACAGCTAGGTTTTTCAGGGGTTGAGGATTCGAAGGAGGTTAGTGGAATAGCTATGGTGTGGAGCGAATGATAAAGTTTCCAACAGTTGCACTAATCAATGTTTGTGGGCTAATTATTGCTTCATTAAAAACTTGTCGACTTCAATTCCGCCTTTACTTGAGATCATTGAATTTAGGGCCTTTTGTGAGTTAATAGCATAAACTCTTTTATGTCGCGACATGCTAAGCGAAGTTTTTTTGTCGCGACATTAGTGGATTTTAGAATTTGATTATCATGTCGCGACATCATTTTTCATTTGAAATCCACTCTCTGGCCGCAACTTCACAAAGGGTGTCGCGACATGTACCTTCTTTCAATACTCACTAATTGCCCCTTCAACACAGGTCACGACATCAATGTTTTGTCGCGATATTGTCGCCTCACGCGACATAACCCTTTCCTTGTCGTGGACTCAAGCCTTTAACTCAATGATCTTAAAAAAAAAAAAAAACCTTGAATTCTCTTATTGTTCCTAACCCCTTTAGACATCTCTTCATGCATCTTCAAGCAAAGATTTAACAATCAATTCAAGTATATCTAATGTAATCAAGTTAGGAGAAGTGTTACCCTTTTTCTCATGTTGTGACTTCTTTGCAAGTTGCTGGAATTGTTCCTCGTAGTTGCCTTGCCATTCATGTCTTTAAACCTAAGTGTACTCACCGCAATATTCAAGAAAAATCTAATTAAACTACTCATTAATTTCTAAAAATTAAACTATCTTTATAAAACAAATCCGACCTAATTTTCAAAGAACTAAAAGAAAATATTTCAAAAACTTAAAATCGTAAATTAAATCCTATGGGTTGCCTCCCATTAGCTGCTCGTCGTTTTGAGTCCTTAGCTGGACTTGCTGTTGTGGTATTTCTTCTTCTTCCTTAAGAACCAAATGGAGTCCCTTCATTTCTTCCCTGCTTTAGATAATGCTTTAACCTCCGTCCATCGACCTTTGAATTCTCTTCCCCATTATCAAATTAAGAGTCACTGCTCCAAATGTGTAGTACTTGACACCACCGTGTATGGCCCACTCCATTTGGATTTTAATTTTAAACAATTTCAGCCTAGAATTAAACAAAGCAGAACCTCGTTCCCCGCTCTCGAACTCTTTCAAAATTCCTGATCATGCCATTTCTTTGTCTTCGCCTTTGTATATTCTAGCATTATCATAAGCTTCATTTCACCCTTCAAGTCTGCATAGCTTGGAGCAATCTTTTCCTTGCACTTTAAAATCGAAGTTTAACTTTGATGGCCCACATTGCCTCAGATTCCAACTCAAGAGGTAGATGACATGGTTTGCCAAACAGCTCGTATGAGGACATTCCAATGGGGGGGTTTTGTAGGCAGCCTTGTGTTTCAAAGTGCATCATCAAGTTTGGAAGACCAATCCTTCCCGCTTGAGCTCACCCGTCTTCCTTCAAGTATCTCTTTTGATCTCTCCGTTGGAAATTTCGTCATTCATCAACTGGGATGATAAGCTAAACTGGCATGCTTCGATCCCATACTCGCCATAAGTTTTGCAAATATTTTGTTTGCAAAGTGGGTTCCCCATCACCAATGATAGTCTGGTGTTCCAAATCTGCTCAAAATATTCTTTTTGCAAGAAACTCATAAATCAGATTAGCATCATTCCTCGACAGTTTTCACTACTTCCACCCACTGGAACGTAATCTACCTGCTAGCGTATGTATAGATTTCCAAATGATGGTGGGAAATGTCCCATAAAATCAATTCCCCATACATCGTGCATTTGAATCACCAAAATACCTTCGAAAGTGGCATTTCTCATTCCCGCCGATATTTCCAATCTGCATCTATCACACCAATTTAACCCACTCAAGACAATCTCTCAAGATAAGGCCACAAACCGGATTGAGACCAGGAAATGCTCTTTCTCCGTAAAATGTCCTCATATGGTGATGCATGGCATTCATTTGTAAATGTTGCCTTGTTCACTTTCCGCACACATCTTCTTATTATCATGTCAAGACTTTTGAATAATACAACGGGTCATCCCAAATATAATACCCGTCGCCTGAAGCCTCTCGTTGGTGGTCGACTCAAGGCATTACTCCACAAGCCGATAATCTACAATATCGCATACTCATGGAAATTGGAAGGAAACCTTAAACAATTGCTCATCCGGGAAGTTCTCTGCTAACATCACATTTTCTTCTTCATCACCGATTCTTTCTACTTCGACAAGGATCGCCTATCACATCGTCACATCCTTTTATCCTTGATTTCCAAATCAAAACCTCCCGCAATGTTAAAGACCTACCTTATCAATCTTCGCTTAGCTTCCCTTCTCTTTTGACATCGTGTACTTGATTGCCGTGATGATCGTATGAATGATAACATGAGATCCCAAATGTATCGTTTCGAATTTTTCACAGCAAATACGCAAAGATCTCCTTTCGCTTGTTGAGTAATTTTCTCAGGTTTATTGAAGGTCTTAATTAGCATAGTATATGGCCCAATACTTTCTTTCTTGCCCTAGACAAATTCCCATCGCAAAATCACTGGCATCACACATTATTTCGAATCCATGATCCCATTCTGGTGCAGCCATTATAGGTGCTTGAACCAATTTGATCTTGATTTCTTCAAAAGCATCCTTGCAGGAGTCATCAAAATTGAACCTTGTATCTTTTTCCAGTAATCTGCATAGTGGTCTGGCTATTTTTGAAAAGTCTTTGATGAATCTCCTGTAAAATCCAGCATGTCCCAAGAAGCTTCTTACCCTTTACTGTAAATGGTGCAAGAGTTTTGATACTGATACCTGACTGGGTCTACTCACCCAGTAGCAGAAATTTTATGCCCAAGAACAATACCTTCTGACACCATAAAATGGCATTTTTCCCAATTCATAGTCGCTTGTCTGGCATCTTTGAAGTATCAAGCCTGCATTGTTTAAACATTGATCAAAGCCTGGATCCATACACAGCAGAAGTCATCCAGAAAATTTCCATCACTTCTTCAACCAAATCTGAGAATATAGACATCATACACCTCCGAGGGGCTGAGTGATTACATAGCCCAAATGGCATCCTTCTTCAAGGCAAAGGTACCCAGGGGCATGTGAATGTGGTCTCTCGATCCTCAGTGCAATAGCAATCTGATCAGATCCCGAGTACCCATCCGTGAAACAAAAGGTGTGTCCCGCTAACTGGGTCCAACATCCGATCAATGAAAGGCAAGGGAAATGATATTTTCGTTGCCGAATTTAACTTCCTCGTAATCACATACCTCCATCCCACTGCTCTTGTTGGAATTAATTCATTTTTTCATTTCTGATCACAAGAAACCCCTTCTTTGGAACCATGTACTGGCTCACCCACTATCAGCCCGAAATACCAGCATAGATAAAACCAGCATTCAACAATTTGAGTACCTCCTTTCTGACTACTTCCTTCATCACTGGATTCAGTCTCCTCTGATGTTCTACAGATGGTTTTGAAGTCTCTTCTAGCAGAATCTTATGCATGCAAATTGTTGGACTGATACCCTTCAACTCTTCAATGGACCAAGCTAGCGACCTTATGCTTCCTTAATATTTTCAAGAATCTTTGTTCCTCAAAGATCACCGAGTTTAATAAATGATCACCGGTTTTTCTTTGGTAATTCTAAGTAAGCATACTTTAAAATGACGTGGGCAACTCTTTCAAAACTAGTCCTTTCACTGGTTTCGATGAATTTCCTTTCAATATTTTCCCCATTGTCTTTTCTGTTTTGCTTCAAGCTCATCATAGTTTCTAAAGAATGAAAACTGCTGTATGGAAATTCAGAATAGACATCTTCGGTATACTGGGAATTCATCTCTTTTTCATTGATAAAAACTGGAGTATTACATTCATTGTTAACATCGTGGAAAGAAGTGACAAAATCACATTGCAATCCCCTTGTCTCTGTCTATATTTTTCATACTTGATCAAATTAAAAGCAAGAATTTTTTCTCCAACCCTCATAAGAACTCCTTTGCATGTCAATCGTAGCAAATTAAAGAGGCTAGGAATGGTCTTCCCAGTAAAGTGTGTACTTCAGAATCTTCTTCCATGTCCGTAATGATGGTCTACTAAAAAAACAATCTCCCAACAAAGGACTAGCACATCTTCTAAGACTCCTTCCAGGTTTCACCATCGACCACCCGCCATTTGAAGAGTAACAAGGTGGAATAACCTCCCCAAACTTAGTTTCTTGGTAAATGTAAAGAGGCATCAAATTGATACTAGCCCCGAGTCACGTAGAGCTTCCTGGAATTCAATTCCTCCAACAATACAAGGAATCGTGAAGCTCCCTGGTCTTTTCTATCTTAATGTAGTTCTTTCTGACACTAATCGCAAGTGGCGCGAGGATTCACTATTCCTTCCCTCTACTATTTTTCTTTTCTTGCTCGCATGTCCTTCGTAAATTCGCATAGAGTGGCATCCGAGTTACCACTTCCAAGAAAGGCATACTTGATCTCCAGCTTCTGAAAATCTTCAAACCTTGCAACCGCTCCTATCTCGATTTAGCCTCTGGAATGTGGGACTCCGCAAGTCTAGATCCTTGATGTTCTTCCCCGCTACTCCTTCTTTTCTTCTCCAGCACTCCTTCCTCTCTCGTTTCGCCCTTCTTTGTTGCTGTAATCTTTTTCTTTCATCTTTTCTATTTCCTTCCCACTCCTCAGCTGCACAGCCATGCAGTCCTTTGGATTTTTCTTTGTGTCACTTGGGAAGGTATCTTTCCTCCTGCTTATGTGGTTAGCCACCGCCTCTACTTGTGTTCCGTGCCCTTCAGTGGATGCATCAGTGGTGTTCAAAATTTGAGAATTGGTAGCAGTTGCTTCCAACTCTGCAAACTTTTGTTCATGGAGGTTCAATGTTCTTCTTATTATCTCATGAAATGCAAAAGATCGTTTCTTCAAAAGATTGGGCCTCGACTCCCGAGTATTCATTTATGTGTCATTTCCTTTGGCTACAACTCAGGGCTGCTGATACCTTTCGCTGGTTCCCATCCCGCTTGCCTTGAGAAGCCCCTCCACCATATGAGAAATTCTCATGGTTCCCCGAAAGGCCGGGTGATAATGTGCTGGCAAAGTTAGGATTGGTCAAATGGTACGCCCGCTCACCTGCATACTTAACCCTTCAAGATCATAGAATTGTTCTTCAAGAAATTTCTCTCAAGATTCTTCAATAACTCTCTTCAACTGCTTCCTACTTCATGGACAGCAAAGTGTTCTCCTCTTGTGATCCATTCGATGCATAATAATAGCATCTAACTTTGCTTCCATAGTATCTATCTGCCAAATTTCTCCATGATCCCCTTCTCCTGTCATCTCCTTTGAAAACTCATAAGGAGTTTCATATTGCATTTCGCGCAGGTCCCCACGCTCTCTTGCCTCTTCAGCACTTTTTCGCTTGAATGCTCCACAACATGAAGCATCAATGATCCTCGATATATCAACTGCCGCATGATATACAATGTCCATCAAGGCCTTCGTGATCTATCCCATGCATGTGGCATCTTCTCAAAGAACTGCTTGAATCTTTCCTGTGCCACATATAGGCTCTCATCTTCCCCCTGTTGAAAAACAATGATTTCCCTCCTCCTTTCTGAGGTGAGTGATGGGGGGAAGAATCTGCCTAAATAGGCCTCTACCAGCTCCTCCCAAGTATCAACAGAACCATATGGTAAAGATTCATACCATTGGTCACAGATTCTTAGAGAGAATGTGGGAATATGTAACTTGATAACTTCCGGTCTCACCCCATCTCGGGCCTTAACTCAGTTCGCATCCCGAGAAATCTTCCTGTGTGTTCATTAGAATCTTTAGTGGGATGACCAAAGAAACCGGGTGTCAGTCGCACCATGGTAATTAGTGCTGGTTTTAGTTCAAGTTACTGCATCGATACAGTCGCCTTATTGCCGAGTATTCGCCCAATGATCGGCTTCCAAAATTCTCCATGGTATCGCTGATTGAGGTCTTCGGCTGTCGGGCCCCGTGTCCCCCGCTTGATCCCGTCTTTCATCCGCCATGGTGGTGTTTTTCGCTCGTTTTTCTGCCGCAAGTGTTTTCTAATTGTAATCAGCCGAATCGCATCAATTTTCTCGCTTCCTATGCATCAAAGTTTTTCGAAAGCAAAACACACTCCCATTATCAGGATTAGTCAAAACAACAAATATATTCACTATGGTTTGTTGTAAAGTTGCGGGTCAAATGGAACCACCATTAAAAACTATTTTGCTCTTTTTTTTAAATGTCCAAATTAAGATTTCCTCTCTTTCATCTCGAATATTGATCTATAAAATTCTTTCGATCCCCGGCAACGGCGCCATAAAACTTGATGACCTCAGACCAAAACACATATACAAATTTCGTTGCACAATTACCAAAGGGTTATTATCTAATCCCTGGAAACGGCATCATAAAACGCTTTTGTTTGGGGCCAAATCTCCTGAGTTAATCATTTTCAATTTTGGTTTGGCGTGATATCACTATGAAGTGCAGTCGACAAGTAATAAAATGGATATAGAATCGGTCTCGATCCCGCAGAGATCTCGAAATTTTAAATCAACTTCACCACATTTACTTTCGAGAAGCAGTCTTATTTGAACCATAAAGTGATATTGGAATCCAGCTTAAGAAGTTGGAAATTATACTAACACGAATAAAGTAAATGAAAGCGATCAAATATTGGAATATAAAGAATAAAGAATAAGAATAGTTAAGAAAACAAATGGACGAATAATTATCTTTAGAACACATCAAGTATCTTCAGTATAGTGAAGTACGATTCACGTAGTTAATGCGTGGAAACTTCTTGAATATTTCGGGTTTAGGAGGCTGTCCCGAGGCGTTTAGCGATTAAAAATTTGGATCTCTCCATTTCCACATTTCATTGTATCTAATTTTTTCTGATTCTTTCGAGAAGACGGGAATGAGATAACTACTTTTAAAGGGATTTCCTTAATCTGGGTATTTTCTTTTGCAATACTTCATACCCATTTTATGGATGTTGTAAACCTTAGCTCCCGAGTTATCGGTCAGCCGGATATCTGACTTCGAGATGCTCTTCCTCGAAATTAGAATAGAATCACCCTTTCCTTGATTAGATCTCGGCTAACACGGGATTGGCCTCATTCGAGATTGAGTGAACTCTCTGTTTGTTTAAATTGATAACTCATTGACTCTTTCTTGTTTGAGTGAGAAGAGATTTATCGAAATGAAACTTGCAAAGCTCATTAGATCTCAAATAGCGGGTTAATATACCTTGAAGCGATTGTTCACTTAACTCTTGGGGCCCTTCTGTGTCACTTTCAGAGGGCCTCCCTTGAAATCAGGCTTGATAGAGGCAAATCTTATAGGAGTATAAGAGCGTGTCAGATCCATGATAAACCAAACACGAGAAGTAAATTCATAAATTGAAATTGAATTTCTTTGCGAAACGACTACGGGAAAGATAATTTACGTATAGCATTCCTTAATGGAAGAAATTTGGATTCCTCAAATTCTTGAATTACCGCATTTACAGCATTCCTGCGATCATAAGAATAGCGCAATTCTAAGGCGAGAGAGTTGAATTCGAGAGAATTTATGCGAACTTCAAACATTCAGTAGTAATTTGAAAGAATAGGAGTGCGCGTTCGACATACTCAAAATCGATGACATACGGATCCGGAAAATAAAAGCAGAAAAATAAAGCGATAAATCTAATCCTAATCTCTGACTTCTCCCGGCATTGAAGAAAGAAAAAGAAAAAGAAAAGAAAACTAAAAAAGAAAATAAAGAAAATGAGCCTTGGCTCCCGAGACCTCTCGTACGTGTCTCGCATAGTAACGTTCCTTTTAGGTAGCTACGTATTTATAGGGTTTCTCGGTAGGGCCCGCAATCGATGCATTGGATTGTGGATTTCCAGTGGGTAGCCCGATTCTTGTTCAAGTCGCGACCTCAAATCCCTTGTCGCGACATCATCACATGACCTCGATCTCACGTCGCGACGCCATTCGTCTTGCGGGCTTGAATGGTTGCTTTCCGGGATGTCGCGACATCGATCTCTTGTCGCGACATCGGCTACATGGGCTGCCGGCTTCCAGTGATGTCTTGATGCGACCTCGGTGTCTTGTCGCGACATCAGCTCAAGTCTTCTGTAGATTTTAACTGAATGTTCATGATGTCCCGGCCTCACTCTCTTGTCGTGATAGTAGTTCATTTCTTTGCAGCTTTCATCTGATGGTTCCTGAAGTCGCGACATCAATCTCTTGTCGCGACATCACTTCTCTTTCTACTTTGACTTTAGGTGATCGTTCCCCAGTGTCGACCTCGATCTCATGTCGCGACATCGACTTGATTCTCTGGAAGCGTGGTTGCTTTGGTATCGCTGACGTCATTTCGCTATTGACATCGACTAAGACTTACAAACTATTTGATTGCTCTTGGTGTCGCGTGACAATCTCTTGTCCGCGACATCGGCTTATGGATGCAGTCTTCACTTGATGGTTTCACATTTGTCGCGACATCAATCCGCGTCGCGACATCAATTCATGCCATGCGGGTTTAGTGGTCGTTGCGATGTCGCGACTTCAATCCTGTCGCGTGGCGTCTTGAGATCGTCGACCGTCTCACGAAACCTGTCAAACGAAGGCGATTCCTCTGTCGGCCTCTGTCGAATTTCTTCCATGTTTCAAATGTCGGCTTGATCATTCGGTGGATGTGTGACCCTTCTCTTTCTTCTTGTTGTCATGACGACTAGCATTTTTATATTTATACGTATCACATTATCGATGTCAGCGCATCAGATGTCGCGACATGAAGTCTTAACTAACAACCGTTTCACAGTTGCTCACACAGGTTTCTTTAAATCTCAGCCTGCCTTGTTCTTCAAGTAAGCTTCGTTTTTGACCGGAGTTTTACTGCTGCGACCTGGATATGCATTTTGATTGCTGCGAAGCGCGACATCGAGGTTCCTTTATCTTTAATGCGCCTTTTGCGCTCTGACGGCGGCCCGATTATCTCGTGCCTTCATCCACCTTAACTGTAGCACTACGCAAATATTCTTCTTTTCTTGAATTCCTGCCCATTTAGCAGTTTGGTTAGTTATTCCATAGTGCACTTTTATGCATCCAGTCTTGTTTAGATAAAAATAGATCAGAAAAATGGACTAAAAATAGATGACTTTCAAGCTCATCAGGCAGCTTAGAATATTAGGTGTGAGTGCATGACATGAAAGAAAAGAAAAACGAACATGGTATTGAAAGGAATTTTGACGGAAGATTTTTAGGAGAATTGTGTTGGGAGACGGTCTAACAATTACATGGGGCCATGGTGTTTAGAGTTCTCGACACATTCGCCTCGGAGGGTAGTCGATGCACTAGGCTTCGATGGTGTGTTTTTCGAACAAATAGCTTTTGTTTTGGAAACTGTGATTTTACTCGCATTCGGATTAGGCATATGTGAGGGAGTCGGTGAGGACTCGAGACATGGGTTGGTCTCGTGTAGACATTCGAGTGAGTTCATGAAATTTCTTGAATGTGATTGTTTGCCATGCATGTGCGCCCAGGTGGGGAAGTAACCCGGTGGGAAATTATCTCCTGCGGGCTTTGCTGCGCCACATTGAGGATCACCATTTGGTACGGGGGTAGCTGCAGGGACGGTTCATTCGTAGCATTTTAAAGCGGGTTGTGGCTTTGGTACCTTCGTTGTATACATGTATTAGAATGTTGAAATTTTAATATATGTTGTATAAGAGTAATGTAAAAACTCTTGAACCATGATGTATATTTGGTTGGGATATTTATTTTGGGAGTATTGATGCAGGGCCCCAAGTGGCTATTAAATTACTCACATTGGATCCTGTGTGCTCGTTGTATATGGTTGGGACAGGTTCTGTATTTGGGTAGAGCTCCTCTTCTGAGGAGACTGCGGGTTTTCATAGTGGTGTCGGGTAACTTAGGCATCCACGAAAATATTTAAACGAGTGACGGGTTGTCGAGCGGACCTCGAGTTTTGGGCGTCACGGCTTGGTATCGAGCTTAGGTACAGTACCTAGGAACTTCAGGGCTTGGGGCAGGAACACGGTGTAGGCGTAGAAGCTTGTGTCTGTGATTACCCCCAGGGCTTGAGGACTTGGGCAGAGCCATGGTCATGAGGTGTAAGAACATCACCACTTGGTGGCTCGATGTAAGGTTAGGTATGTGATTACCTAGATAATCACGGGACAGGATTAGAACACTACATGCATTGTGTTTTATGTGTGATTGGGTGGATAACATGTTGGTTGTTATGAATGTTGTGTGATTGTGTGCTTAGTGATTAGCACATAGGAAAAAAAACATATGGATAAAATAAATTTTAAGAAATTTGTTTGGTTTCTGCTGGAAAAAAAAAATGACGGAAAATATTTTCCTAAGGTTTTGATTGTGTAAGCGAAGAAAAATAAAATAAAATAAATTTTAATAAATTTATTTGGGTGTCTTGGAAAATGAGAAAAAATGTATATATATATATATATATATATATATATATATATATATATATATATATATATGCCTCTTCTCTATATTTAGGAAGTTTTCCGTGCGAGAAATGAGAAAAAAAAAAAGTGAAGTGAAAAAAACGGAGCGGCTGGAAATGGGCTCTTGCTTGAGGCGGGTCACGATCTGATGGAAATTGTATCGTGACCTGAGCAAGTGCGAGTTAGGTGGGAGGCGTGTCACGATCTATTCGGTGAAGCCCAGGCTGGATGGGTGTGTCAGCGTCTGGCCGGTGTGTGTGAGGAGCGTAGGATGGCCACTTGGTGGTTTGTGTCGCGATCACGATTGTGTATCGTGAGCGGACGACGGTTGTGGGTGTGTCCTGATACAATTGATTGTATTGTGACGAGGGAATGAGGTATGGCCATTTGGTACGTGTTGCGATACAACACGGCCCGAGTACACGACAAGAGAGCGAGGGCCTAGGTTGCGATACAAATGTTGTATCGTCACCTGGAGGAGGCCTGCGAAATTACATTGGGTGTTATTAAGCCGGAAAGGGCTCGGTATATGGATGTCATTCATGACATGGACTAGGTTGACGGTCTATTAGATTGTCAGTGATTGTGACCTTGGGAAGGTCGTTTTACCAAGCGGGGGTTGTGTGTAGGGTTACATGTTGTATGGATTATATACGGTGTTAGAGGGCGTCTGCGAGCATGCGTCTGGATCATGCAGAATTGTTTGGGAAGGAGCATTTTCCCTTAGTGAGGTCGCTGACATAGCGGGTTATTAGGCGGAGATATCTGAATGGCACCATATGAGGCGTGTGGGTGTACGTCTCGGAGTCAGTTATGTTGGGTAGAGGTGGGAGAGGCTCCATCATGGTCTGATCGCGATTAGAGACACCTCAGGAAGGTGAGCTTGATGCAACCAGCGTCTTCTCCACGCATTTCGGAGTAGGCGAGAAGAGCTATCGCGTGTACGGCGTCGACACTTAGGGTTCGAGGTTGGAGATCATGTCTTCTTAAAATTGACCCTTGGTAGTGTTGCCTTTACCTTACTGTAGAGGAATTTGAAGTGAGTTCGATAGCGAGGGAAGTTATCGAGAGGTTTATTGGGCCCTTAGGATACTCGAGAGGGTAGACACGATATGGCGTCTGGGTTGGCTTTGCAGCCCGGCGTGTCGGGTGTCCATGAGGTATTTCACATCTCCATGCTCCGAAGGTATACTCCAGATCGGCTCATGTAGTGGATTGGAGAGATATTGAGATTGACACTGATAGGACCTTCGAGGAGGGACCAGTGTGCATTGTGGATAACCGGGATTAGGTTTTGCGACGTAAGACCGTGAGGCTAGTGAGGGTGTTATGGTAGAATGCGGAGTGGGTGGAGAGTCGATGTGGGAGCAGCGAGGACAGCGATGCGGGCCGCTATGCTTCTTGTTTAGGGATGAAGGTACGTGGTTTTAGTCTTTTTAATACTTAAATGGCTAGTTTACATGCATGAGTATGGTGCCGTGCATATGCATGTGAGGTTATTGTGATTGTCAAATTTCGAGATGAAATTCCTTTTAAGAGAGGGAATGTAAAATGAAAATTAAATTTCGGAGTTAAAACTATAATTGTAAAAATCAAAATTTTTTCTAGATCTTGGATGACAAAGCGGACTTCACGGGTTGGAATCGTCTCGCGAAATCTAACTACCACGTGAATTTCGTCAAGTGAGATAGTAGATTCTGCGCGTTTGAACCTTAGTGTAAGTCTTGTAAAAAGACATGTGATGTGACAAAAGTTACCTATAACATGTACTTTTGTGACACATGTTGTATGAGTAGAAAGAGAATGGAAATGGACGGCCTAGATAGTGTCAAATGTCAAAAATATAGAAAAATGGGACATGATGGGGTCGCAAAGTATTAATGAGGAAAAAAGACAAGGATGAGCAGTGTTCTGTTCTCCAGACAACGGGCGAAGCGAAGAGGATGCGTGGGCTGGGGCCCGGTGTTTAGAAGAGAGAGAGTGAAGCTACTCTCTGGGATTAAGCCGATTGGTATCGATTTTGGCCAGACCAATCAAAGTTCTTTATCTTGCGGCGAGGAAATTCTGCGTGGGCATATAGATTTGGTGGGTTAAATGACTCGAAGATGTGAGGATGTTTTCTACTTGTGTTAATCTTTAATTTGAAGTCGTGTAAATGGTTAGGAATGTTTTGAGGCTTGTTTTTAGCGTAAATTAGGTCTCAAAGCTTTGAGCAAGTGGAGAAAATTATTTTGTCATTCCAGGTATGAGCGATAACGAGAGTTTCTTGTTCATGTGAAAATAACAGTGAATATTTTGTGTGAATTTTTGTGATGTTGGAGTGATTCAAAATGAATTGCTCATGTTTGTATAATTAGCCTATGTGAGCTAATATTTGTGTTATTGATGTGAATTTAATAACATGATTTGTTTGGATTAATTATGTTAATATATATGCATGTGAATATATTAGCATAAATGTTTTGGGATTGGCATCATGCATTCCATATGCACTGGGGCAGCCTAGAATATTAGGTGTGAGTGCATGACATGAAAGAAAAGAAAAACGAACATGGTTGTGAAAGGAATTTCGATGGAAGATTTTTCGGAGATTTGTGTTGGGAGACGGTCAATGATTACACATGGAGGAGCCCGTGGTGTTTAGGAAGGTTCTTGACACATTTGCCTAGGAGGGTAGTCGATACTTTTGTCGAAACTTCGATGGTGTGTTTTCAGAACAAATAGCTTTTGTTTTAGGCGTGATTTTACTCGCGACCGACTTAGGTATATGTGAGGAGTCGATGAAGGACTCGAGACATGGGTTAGTCATGTAGACATTGAGATAGGTTCGTGAAATTCTTTGAATGTGATTGTTCTGCGTGCGTAATGCGCTTAGGTGGGAGTAACCCCGTAGGAAATTATCTCTACCCTAGGCTTTGCTCACCTTGTCGAGGATCACCATTTCGGTGCGGGAGTGTGCGGGACGGCGCTCGCTAGAGGCCACATTTTAGAAGAAAGCCGGGTTGTGGCTTTGGTACCTTCGTTGTATACATGTATTATAATGTTGAAATTTTAATATATGTTGTATAAGAGTAATGTAAAAAATCTTGAACCATGATGTATATTTGGTTGGGATATTTATTTTGTGAGTATTGATGCATGGCTCAAGTGGCTATTATTTTACTCACATTTGGACCCTGTGTGGTCGTTGTATATGGATTGGGACGGGGTTAAATGTTTGGGTAGAGCTCCACGTCTGAAAAGGAGACTGCGCTTTCGATTTTCATGAGTGGTGTCGGTGGCCGAGCATCCCACCGGTATTACGTGGAGTTGACGGGTTGTCAACGGACGCCCGAGTTTTGGGGCGTCACACAATCGGTCCACCACTTAAACTATATCGATTGACCTAAACAGCTTAACCAGTTGATTGTCAGAAATTTCCTTTTAAGTCCTTTTCGAAACCAAGAATTTTCTTGTTTGAGCACACATCTTACATGAAGCACTACCTATCATGGGCCAAGGGCTCACCACATCGTCACGTGTTTGATCCACACTCATCGCATCAATTGTTGGGAAAATTCATGGACCTTTCCCTATCCAATGATGAAAATATCGATTTCGACGAATATATTGATATTTGGATTTTAGGGATATATAAAATATATCAAAGATATATTGGTATTTAAAAATTATTCAAAATTTAAAGATATATTCAATTTATATGTCAAAATATTGAGTATAGAATGATAATATCATTCAGTTGAAAAACATTAAAATTCTTCTATAATTTATATAAAATAAGTGATTAAAATCTCAAATGCTGTATCGGGTTCAAACCTGTTATTTTTGCAATCATAATAGTAAACTTCAATTTTAAAATTTAAGCTTTTAATATTATATAAAAATAAAAAATAAAACCTTATACTTTTGGAGGATAAAATGTTAGTATTAATTACTTTTAGAATAATTGTTTAATAATTGATTTTAACTATTTTTTAAAACATTTGAGAATAAAAGTTTTTGAATGTAAAAATATTTTTAATTTATTTTACATGGTATATTATATTTAAATTTTTTACATTTATGTTTATATTTTAGAATATTCTAAAAAATTACTATAAATAAATTTAAAAAAATTTCATTTAAGATTAAAAAAAAAAAATTGTTTGGGATAAAGGTGCAATTTTTAAAATTTAAATTATTTTAATATTATTTTTGAATCGAAACTTTAATATTAGTTATTAAAATTAATAATATTAATTAAAAAGGAAGATCTTTCATTTTCTCTCTTTCAACCATCTAATGGTCTTCTCCTGCAACAATCAATGATAGTAATTATTAAGGAAGACATACAATTAATAATATTAATTATTAAGGAAAGCTTTTCATTTTCTCTCCCACATATCTTCGTTTTCTTCTATTTTTTGTTATAATTAATGATAGTAATTATTAAGAAAGATGTAATAATTATTAAGGAAAATGTATAATTAATAATATTAATTATTAAGGAATGTTTTTCATTTTCTCTCCCACATATCTTCGTCTTCTCTCATTCTTTGCTCTATCACCAAGGCACCATGTTAGTCATCTTTTATTTTTTTTACAAATTTTCAATAAAAATCGATAGAAAAATCGGAAATTGTCGCTGAATTATTGTCGGTATATCACTCCCATCGATATATCGTCGATAATTCCAATTTTTGCCCAAATTTTTTGTCAACTGATCATTGATGTTGTATGTCATATCGGTCGGCATCGATACACGATATATCATCAACATATCACGATTTTTTAAACCTTGTTCCTATCCACATACCACGGTAGTATGATATTGTCTACTTTGGACCTAAGCCCTGATGATTATGTTTTTAGGCTTCTCCTATAAAAGGTGTCATACCAATTGAATATTGTTCATGATTATAAACTCATAGGTCTTCCAATTCGTAACCGTTATGGAACTTTGGGCACACACCCAACAATCCTCCCATTGAATAAAGTTTCACTAAACCTCCCCTCAAACCAGGATTTTTCTTATCATCAATGTGTTTGGGTACACACCGTACGTGAAGACCTTCTAGGGGCCAAGGGCTCACCACATCATCGTGTGTTCGATCCACGCTCATCTCACCAAAATACATAAATGAAAAACTGAGAAAGTACTAGGATTTCAAATGGGTGTTTATAATGTAGTAGATGATGAAAATGGTTAGCAGAGAAGAAAAATGGATGAATTAGACAAAGAAAAAGCAGAGTATCGTTGTAGAGATTGGCAGAAATGAATAATTGATTAATATTTTCTATTGAATAACTTGAGATATAAATAGTACAAAATGAATCAAGAAATGAAAGAATGAATTTGGTAGCTAAATCTAGACTAGGCATATTTGTGCACTATAGTCAATCTAAATCTAAATATTATATATTTACAATTACAGGATTTAAATTTAATCAAATTTAGAATATGATTCTCCAATATGCCCCCGCAAGTTGGAGCTCCGAGAGACGAGATCAATCTTGAGTAATAACTGATGAAAACGTATGCGGGGTGAAGGTTTGGTGAGGCATGCGCGGGTTGATCGACAAAGCTGACATGTGTAACCACGAAGAACATTATGCGAACTTGTTAGCGAGTGAAGTAGTAATCCTAGTCTGACATATTTCATGCATGAATTGAAACCTTGGGATTAAGAAGCGGAGGTTGGTTGCAGAGCATTTGTCATGATGAATGTCGATTAATGCAGGTAGAGGGAGTAATTGAGCTCATCAAGTATATTAGAATCAGCGAAGGTCGGCCAGCGATGGCGGGAATGGCGATATTGACTTTAGTGGAGGAGTGCGCTGTGTTGTTTCTTGGAATTCGAGGGTGAATTGCGCGGTATATAATGGATGCGCAGGTTGAAGTAAAATCATCTTTATTTCCAGACCAGTAAGCATCAGAGTTGGCATGTAAGTGGAGAGGCGAATGACGATGGATAGTAAGCCCATGATCAATAATGCCACATAAGTAACGGAGAATATTCTTTAACGCATTCAATAGTCCTTGGTTGGGCGTGCATAAGTCAGAGAGTTTATTATTTGCATAAAAGCAATGTACGGTTGGTGATCGCGGATCTTGTGATTCTGAACTGATGAGTCTTGAGAACTCGAAGGATCGAAAAGGGTAGTGTTTGATTGAAGAGACATGGTCAATGTGGTCGGTAGTGGGGTGGAGATTAGTTGGGCATTCGTCATTGCAATTGGGCAAGGAGGTCCTCTATATATCGCCGTTGGGAAAGGATCATATCGAGCCAGTGAGAAGGGACTTCAATGCCAAGAAAGTAAGTTAAGGCACCCCGAGTCCTTGGTGAGCCGTGGGAAGTAAGGTGATGAAGTGCTGAACAACAGATGGATTGTTGCCAGTGATGATGATGTTGTCAACATACACTAGCAGATAAATGGAAATACTAATGCTATGTAGAATGAACAAAGAAGTATTTGTAGTGGAGTTCAGAAAATCAGAGGTAAGTAAAAATTGTTTGAGTTCATTGTACTAGGCACAAGGGGCTTCTTAAGACCATAGATGGCTTTCTTGCGCAGCTGACATACGTGATTAGGGTGATAAATTAATGCTGTGAAATACATGTACCACCCCTTTCGATCTACCCAGTTAGGCGGATCACGAGCCTGGGTTCAGGGATGCTTTCGTTTAATTCTTTTTGTTTTACTTTTCATTTGTTTTGTTTGTTTGTTTTTTTTTTTTAAAGTGTGCGACTGAGATCCTTGGCGCCGCGGGCGGATCCGACCGGGCTGGTTTTACTCATTTATTTTCATTTATCTTATCAAAACATTTTATTTATGTCATTTAGTTTTAGGGTTTTGATTACGAAAACATTTTCAAATGAAGTGACGTAAACATTTACTCTTGTCTGATTCATTTCTGAAATGACGTATCATGCCTTTCTGAAGGCGTATCTGAAAGCGATAGTTCGAGTTTAAGTCTTTTGTTCACAAAATGTTACACGTTCAAAAAGAAATGATATGCATATGATGAGGTATAAACTTATATGCTACAACTTTCTCTATGACTCTGCGCTTCTTGATCTTGCCTTCTTTCCTGTTTACTCGAAACCTACGCATAGATAAAAACTACACGCTTAGTGGTTTTATGCAGTTCTATTCCAATTTTCAGTTTAACATGACATTCATTTATCATAAAACCATGCCTTTATATCAAACTATACTCATGCTTATTCATTTGCACATGCTTTCACTTTACAAATCATTGATCGTATCAAAATATGCATTTTCACATGCTTTCAATTTACTTAACTCAAATCATGAGATTGACATATACTCGAGGATGTATTTAGTTCTGAAAATCCCATTTACGCACTCATCAAAGTTTTGTTATTTCACTTTGTCTATACAATTCACATCCATGAATGATTAAGTTCGGTGAATCCGTGCTTTTTATCATTGTTAATGTGCTTACATTTAAATTCCGGTCTCCCATCATGATGGATCTTTGATTGGTACACCCCGCCCCATGGTCACTTAAAAATTCCATAAGCCATCATGATGATGTCGATTGGTGCATCCTTGAGTGGGACATTTAACAATGCCATGCATTATGATGGATGCCGTTGGTGCATCCCACCATGTTGGTCGTTCGATATCGATTCAATTCAAGATGTCGAATTGACGGTCGTTTGCAACTGGTGTCGCTCACATGCAATTAATAGTCAGACATTTCAAATATCACATTTTCAAATCCATATACACTTTCGTAATATCATTTCAAAGATATACTCATTCCATATAATCATTTTAGATTTATTTGGTATACTACCAAAACACTTGAAATAAGGATAGAGAGAAATTAGGTGAACAAAGCGAAGCGTAGGCTCTCGTTTCGCTACATGATCGATCCTAGGTTAGGTGATCCTCACGATCCACTAATCCCGATAACAATTACGCTACTCTTGGTGGATAAACAATTATTATACATTTTTAGTGAATGAAAAATTTATCTTTGTTAACGGTTTTGGGTTAAGACACTTGCTTCACCAAGGCGGCGAGGTGCAGTACGTTTTTCATTTAGTTTCATTCTTATTTGAACCCCCATTAGTAATTTATTAGGGTTCCTATACTATCGATGTACAAAAACTAGACTTTCAGAGTAAAACCCAAAATTTTGCCCTCTGTGAACAATAGTTACGCCACGGCGTAGCAAATGTACCAGAGGGGTGCCATTTAGCCCTCGGCCTCGCGCGTGGCGTCCACATGTTGGCGTAGATTACTTGTTTGCGTCGTCGTTCCTGCTTGACTACGACCGTAGAAGACTCGACTGTGCCCGGGTTTTTCTTCTTTATTTTGCGACTTTTCTCCAAAAATCCCTAAAATCCCAAAACAAATCATGGGAATCACTCCCAATAACATCCTAATATCATCATAAACCGACAAGAGCAAGCATTGGATGGATTAGGGTTTTTCGACTGAAGCATCATATAAAGAAATCTAGGGTTTGATTGCTCCTTAAATCCTTTGAATCTTCTTCATACGAATCTTGATCACTTAGACACAGAAATGGGGATGATCTCCCAAAAAAATACTTCTTCTTACAAAACCACTGGCTTTCTCCTCTCACTCTCTTCCAAGCGTTTTGGCCTGATGTGCCTTTTGTGAACGAATGTGGTCTTAAGTCACTTATTTATTATAGGGCCATGTTTAGCTTCCTCATTAAATCCCATTTTCCATTATTCTCACTTAAAGCTTATTAGTCTCCTTATTTGCACATTCACTTATCATTTATTTCACATTAGCATTTAAGCTTATCATTTGACCCTTAGGTCCTTATTTTACAAATTTCCAAATTTGCCATTTTCACTTAGGTTTTATTTACAGGTTCAATCGATTTCTCATTTTAGCATATAATATTTAATCATATGCTCACATGTTCATTCACTTTTCACGAATTTAACAATTTGCTCAGTTTTCCCAGGAGAAAAACCCGAGTTTTGATCAATTTATACCCGGAATATATAATAAAATTATTATAGAAATTCTAGGATTATTTTGAAACGTATACATGGTTAAGCCATAAAAACATCTTTAGTGAGGGTGCCTTATAAAAATGCATTGTTGACATCTAGTTGATGGAGGCACCACCCGTGACTAGTAGCGAGAGAGAGAATAAAGCAGTGATGGTTGGTTCACTACGAAGCGGAAGGTGTCTGATGTCGAGGCTAGAGATTTGATGAATACCCTTAGTGACCAATAGGAACTGTACGTCCATAGAACCATCGGTGGCATTTGATTGAAAGATCCGCTTCTGACCAGCGATGTTGCGAGCCAAGATCGGTGACCAGGTTCAGTGTCGTACCAAACAAGGGCATCAAACTCTTTTGACATTGATGTGCACCATTTGGGGTATTTGATGGCCTAGGTTATAGAGGTCGGTTCAAGGCCATGGGTTAGTTGGGCAGAGAAAGTGAGCTTTTTGATTGGTTTGTGGATGTTGTGGTAAGAACGAGCTACTAGGGAAGTACGGGCAGTGGGACGGGTAGGTCGGTTGGGGGCAGGTCGGTTGGGGGCTTGGGTGCATGGGGAAGAGGTAGGTTAGTTGTGATTGGGAGGCTCGAGAGGGTGGTCGGCAGTGGGATGGTACGGGCAGTAGGATGAGGCAATGGAGGCTTGGGTGCTCGGGCATGAGGTAGGTTAGCTATGGTGGGGGCGGGCCGGATGCTCGAGTTGGATGTAGGATTTGTTGATCGAAGTCTTGAAGGCGGGGTCGAGTCAAATAAGAGTGGCCAGGAAACCATGTGGAAATAATTGGACTCATTAGGTAGGGAGAGAAGGATTAATAGTAGATAAAGGAAATATTGACTCAATAAAACGAAAATGATGGGAGTGATATGTCTTTGTGGTGGAAGGGTCAAAGCATATGTATGAACTTTGAGTAAGCAAGTAGCCGAGGAAGACACGAGGGTGGATCGAGGAGTAATTTTATGCAACGAGTACGGTTGAAGCCATGGATAACATAGACAACCAAAGACGTAAAGTTTGAAGTAATTGGGAGGAGTCTCGAATAATTTGTGATATGGAGAGGACATCTGTAGTCTGGGTGTGGGGATTAATGAGATATGTAGCTGTGGGAAGGCATATGACCACAAGGAAAGTAGAAGAGAGGCTCGAGAGAGAAGGGCTGAACCAGTTTAAAAAATGTGATGGTGGTGATGCTTAGAGAAACCATTATGTTCGGGTGCTGGGGGAGATGTATGATGAGAGATTCCATGAGTGGATAAGAAGGTAGACAAACCAGTGTATTCACCCCCATTATCCGAGAATAGTCTCAACAAGGGTTTTGAAGCAGGGAAAAACATAACTAACATCTGACTTGCATTTGAACGGGTAGAACCATATATAGTGGGTGAAGCGGTAAAAAAAAATGACTAAGTATTTGAAATTTTCAGTTGACAGAATAGTAAAGGTCCATACATCAGAGAAGATAATTTGCAAAGAGCAGAGGAAACAAGTGTGGATTGAGAAAAAGGTAACTTATTACTTTAATTATAATAACAGTCTTCCTGATGAAATAGAGGAGGCAAGAAATGAGTATGAAGATGGAGCTTGTAATTTGAAACCAAGTGCCAAAGAATAGGCTCGGAAGGATGTCCTAAGTGATGATACCAGTCAGAAGGAGTGGCTTTGACACTAGAAAACGCAATGATAGGGGTGGAAGACTTGGTTGGCCACTCATAAATGCTGTCTTTAGACCGGTCGTGAAGTAGAATTGCCCTTGTCTGCAGATCCTTCACACAAAAAGAAGAGGGTAAGAACTCAATCGATGTTTTGTTTGTTTTGCAAAATTGTGAGATAGAGATAAGGTTTCTTTTCATGTGAGAAACATATAAAACATTGTGTAAGGTAAATGAATTGGAAGGAGTGGATAAAGAAGTTGTGCCCGAATGAGTAATATGTAACCTAGTACCATCACTAATGACAATGTCATTTGGACCGTCATAGTGAACATGAAGCGTGAGATTGTTGAGGTCGGTGATTACATGATGGGAGGCTCCATTGTCTGTGACCATGCGTGAGAGGGTCGCGATCGAATATGTTACAACATGAGCCATGGGTTGCCACTGGCGGTGGTGTGGAGCCAAGGAGGGTCATGCATGTGAGTGGGTAGGAGCTCGGGCAGTGGAGGTCGGCATCGATTGGTAGATCGGGCACTAACTGACTGAGTGACCAACGGTGCGACAACCTTGGCATCGATTAAGGTAAGTGCGAGGCTAGAACTACCAGGAGGTCGGCGTCGGGTGTCCGAATGAGGCTGGGAGCAAGATGACCACCAGTGGAGCGGGGTTGAAGCAATGGTGTATGTTGGTGGACTGGCTTGGAGAGGCCCGTGTTAGCGTGGCCCGGGAACGGAGTGGCCGGTTCTAGTGTTTGAGTGCCAATTCTTGATTGATCAATTTTTCATGTAATTCATCAAAGAGAATTAGAGTCTCACGATTTTGGACAATATAACAATGGTTTTATAATCATCATCTAAACCATCCCGAATTTTATTACATAAGGTCCTCATGATTGAGGTGTTTACCAAGAGCAACAAGTTCATCGACACGACACTTGATAAAGCGCATGTATTTGGTGATTGTTTGAGAACCGCGTTAGGCGTGCTTAAGTTGATCCTTGATTTGTTTAATACTTACGAGATGGGCGAGCATATTGTTTGCAAGGGTGAGCCAGCGCCATGGGAGGTGGAGGATTGCTGAACTCAAGGGTATAAACTGGCAGAGATGTGAGCCACAAGAGGGCCAAAGAGCAATTTGTCTTGTTGAATCCAAGGAGAAAGTCTAGATTCGCGTATCCCGACGGTGGGAGTGAGTCGGTCGACGACAAGGGTGAGAGCCATCAATAAATCTTATGGAGGTCATAAATATGAGGATAGCCTAACTCAAGTTTCTGTGAGAGGTAGTTTTTTTTATGTGAGTTTGACAATGTTTTGATAGATATGTCAAGGAGTGAGAGGTGAAGCAGGATCAAAAGAGACGATGATTTGCTATTGTTCGTGAGCCATGTTGTAGGTGGAATAAGGGGAAGAGGAAGCGGAAGTGAGTGTGAGGAATAGTGGAAGCCGAGAAGGAGGGGAGGGGAGCCAACGACTAGAGAGAAAAGAGAGAGAGAGGTTTAGATTGTTGCTCTGATACCATGTAGAGATTGGAAGAAATGAATAATTGATTAATATTTTCAATAACTTGAGATATAAATAGTACAGAATGAATCAAAAAATGAAAGAATGAATTTGGTAACAAAATCTAGACTAGATATATTTGTACACTAGAATCAATCTAAATCTAAATATTACATATTTATAATTCCAGGATTTAAATATAATCAGATTTAGAATATGATTCTCCAATAATCGCAACCATCTCCCCTCTATCACAACGACCCAAACTATCCCCCTTAATCTAATTCATCAACAAATTAACATCCACATAAACACTCCCAAAATTCCAAAAATCCTACCTCAAATATCGGAACAAAGATTTCTCATAGAGGGAACAACAAATCCAAATCCATAAAAAAACCCCCAAATTTCAAAAATTCTAACTTAGAGATCGAAATGAAGACATCTCATCAAAGGGAAAAGAGTGAACATAGTGGGAAGAATTTGGGCATCAGATGATCAAAAGAGGAAAGAGTAAAGAAACTGAAAAAGGATTAGGGTATTAATATCAAGGAAAAAGGGAATGGGTAACTTGGTATGTCAATAGAAACCACCCTGGGGCTTCGTGGAGCAAAGGTAAAGACCCTCATACTGAAGTTTGATACAAAGGATTGTCTTTTTGTCCAAGTCAACATTCTCTTTTGTCCACATATGATATCACTACTACATCCAACAACAAAGCTAATGTGTTAAGATAAGAGTGGTACCATACTTAGTGAATGGAGAGAGAAATAGTGTGTGGAGGTGCACGTAGCGGTGGTAAACAGGGCGAGGAAAATGGAAATTATTCCAAAACCGTCCTAAACCCGTCTCATTAGGGGTGGGTTACTCGATAAACTTCACCTATTGTCATCCTTATATTCATTGGTGGCATGCCTTTAATCAAAGATCAGCAATCATCAACCTAATGCTAATATGCTCAATGACCATTTTTTTCCCCCACATGTTCTCAATGATTACATTTGTTGTCACGTGTCTATTTCAACTCACACTTTTTTATTCTTATCCAAGAACACTACAATCAAATTTGCAACATATACGCATTTAGGGTTGTCAATCTAAATGAAAAAAATATAAAATCCACATGAAAAGAAGCAAAGACTTTCAATGGTTTCTTCATTGGCTCTAATACTAAATATAAGTAAACATTTTCCATCATAAGCATGTTTCTAACATTGAAACATGAAACGAATAAAAAACATACCTCCAGCCATTGATGTCTGAAACTGAGGACTATAAATCTCTTCTAATCTTTTTCCCTTGTCTCACTCTCTCATAATGATGGTATTTTAAAAATGATTTTCTCTAACAAGAGCAGCAAGAGAGTACCCATCACCTATTTATAGGTTCTCCTATCAAGAACATTCAAACGTTGTTTCGTTTCTAAAACGATGTCTAATCATTACAATTTCAAAATTTCAAATTCTTAAAACTAAGCGTTGCACCACTTGAAGATGTTTAAAATGTTACATGGACAACTACTTAAATTTAGGGACAATTATGTTAAGTGCATTATTGGATCAATAAGAAGAAAAAAATAACCGAACTCACCCATTATTACAAGAAATGTACCATTCCACAAAAAATATTGAAATTTGAACAATCGAAAGTTGTAACTCTTATTAAGACAAAATTGCCATTAATATGTTGACCATTGTTATAACATTATTGTAATTAGGGGTGAGCATGATTCGGTTAATCGGACTGTGCCACTAAAAAAAACTACTGTTAGTTTTTGATTTGTTATTTACATAAACCAAAAACCTAACCATCAACATGGTTAACTAAATTTTTGGGAAGTGCTTTCCCAAAAATATTTTGTTTTCTATTTTTATAATTTTGAAGTTAGGTTTGGTTATTGAAAGGTACAAGGAAGATTCAAATGTACAAAAACGATGATTGAATCCTCAGAATAAATATATAATTTATTTTTTTATTAAAACTAAAATAATTATAATAAATTTATAAATATAATTAAAAATTTTAATAATATTTTCTATATATTTGATATGCCAAATTAATTAAATAATAAAAATAAATAAATTTAAATATAAAGATATATTTAATATGAAAAGAAAACTTATGTTTTTTTACATTTATTTACTTTGCATATTATATTATAGTACAATGTTCTAGATTTGATCATAGATCTCTCACATGCTTAACCTCCGATCCCTTTATCACTGAGCCGCCTCTCAAGTATGTAATTCATTAGGAAAATAAATAATCGACGATCCTAAATGAACATACACTTAATAATATGATATATATATATATATATATATATATATATATATATATATATATATATATATATATATTGATTTGTGTAGAACAACATGCGGAGCGTGGCCCAAACGCAAGCTCCCTGGCACAGCCCAAACCTCTCGCCCTTATGACGAGAGTTGGGGCACAAACCCAATAAAGAAGTTCGGCCCACAATGAGATCCTACCCATGCCAAAGTGCACAGGCTCTGGCCCATAATTGAAATCAACCCGCGTAAATCAAGCGATACAAAGGCCCAAAATTCAGCGCAAAAAGGAAAAGTGCCTACCCATGACTGGCGCCTACATTAGGAAAGAAGATCTTACATGATCACGCCTCCATTATCCCTAAGAGTCGGTCCAGATATGAAAAGGAAACTTCTTCACCCACGGGAGATACCGTATCACTATCTAACAAAGAAAGTAACCACTATTTCCCATTATAAATACCGACCCAATCCACCACAAAAAGGTACGCAGTAATAACGCCATAAAATACTTGAATTCTTTCCTTCTCATAAGAAAGAATTGACTTTAGCGATCGTAGTATAAGCAGTTACACCCCCGCTGATCATCCTTTTATGTGCAGTGTTGCGTCAGACGACGAGCCGATCCAACAGACCGACCCAAATTTCGCTTCACGGGCTCCAACCCACATTGTAGAAAAACACCACTGCTTGACGCCATATGTGGAATGACGGTTCCTTACAAGTAAAACCCACTCAATGACCCGCTTGTATCGACCCGAAACATGAGCAGGAGTCACGCCAACCCCTGGGGATGGACCGGGCCAGGCGATCCTCGGATAGTCAACACCGCGATGCTCTGAAACTCTGCAAGCCAATGTTGAAGAGATGGAGGTACTCCATCTCACCAACCAACATTTGCTGAGAGACTTGGAGGAGCTCACTAGACAAATGCAACGACCGCAGGAAGAACAACAACACCATGACGCTCCTCGAGACGTTGAAGGAGAAGGAGAAACTAGCCGAGCCAAGGAACATGATCCCTATAAACCCCGAGAGGATCACAATGAGGGAATACTTGGAAGGAACAACAGAGGTAATGGACCCATCCTTTATCAGTAGGAGATAGGGGAACGATCATGGGAGCAGCGTTTCCGGGACATCCAATAAGAGCTCATCCACATGAAGGAAACAATGAAAGGACGAGCTCTAGTCTCCATGGATGCTTTGATACAACAAATGTAGTCCCCGCTCACTACGGTACTATACTTCCCTCTGGAAGAAAGTTCGACTGCCCCAGATCGAAACGTTTAGTGGAACGAAAGATCCTGTAGACCACCTCAATACCTACAAGAATAAGATGGAGCTACACAGATACTAGGACCCAATTAGATGCAGAGCCTTCGCCATCACGCTAAAAGGCCCGGCTTTAGCCTGGTTCAATAGATTCCCACCATCGTCAATCTCATCCTTTAGAGAGCTATCCATCGCGTTTGTCTCCCACTTCATTGGAGCTTGGACGTATAGGAAGCTAAGCTATCACTTGCTGACCATAAAGCAGAGCCCATAGGAGAACCTGAGGTCCTACATTTAGAGGTTTAACGCAGAGTCATTAAAGGTAGTCATCCCAGATGAGAAGTTTACCATCACCGCTTTCATTGCCGAGCCAGGCGTATAGTCGAAAGACTTGATGTTTTCCATCTCAAAGAACCCTTAAGCAAGCATGGTCAAGGTGCTCGCCAAAGCAGAGAAATACATCAACGACGAGGAAGCCCTTCTATCTAAGCGGGAAAACTCTTCCGCGCAAAAGGAGAAAAGTAGGGGCGAGAAAAAGCGAGAACGAAGCCCTAGGAGGCAAGGAGATAAGGATAGATCCCCATGAAGGGACAGGGAGAACAGAAAACATTCTCCAAAGAGACGAGGCAACGTCAGTGGGACCGCCCAATTCCTCAACCCTGAGCCGCAGCCAGCCGATATCCACCCCGACAATTCACCCCTTGGATGTACTCGCACTACAGGTTTTACGTGAGGCGCAACAAGAAAATTTTTTGAGGTGGCCGTCCCAGATGAAGACGGACCCAACAAAGAGAGACTCAACCAAGTATTGTGAATTATATAAGGATCATGGATATCGAACAGATGATTGCATCTAGCTGAGGAAAGAAATTGAATACCTGATCCGACGAGGACATCTTCGTCGCTTCGTGGCCTTAGAAGGTTGGGACCAGGAACCGCCCCTCATCACTCCTCGGCTACCTAACCTTAACTCAATACCAAAGAACCCCAGAGAAATCTAAGGGATCTCCGGGATTCGCAAGGGAGGGAGTCCATCTCCGCCCGGGAAGGCCTATATGCGCAACATTAGGTCAGAGGAGATGTTGGAAATACAAGCAGTATCCAAACTTCCTCGGCTAGACATCACCATAACTTTTCTTGACCGACATGGAGGGGTCACAGATCCTCATGATGATCCACCGTAATAAGGGTCGTCAGAGCTAATAAAACAAAGACACGTGGTTTTTAAGATAATGGAAGTTCTGGTCGACATCATCTTCGCCAACCTTCGAAGGTGCCAGGCATCTAAGGGAGAAACTAACCCACAACGCCCACTACGGATTCTCCTGAGAAAGAGTGCTACTCCTCGGGTCACAACTAGTGCTCACTTGGGAGATCCCATGCCGTGCCACAACGATCTGAGGTTCCTCATAGTGGATGCCCCATCAGCTTATAACATACTATTAGGCAGACCCTCCCTCAATGCCATAAGGGTCATCCCTTCCGCCGATCATATGATTATCAAATTCCCCACTGCGAATGGGGTAGGAATGGTTCGGGGAGATCAGCGCGTAGCTATGGAGTGCTACTCAGCATCAGTGAAACAAAAAGTAGTTAGCAACATCTGCATGGACGAACTCGACATGAAAGATGAGGTAAGCATCCGACCTACGCCCTCAGAAGAACTAGAACCGATACAACTACGACCAGCCGGAACATCTTGTCTCCATCGGATCCAAATTGGCCAGAGGCATCAGGGACCTCCTTATCCAATTCTTAAAACAGAATATAGAAGTATTCGCCTCGGGAAGGTATGACAGGTGAGGAATTGATCTCAAAGAATCACACACGCTAATATCAGTCCGCCTTCAAACCCATCAAACAAAAAAGGAGTTTCACCCTAGAAAGGCAGAAGGCGATCGATGAAGAAGTTAACAAACTCCTCCAAGCCAAAGCCATACGAGAAGTAGAATACCTTGACTGGTTGGTGTTGAATGCATAAAAGGGCAACATCTATATTGGATTTTATACCCTAAATTTCATATTTTGCCTTTCATTTTGTAGTTAATAGGTGCCTTTGATCGTTCGTGTTTTTGTAAGCCACAGGTGTTTTTCGAGTCTCATGCACACTTTTATAGGGAGTTCGTGGTCCAGAGAACGAAGGTAGTCATCATGGCTGATGGCACTACAAGAGGCCCTCGATGTTACGTGAGGGGGGAATATTTTGTGAGATAATGTACCTGCATTCACAAACAATGGTACCAGACTCCACATGCAAGAGTTTATTGGCACGGCATCTCAAGCAACCGGGTACTGGCAGACCTGGGCAAAGCAAAAATCATCAAGTAGCCTCGTACCGGCACCACACTTTAACGGTATTGGCACCACCCATGTAATTTCATGATTTGAGCACGCTAACTCAAGTAAGGGCACGCTTGTTCTTCTACCACCACTCGAGATCACTAAGGAGAAGGGTATTTGCTTAAAGGAAGTGTGGAGAGTGGAGCAGTTTTGGATTCTAGGGTTTGGTTTTTTAGGGAGTGAGAGGTTTTTCTCATATTTTTGCTAGGTTCATAGAGTAGAGCAGAGCATTTGGTTTTATTCTGATTCCTGTTTTCAATTACATGTAATCTTTCAAATGGTTCATATAACTTGGTATTTTCTTACTGTGATTTTATGC
Organism: Tetrastigma voinierianum; assembly: GCA_016808115.1. NCBI lineage: Eukaryota > Viridiplantae > Streptophyta > Magnoliopsida > Vitales > Vitaceae > Tetrastigma > Tetrastigma voinierianum. The sequence goes on from JAEQBH010007095.1 coordinate 95,792, forward strand.
TTTGATTTCCTAATCTCAGAATTAAAGTTTTATTTCAAGTCTCTTTTATGAATAGTTTCTATCAAATATGAATCGATTTCTAGTTTCAATGACATTCTAAACTCCCCATGACGGGGTTCTAATAGCTGGAAACTCACCTATCAAGGTAATAACCCCTCGACCTCTTTTCAGGTTTTAGCTGGGATTGTACGATGCTGGGCACTTGTAGAAAATTTTATAAAACCTAGTTTGGCATCTCTCTGACAACGCAGGAACTGTGAGACCCCTAGTACAAGTTGTGCTTCACCGCAAATGCAAGCTAAGAGTCCAAGCAAATCGCTTGAATGTTTTCTATCGCCAATCGTTCTTCGTTTTAAAAGAGCTTTTAATGTAAAATCTTCTATCGAAGACCATTCATCAATGGCTCCTAGATGAGATTGTGAATAAGAGGTGGGAATTACTTGATCGGCAGTGAGTGGAAACCTAAGAACCTTATCATTCACCTTTCTGCTTCAAAATAGTTAACTTAATCTGGTACTCAATCAATCAATCACAAGCCCCAGATTTTACTTTTAAACGTACATTCTTTGGAGAACACTCCCTAAGGATCACCTAGAAAGTTCACTTTTGAAATGACTTGTGGACTTCACAGTATAATGCTTGATCACCTTAGTTCCACATTGGGAATAAATTTAAAGCATACGAATTAGAGACGACCATTTTCGCGCCATTGTCAGGGAGGAGAGCAATCTAGTGGATCTAAAGAGAGCTAGAGGTAATTTGCAATTGCATTGCAAATTCGGTACGTTCTCTATCTTCTCTTTTTAATTCATTTTTGTGAAGAATCTAAGTGGATATTTGTCTAGTAGGAGTAAGACTGGTGCATGTCGTTTGGGCTCAGAACGAGCAACGCCGACTTGTAAGAATTATACCTCCACAAAATTCTGAAGAGTCCACAGTAAGACAATTGTTTCAAGAGAACCCTACACCTCAAATGGACCATCCTGGGAGTTAGCAGACTCTTTTCAATCCAAATGCCCAAGGGTTACCTCTTGACCCACAAAGACTCCATGAACCTCTATAACAAGGAGGTGGTGTGGCACCACCAGAAACCCAGGTGGTAAGAGGGGGAAATGTTAATTTCCAGCGAAACCAATATCGGGCTCCCCCTATCCCTTTACCTAATGTGGAAAGAACTCTCCGAGAGATTCTGCAACCTCAAAGAACCATAACAAATTCATGTATTCGCCACTAAAAAGGCTATTCACCTCATGAAGCCTGAGATGATTCACCTCTCCCCGTATCAAGGGGTCGATTTGAGAACCTCACTCATTCATGAGAGACTTTGGGAGATGTTTTGCAAGAAGTTTGGTGAGCTTAAAAGTCATCTATTTTTAGTCCAATTTTTTTGTCTATTTTAATGTAAAAAGGATTAATTAAGATGCAGAAATATGAAGAAACTCACCAAATTTGTTATTTGCAGGAAATATAAAAGAAAGAAGAAAATGCAGTGGAAAAATGCAAGAATCATGAGTAAAAATGAGGAAATAGCAGAGCGTAAAATGAAAGCAATCGGTTAACCGATGCTGCGCTGGGGGCTTGCACAAACAGGGCCTCGAGGTCGCGACATGAGACTTGCCTACCAAAGTCAGAAAGAATTGAACCATTGGCCGCGACGTGAGATTGATGCTCGCGACATCAGAACCCCGCTGAAGCTTCGAGATCCAGCCGGCGTCCGTGACAAGATTGATGTCGCGACACTACGGCTGACCACCCAAAGTCGCAGAGCCGCGAAGTGATGTCACGACAAGATATTGATGTCGGCATCGAACGGTCGCCTGAGACCCGCGGGAGTCACGAGCTGATGTCGCTGATAAGGGATTGATGTCGCGACATCGAGCAATCAATGGAAGCTTAAGTTCGTGAGACTGATGTCGTGCTGACAACAAGAAATAACCAATGAAAGATACAAGTGGCGACAAGATTGAAGCATGCGTGCTGATCGTAAGCCATGTCACGACAATAGGTTGTCACGCGACATAAGAAGACCTCGCTTGAAAGTTACAAGAATAGGAGTCGCTGTCGCACCATTAGACTCGATGTCGCCACATCATGAGAAATCGCCTGAACCCTGCGTATCCTCGAAATGCAGGTCGACGCGAGATTGATTTCGCTGACATCGTGAATACTCGCTTAAGTACGGTAGAATATTGAAACTAAGGTCGCGACGTGAGATCGAGGTCGCTACATCGAATCATCACTGAAACCTCGCAAAGGCATGAAGTGATGTCGCTGACAAGATGTTGATGTCATACATCGTGAACACAAGTTGAAGGTCAGCAGAAGACTTAAGCCGGATGTCGCGACGTGAGATCGACAAGTCGGAGCACGGATGATGTCGCTAAGGGAATCAGTCGCGACCGAACATTAACATGGGCCAACCCACTTGAAATCCACAAAACCGCATCGGGATTAGGGCCCAACCGAGAACCCTATAAATACGCTAGCCTACCCAAATTTATAAAAGTAGCTACAAGGATACGCACGAGAGGTTCAGGTAAATGGGCTACCCATTTTCTTTATTTTTTAATTTTCTTTTCTTTACTTTTCTTTTCTTTTCTTGAAGATTGATAGTTAGAGATTAGATTAGATTTGCTTTAGTTTTCGCTTTATTTTCCTGAACTCGGTTGTTATCGCTTTGAGCGTAGCCGAATGCGTAATCATTTCTTTCAAATTACTACTTGAATGTTTGAAGTTCGTACAAATTTCTGAATTTATCCTCCAGCTTTCATAATGCGCTTATTCTTATGATCGCAGGAATGTCGTAGTGTGAATTCAAGAATTGAGGAACTCGGCCCATTAAGTGAATGCTATCGTCGAAATTATCTTCCGTAGGCTGTTTCCAAAGAAATTGCGAATTTCGCTTTATGAATTTACTTTCTGCACATGGGTTTATCGTTTTTGATCTCGAATATCGCCTCTTTATACCCAAGTAAGTATTGTTTCATTGCTCGATTTCAAGGAGGTCCTCCGAGTGACACAGACGACAACTCGAGTTATGAACATTTTCAGTATATTAACCTCGTTATTGTGAGATCTAATGAGCTTTGTAAGTTTACTGATAAATCCTTCTCACTTGAAATCAAGAATGAGTTGAATGAGCTATCAATTTAAATAAAGCAGAGTTCTACCTCGATTCGAATAGTGAAGCCAATCCCGTGTTAGCCGAGATCTAATCAAGGAGAGGTGATTCATTTTAATTCTCGAGGAAGAGTAACCTCGAAGTTGTATATCCTCGCTGACCGATAACTCGGGAGCTAAGGTTTACAATACCATAAATGGGTAAGGAAGTATTGCAAAGAAAATACCTGCACTGTGTGAAGTCCCCTAAAAGTAGTTATCTAATTCCTCGTATTCAGAGCATCAGTAAAAAAAATTAGATAATAAAATGCGGCGTGAGAGATCCAATGGAATCACTAAATGCTCTTGGACAGATTTTAAACCTGAAATACACAAGCAAAATTAATAAGTTGACAATGTGAATTATTACTTCACAATAAGTATTGATCTTAATGTGGACTCTAAACGATGATTATTCAGTGTCCATTTATCTTCTTAACTATTCTTTATTCATTATTCTTTGGATTTCAGTTTATTTGATTGTTCATTTTTTTTTATACAATAGTATATTTCACAGCTTATTAGGCTGGAACACAATGTCATTTTATAGTCCAAATAGTATGGAGCTTGAGTAGTCGTGGTAGTTGGATCTAATTCGAGATCTCTCGTGGATCGAGACCGACTTCAAATCCAATTTATTACTTGTCGACCTGTGCACTTGCAGAATATTAGGCCAAAACCAATATTGAAAATGATTTAATCTAGGAAGTGTTTGGTTTAGTCATCAAGTTTTATGGCGCCGTTGCCGGGGATTAGATAATAGTCCTTGGTTATAACGTCATAAATTTGTATATGTGTTTTGGTCTGGTTAGCGTTCCTCTCTACTGGATAGCCCCTCCACATAATTTGCATGGTGCTATTCCCATTCTCTCTAAAGGAAAAGGCCAAAATATGGTTTCATTCGCTTGCACCCAATTCAATCTTTACCTAGGAGGATATGAGAAATGGATTCCTTAACAAGTTTTTCCCTCCCGCACGTACCAATGCTCTCATGCGAGCAATCTAAAACTTCTCTGAAAAACCGGGTGAACCTTTTGCTGTGGTATGGGAAAGATACAAGGATCTCCTCCATGCTATCCCTCATCATGGGTTGGATGTCATAACCAGATATTTTCACCAAGGACTATCCTTGAATAACAAAACAATACATCCAATTGATGTGTGCAAGAGTAGTTTTATGGAGAAAAGTGTGAGGAGGCAACTTAATTATTTGATACCACAGTTAGTAAAATGCCTTGTCATGGGAGAATTAATAATTTCCTGGAGCATCGCTTAAAGTGCATAGTACACCTAATAGGGGAGGAATCCATCACTTAAGAGAGAATGACGACCGCAAGCAAAATAGCCAATTTAACGAGCAAAGCTGGGAGGGGCTATAGAATCGAAAAAGGTGAATGAGGTAACTAGTGTGCCTCAAGTACCCTCAGTTTCATGGGATCTAGGAGTGAGGAGCTATGCATCATTTGCGACGCACTCCCACCCACTCAACTATTAACCGCCTCTAACCTTCCTGCCAAGGGAGCAATCCAAATAGAGCAAGCTAATGCTCTTAACTATCAAAGGAAGCCCTTCAATTCTCCATACTTTGAAACATATAACCCAGGGTGGGGTAAGCACCTGAATTTTAGTTGGAGAAATGAGGGAGGCCCACACAACTTGCCAAACAACCAAGGCCCCAACTATCCAAACCAAGGTTTTTCAAACCAAGCCCTTATGTTCCAGAATCAAGGTCCTCAAGGATTTCTTATGAACCCTAACCAAGGTTTCCATCCTTCAAATCAAGGAACCAAACTGCAGCCTTTATCAACCTCCACATAAGAGAAGTTCGAGGATATCAGGACACGTCATTCCAAACCCAACAATCCACTTAACACCGAATTTCGAACCGGCCTCAATGATGTGAGATCCCCAAATCACTGTTAAATTCATATGGAAATTTTCAACAAGAAAAGGGAACTCCTTCTCAAACCATCCAAAACCCTAAGGTCAAAATAGCGGTTGGAGTCTAGTCCAAGTGATGGCACCTTCGAACATTGCAAGGTCGCCACCACTCTTCAAAGTGGTAAGGTAATCGACAAAACCATTCAAATTCTAAGGAACCGATACAAGAGTCAAAATGAACCAAATGGGATGATGAGGCGCTCTGACAAGCCTCATGTTCCTAGGTGATATTCTCGATGGCAGCCGTAAAAGACAAGGCTTCCCATGTCCCTCCTGCTCCATACCCTCATACGTTGAGAGCCCCAAAGAAAGTGAACAATCATTCTGAAATCTATGAGTTGTTCAAACAGGTGAAGTTGAACATTCCCTTATTAGATGCCATTAAGCAGATACCGTCGTATGCCAAATTTCTGAAAGATTTATGCACTGTAAAAAGAAAACTAGGTGTCAACAAGGTGGCATTTATGATTGAGCAATCCACTTCCTTGATCCGAAACAATTTGCCGCCAAAATATAAAGACCCAGGAAGCCCCACTATTTCCATAGTGGTAGGGAACTCAAAGTTAGGACATGCTTTAGTGGATTTGGGGGCAAGTGTTAACTTGTCGCTTTACCTCTTGCAGATATGTCGAAAGCTAGGGTTAGGAGAGTTGGGAATCTCAACCAATATCACCTCCAAATTAGCCGAATTACAAGGTGAAATTCCAAGGGGATAGTGAAGGATGTATCAAGTGGACAAGTTCTACTTTCCTATGGACTTTGTTGTGCTTGACACTCAACCTGTGGTGAACCAAGGGACTTAGTTCCCAAAGTGATTCGTGCATCATTCTTCGCCACGCTTAACGCTATTATACAATCGTAGGAGGACTAATGACACTATCATTTGGTAACATGACCGTTAATTTGAATATCTTTAATGTTATCAAGGAAATAGGGGATGAGGAGGACATTTGTGAGGCAAATATTTATCGACTATGTGGTGCAGAAATATGTAGATAATGTTTCATACGATGATCCTCCATCATTGGCCTACCACCCCGAGTCAGTCGAGAGGTGACCACATCTCGAGGCCTAATTTCACACCCATAATCGAACACAAAGAGGTATTGGAAGCCAATGGGGTGGGCACCTAAATTTGAACCATTGTGCCACCACTGGAGGATAGTGTTACCTTCTGTGAGAGCCCACTAAACTCGAGTCAAAACCTTTGCCATCACATCTAAAATATGCATTTTTAGGGGTAGAAGAAACTTTCCAGAATCATATCTTCCTTTAGAGTCGATAAAGAAAATAAGCTGAGTATTGAGAACCCACAAAACCGCTCATAGGATGGACAATTGCGTATATTAAGGGACCACTCGATTCGCATTCACACGATTCACTGGAAAGAGGATGTTAAACCCTCTAGACAACCACAACGACGACTGAACCCAATCATGAAAGAAGTGTCAAGAAAGAGGTTCTAAAACCATCGGATCGAGGTGTTAGTTTTACCCCATTGCAGATATACAGCGGTCAACCCAACCTGCATTCTAAAGAAATCCTGAGTCACCGTGGTAGCGAATGAAAACAATGAGCTAATTCCCCACTGTGCCACAAAGTTGGAGCGGTGTGCATAGATTATAGGAACTCAATGCGTACTAGGAAAGATCACTTCCTTTACTCTTTGTCGATCAAATGTTGAGAGTTACAGGCAATGAATTTTATCGCTTTTCGCTGGTACTCGGTACAATCAAATTAAGATAGCTTTAGAAGATCAAGAGGAAACCACATTCACCTGTCCTTTTGGCACATTTGCCTTTAGGAAAATGCCATTTGGATTATGTAATGCACTAGGAACCTTCCAACTGTGCATGATGGGGATTTTCAGTGATATGATAGAACTCATTTTATAAATTTTCATGGATGACTTCTCAGTTTTTGGAGACTCATATGAGGGATGTCTGGAGAATCTACGTAAGGTATTGGAGAGATGTCAAGAGAAGAACTCGTGGTTAAATCGGGGAAAAGTGCCACTTCATGGTGACACAAGGGATCGGTTTCCAGTCACATAGTAACAAAAAAGCGAATCGAGGCGGATAGGTTAAAGTCGAGTTGATCTCCAACTTACCTACTCTTAAGTGTGTTGAGAGATATAAGATCGTTTTAGATTACGCTGACTTACAGAGGTTCATAAAAGATTTTAGTACATACCTCGTCCCTTATGCAATTTGCTTGCCAAGGACGTCCCTTTTGCAAGGTCATAGGCTTGCGAGGCCGCCTTTGATAAACTCAAAACTATGTTAGTGTCTCCTCCCATCATTTGATCTCCTAATTGGGACCTCCCTTTCGAGATCATGTGTGACGCTAGTGCTTATGCTATAGGGGCTGTTTTAGGACAAAGGGAAGATAAAAAGGCTTTTGTGATCTACTATGCCAGTAAGACTCTAGATTCCGCCTGCCAACTACACAACTACTTTAAAAAGAGTTTTCGGGTCGTTGTTTTCGCCTCTGTAAAAGTTCAGGTCATACATCAGGTCTCTTGTAACCATTTCACGGGATCATGCAAATAAGATTTTGCATCTACAGATACTAAGCCTCGTTTGACTAGTGGATCCTATCAGGTAAAAGAATTTAACCTCGACTCATTAAGGATAAAAAGGAGCCGAGAATGCGGTAGCTGACCACTTGTCTCGCTTAGTCTGGAATCCACTTCTCACCCGCCTCGCCCATGCGATAGTTTCCGATGAGCGCCTTTTGCCTGCTCACTACCCATGGTGCATGCCGACATAGTAAATTATCTCGCGACTAGTCAAATTCCACCCCAACGGACTCCTCTCAACAAAAGAAGAAATTTTCACACATTAAGAAATATTATTTTGATTTGACCTATATTTGTTTTAATACTGGCCCATACTAATTGATGAGAAGGTGTGTACTCCAATGACGATCAAATCGGGGGTGCTCACCTTCGCCATTCTAGTTCGGAGGGCATTTCAAGAAGGAAAACTATGGACAAAATCCGCAAGTCGGCTTTTATCGTCTACTTAAAGATTGCTTTGAATTTTGAAAACTTCAGGCTCGGGTGCCAATAATTACGAGGGGTCACAAGTAAGGAACATGACAGCATCTTACTCCTATTTTAATCATCAATTTTCGAACATTGTCAAGAAGACTTCACTGTATTCTTTCCACCTTCTTGTGGGTACCTTTACATTTTGCTAGCAGTTGACTATGTGTCGAAGTGGGCAGGCCATTCCAACAAGAACTAATGACCACAAGGTTGTTTCGAAATTTATAAAAGAACACATTTTTCTCGGCTTGAACGCCTCGTGCAATCATTAGTGATGGTGGGCTCCATTTCAGAATCGATCTTTGAGAATTTGCTGAAAAGCACGGAGTCACACACAAAGTTTCCATGGCATACCACCCACAAACCGTTGGTCGCGACTAGCCAATCAGGAGATCAAACATATTGAAAAACTAAGAGTCCCCAAATCGCAAGGATTGGTCGCCTGACTACCGATGCTCTTCGGCCACTGTGACCGCTTTTAAGACGATTCGTATGTCTCCTATAGGTTTGTTTGAAAGAATCATTACTCTGCCTAAGCATGGAACACAAAAAGTATATCGCTATTAAAACTCTTAATTTTGATTTTGGCCAGTGGGTGTAACAAAGGTCACGCATGAACGAGCTTCGATGAATTGAGAGATGTGAATCATATGAGAGCCCCCAATTTACAAAGAGAGCTCAAGCTGTTCCATGACAAGACCCTTGTCTCTAAGACCTTGAACCTCACCAAAAGTTGCACACGCATTTACCTCCTCAAGCCAGATATGTTTCTGTGAAAACTTCTCGCTCTACGTGGACTGCTCGCTCAGCTGGCTACATTGCTTACCCATATGGTGCAAATGGAAATCGAGAATCCGAAATGGAAACTTTAAAGTCAATGGCCAACGCTAAAGCCATTTCCTCGAGAACTTCACCATCGAGAGAGGAGGACCGGTAGATCCGCCTACCGTGGATGTCTTAAGAGTAATTTCTATCCTACCTTGTTGTATATAGTTTTTGTTTTCTTTCTTGCATTTCTTCCTGTTTTCTTTCTTTCTTTAGTCTGCTTTTATTTTCAAATAACCAAAAAAAAAAAAAAAAAACCCTCCTTATGTTTCCTTGCTTCTTCTTTCGGGTGTCCTCGCAGTATCGAGGACAATGCTTTACTCAGAAGGCGGACCGCATGTTACATGTTAAGCGTGATGGAAAAATTTCGATTTTGCGCTCGGGTATAGTACTTGACTTTGATTTATGCACCGCATGACCTCAAGGTGCACGCCACGAGTCTTAATATCACACACAACAAGCATGCACAAAATTTTTGTTCATACTTGACCTTATCGCCCGAATTCTCGCTCTAAGAACTAATAAGCCGCTGATTTTCCGCGCTCAAGCTCATGTTTCGCCTGCTATTGTTTCAGTATGTGCTTTGATTTAGCATTCCTTGTTAACTATATGCATCATATTCTCTGAGGAACACCCATGCATAACTGGGAGATGATTTTAGGCCATCATTTATGTGTTACATTTCGAAATCATTTTGAGTTACCTTTTGCACCCATTTTGAGCCTTGAATTGCCAATTTAGTTCGAACCCTTGGAACCATGATCACGAGAAGTACAGTGGACCCCATGGTAAGCGTGAAGGTGTCAAGAGAGCTGGCACAATTTTTAGTCCCAGGGAATACAAATCAGTCAAGTATAGTATGAGCGGTGGAAAGAAATACATTCGAACTGAGACGGAGGGCGCTGAAAAGTTCCCTAATTATCGCACCGCTATTTCCAAAAAAGAAAAAAAGAAAAAGGAAGATGCTGGGTATCTACACCACCCAATCGGTACCTGCATTCACCCACTCGCAAAAAGAGGCAAGGCTATTCTGGGTACCTGCATTCACACTTATAAAGCACCGTTACCACCTGGCGAAAAAGGGCTGATTTAGGGTTTTTTCTCCCCAAATTGGAACCTTTCTCATATCTCTCATCCCCCACTCCTATATAAGACAAACCTTAACCCACTTTTCTCTCTCACACGAGCAAACCCGAGATCACACGTTCCTGCCAGTGTTTTCATCTCTCTGATCCGGATTCTTCTCAGTTCGTCACACCGACGTGGTAAGCACCCCTCATTTCTTTGAGAACATCTTTCTCGTGTATTTCATCAGGTCTACATGGATTTGTTTGGGGTGGCTTAGGTCAGGTCCTGCCTGTGGTTTTCGTGGCATCCGCAATGATGGTGTACTGTGGAGGAAGATGCTCGACCGAGTCGCAAGGGATTAGCCCGATACTGATGAAGATGGGTTGCTTGGATATTGTTTTGTGTGTTTCGCTACAGTTTGTTGAGATTGGCTTATTCTTGCCATATCTATGGCAAGATCGAAAAACATTGGAAAGTGGCAGGGCGCCCTAAATTTCTTCTATGGAGCGAGCCGTGAAAATGCACGCCGATACCTCGCAGACCGCAAAGAAATGGAAGGGAAAAAACGGTGATTCTCATCCGAGAGCGAGGAGGCATCGGAGAGCGAAGATGAAGAGATTGAAGCCATGTTTGTCGAAGCCTTCGTAATCGTATCAGAAAAAGCTGGCCAATCAATCGCAAAGCCGTGGTTTCTACTGCGAGCGAGGTGTGAAAGTGGACACGTTCTTGTTCACCCATCCTATCAGGGCTGTTATTTAGGAGTAGAATTTGCATTTTGTTTGTGCAGAGATACAAGGGTATTTACCGACCATGATCCAGGAATTTTATTCCAATTTGAGAGAAAATCAGAATGTAGATACCTCGTTAGACTACTACATGGGAAATAGAAGTTAAAGGTCACCGACTCGATAGCTCACCAAGGCATTAGGTCCGCCTTGCCACCCATGACCGACCTTACCCTCTCACGGCCATTATAGTTCATGCCAGTTGAAAGATCGATGCCATACCAATCCGCCACCATGGGAGGTTTTATGCGCAAGGAGTTCGCTTCGAGGCTCGCTCGAGTATGCATTAATGAACAAATCATTCACAATATGATCTAATCGGCGGGCAAATAGAAATTGCCAAGGAAGAAATCCAACAGATGAGGTGATGACTGGGAATATCATTGATTATGCCTTGGTCAGATGGTGTTATGTAAGACTTTCCTCGCGTCCCCCGATCAACATATCCCATTCCCGATCAGTTACAACTGTGGAAGCATGGGATAAGGATTATTAGAGAAAACGACTCTTCCTGCAAGCCGGGCCCATCACAAACCAAACAGAAGCCAAGAGCCGAGCGCATCCACGCACCAGTCTTCACGCTCTCCTTCTAGCTTATATTCAGCTTCTTTTGTCATCAACTCACGGGTGGTCGACGAAAGCACATCTCCTTTGAAAAGATGGAGCGCCGAATTAAGGGTCAGTCTAAGTGCATATTGGGAAAGCAGAAAATAACTCGACTACAGCTCTCCGTGCTCGAGAGTCACACTCCACCGAGGGAGAACCTCGCAGCTGGAGATGATCCTCCGCATCAAAGGAGATTCTCGATGAACTCGAATTTTAATCGTGTTGATGAGGAAGCATTCTCTCGACAGATGACGTGGGAGGATGAGTAGTAGCATGGTAGGTTAGAATAGGGTGTCAAGTAATTGGGTAGAGACTTAATCCACGTCATGCCAACACCCATTTTGTTCATGTGCTCTATTTCCGTAGCCATGGCCGCAAAAGCCTAAAAGACCTTTGATTTTAGTTATGTCAAGGTTTCGAATTTTTATGCATACTAGTTGCTTGGTCATGTTAAATTGTTTGCCTTTATAATATAGTTCATTTCAATTTGGCAATCTCATTGCAGCCCGTATTTTCCCAATTCCATGGTCCCTTATCCGGAATATCTCGCTTGTATTAGTTTATTATTATGTCCATTACTTGAGACCATGGTTTCAATGGAGTTCGACTACAGATACTTGTCAAAGTTAAAGCACTATGCTTAATTTTTGCCCGATGGGAAACTTGCACTGCCTGACTGTGCCTAGCGTATTTTGTTGAAACTCATAATCAGCAGGTGTCACCAGTTCAAATCTTGCTAGGGACTAGCAAGATGTAGGTTGGGGGGTGGAATACATAAAGGGCAACATCTATATTGGATTTTTATACCTCACTTCATATTTTCGCTTCTCATTTTGTGTGTAAGAATAGATGCCTTTTGATCGCTCTTGTGTTTTTGTGTCAGGTGTGTTCTTTTCGAGTCTCGTGCACACCTTTTCAGAGGAGCTCAGGTCCGCAGAACGAAGGTAGTCATAATATTGATGGCGCCTCGCCGTTAAGAGGCCCCTGAAGGTTACTTGAGGGGGAGCATTTGTAGAGACAGCGGTACCGGTACCACATACAATGGTACTCCCAGACTCACATGCAAAGAAGTTCCTATCAGACGCACAAGCAAACCACGGTGACCCCAGCGTAGTAAATCACCAAGAGTTTTTTAAGACGGCATCACACTTACCGGTACCTAAGACTCACCATGCAATTTCATGGATTTGAGAGTAGAATGCCAACTTCGTGTAAGGGCACGCTTTGTCTTCGACCACCACTTCGAGATCACTAAGAAGGGTATTTGGGTTTAAAGGAAGTGTGGGAGAGGAGTGATGGATTCTAGGTTGGTTTAGTGGAGAGAGTGTTTTTCTCATATTTTTGCTAGTCTATAGAGTAGAGGAGAGTACTTGGTTTTTCTTTTGATTCTCGGTTTTCACTACGTGTAATTTTTAATCGTTCATATAACTCAGTATTTTCTTACTGTGATTTTCAGGCTTTCGATTTCCCAATCTGCAATTAAAGTTTTATTTCTCAAGTCTCTTTTATGAATAGCTTTTATCAAATATGAATCGATTTCTAGTTTCAAGGACATTCTTAAACCCTATGATGGGGTTCTAACGCGAAACTCACTCACTGCTGCATTAACCCCGACTCTTCAGGCTTCACGGATTGCATCGATGCTACACTTGTAGAAAATTTTATAAAACCTTATTTGGCATCTTCGATAACGTAGAATGAGACTCTGGTGACACGTTTGTGCTTGATCGCAAATGCAAGCTAAGAGTCCAAGCAAATCGTTTGAACAAGTGTTTTTCATCGCTCAATTGTTCTTCATTTTAAAAGAGCTTTTAATGTAAAATCATCCATCGAAGACCATTCATCAATGGCTCGCTCCTAGATGAGATTGTGAATAAGAGGTGGGAATTACTTGATCTAAGAAGAGCTGAAAACCTAAGAACCTCTATAATTCACTTTTCGCTTCAAAAATAGCTAACTTAACTGCACTCAATCAATCAATCATAACCCGCATTTTACTTTAAACGTACATCTTCGAGAACACTCCTTAAGGATCACCTAGGAAACCACTCCCGTGGAAATGACCTGGACTTCCACGTGAGTATGTAATGCTCACGAATCTTAGTTCCTACGCCTTGGGAATAAATTTAGCATACGAATTAGACGGCACACAATGTAGTCCTGTCGCAAGCAAACGAAAATGGCGCTTTGCATTGACTTCACCGATGTCACTGCAGGCCGTATGAAAGATACTTCTCACTTCTGGACGAATTCATATAGTGGACGCCATAGCTAGCCACGAGCTTCTCAACTTCATAGACGCTTTCTCGGGATATAACCAGATCAGAATGGACCCCAGTGACCAAGAGAAGACTCATCAGGATCGGCAAGGTACTTATCATACGTGATAAATTTCGTGTCAAGAACGCTGGGCCACCGTCAGAGGCTAGTAAAAAAAATGTTTCAAAAGTAGATTGGAACGTCTATGGACGTATATATAGATGACATGTCAGAAGTCGGGCTTAAGGCCGAGCTCCACGTGAGGCCCACCTAATGAGTCGCTCGCAGTCTTGAAGAACTATAAAATGAAGCTAAATCCAACCAAGTGTGCCTTCGGAGTCTCAGCCGGAAAGTTCTTGGGTTTCATAGTCAACAACCGAGGAATAGAGGCAAATCCAAACAAGATAAAATCCATGCTAGACATGCGACCGCCTTCAAACACCAAAGAAATCCAACACTTGACTGGGAGAATAAATTTACTGAGCCATTCAGATCTAGATCCAACGACAAACGCCTACGTCCTTTCAGTTCTAAAGGCTTTCCACCGATGCCCAATGCGAAGAGGCGTTTCCTGGGCGCATCAAAACTTACCCGAAGTTCTCCTCCCCGTCCGTAAGCCCTTCCGAGGGGAACTCCTTACCCTTTATTTAGCCGCTCCCAACCAAATCAGTGCTGCTTTCGTCAAAGAGGAGACAAAATATAACAACCGGCTCTACATCAGAGCTCGAGCTCGAGGAGGAGCGGAGGAAAGGTATCTAAAGATGGAGAAATTAATCCTAGCATTGGTAACCACTGCCAGAAGGCTTCGACCATATTTCCAAGTTCACACTATTGAAATCCCAACAGAACACCCGATGAAACAGAGACAGACAAGCCGTAGACCTTGAGGTGACTCGATAAAGTGGGCCATAAAGCTCACGCAGTTGGGGACATCGATACAAGCCATGGACAACGGCTGGCAGAGGTCTCGCAGATTTCATCATGGAATTTACTCCCTCAAATACCCCGGCACAGCCCACCAAAACTACTTAGTTGACGCCGGACTTACCCATCTAGAGATTGTCCGTAAACAAGGCTTCTAATTCCCAAGGAAGCGGTGCGTGTATGATTCTGACCTCCTCGGACGGGATTGACATGGAATACGCCCTCAGATTCGAATTTCAAGCCTCCAATAATGAGGCGGAGTATGAAGCTATCACAACCAAGTTTAATTCGCTTCACGACAGTTCGATCAACCTGGAGGTACGCAGCGGATTCAGTCGTGGTGAAATGTATACAAGACTCCTAATGGCCGTAAGAGAAATGATCTTACCTCAAAAAGCGGTACGTGGAACCGTAAAAAGTTCATACGAGTTCAAGTCAGGCACGTCCCAAGGGCAGAGAATTCGCGAGCAGATGCCCTGGTAAAGCTGGGCGAACAAAGATCACTGAGGATCTAGATAGACCCCAGATCGGGTCGAAAGCACTCCCGTGAACCCCTGAACGCCGACGATGAAGAAGTGTCCTCGTAATGTCCGGAAAGGTGAAATGGTTTTGACCTTAACTGGGATTACTTGGTCGACGGAATATCGCTGCCGATCCAAAGGAGGCCTCCCAAGCCTGGCGAAGACGTGGCTTCCGCTGTATCATCATTCATCTGGGACCAGTATAAAAGAGGTCGTTTCTACACCTATCCTTGGGCGTACAGGAAAGGAAGACGCTAATCATTTGCTCGAGAGGTGCACGAAAGTATTTGTGGCAACCATATCGTGGTCAGACTTTGTAAGAGCAAAGACACCGAGATAGGGATATTATCGCCTACAATGCCTGTGAGATCACGCTGAAATGTTAAAAATGTAAGATTTGTCAAGAGCATGCCCGATTCACTCTCCTTCCGAGTCGACCAAATCACCGCTCAGCCTTTCAACAAAGTTGGGGCTAGATATATTTAGCCCCAACTCATCGGGAAGAGCTTTCGCAAGTTTATTGTCAGGAGGATTATCACTAAGTGGGCCGAGGCCGAAGCCATTAGCAACGCATCATCGAATAAAAAGGTACGAATCTTTGTCGCATGCTCCACTATGTGTTCGTAATCCCGAGCCCCCGCACATAATGGGAATAGTTCGACAACTAAGTTCGTAGACTTCGCGCCAGCTCTGAATCAAGAATTACTACATCATCCCAAACATCCACTTTCCATTCAACTTTACGGCTAAGTCACTATATAATCTCATAAAATAAATGACTAACCTAAAAATCAAGAAAATAATGATACTCCCCAAAGACTATGGGCATATAGAACTCACCAGATCAACAACCTACAAACCCCATTCGCTTCTAACATTTGGCATTATAGAAGCTCCGCCCAGTTCTGCCAACACTCAAGATGAGTTCACAAATATCAACACACCAGGAGATTCTCCACTCTAACCCTTTGACCTCCCAAGAAAACATAGAGTATGTCTTAGTTATGGTTTGAGATCATCATAGAAAGATGTTAAAATAATAATGACCGGCTGGTCTGCTCCCAAGAGCTCCAGCCCCACACCTAGTCCCAAAAAACCCCGCAAGAAGGAAGATCCAATCTAACACTAAAGCTGAGAATCAAATCGGAAGAGCCCTACGTATCGCTGACAACCGACCTGGCAAATCCAACTCAAACAAGAGGAAACTGCTTACATCTTGGGAATGTTTGAGATCCTGTGCGATTCAATGGTCAGAACTTCTAGATTGTAGCTTAGTCAAGAAAGTCATACTTACTTTTAATTAAACAATTTGTGAAACATTTTCTAACTAATATATTCTCTAGATCACAAAAAACAAACATCACAAGCACACACGTCAAAGACTATACTTATCAATTATCTTAAATTACAATCAAAAGAGTTATTTCCTACACAAACATCTTGCATCCTGGGAAGATCATCGCCAACACCCAAATAAGGTAAAAACCAAAAAGAAAGAGAAAGAGAAAAAGGAAGAGGCTAGAAGAGGAGAAAATGATGAATGAGAAGTGGACTTAAAAAGCTAGTCCCTCCTGGTACAACGCTTCGAACAGTTCCCCAATACTCAACAACGGGCGTGACTATGAACAACACAACCCCACAAGGAACTAGGAACAACACAACCCCGCGAGAACTAGGGAAAACATGACCCCGCCAAATGGCGTGAATCGTGTCGAAACTAAATGTCGGCTCACAATCACCGTAAAACAGAATTTCAACATGAGGTGAGGGGCAATTCAAACCTCTCCTTGTCATCATTGCACCAACTTCTACGACAAAGAGGGGAAGAAGGTGGAGAGCTGAGTGCAATGATAGACCTTCTGAGGAAAGGCGTTTGTTTATAATGAAACTGAACGCCTCGGAAGCCAATGAAATGTTTCTAATTTCAAAGATCCTCATTTAAATCAAGGCTCCCTGGTGGGAAGGGAAGAAAGAGCCAATGAGTTTAGTTCCAAGGGCTCAGAGTCGGCTTCAAGGTCACAGTCGTCTAAAGAACTGACAAATCTCGGCGCCACAGCTAAGGAGCCATGTAATTGGGCCGGTAGCCTTCAGAGCTCAGAGCCATGAAGAGAGCTTAAATGAGCCGCAGCTCATGCACTCCTCAAGACACACGTCGGGCCCACACTCAGCCCAGTTTCAAAGAGCCTGCAACCCGCCTGGGGCACATGAGCCTCGGTTCTGAAGAACCCACACCAGAAGGTCAAGTAGCCAAGGAGCCATGAAGCTCAGTTTCGTGGCGCCTCAGAGTCAGACACAGAGCCTGGCCTTCAAACGAACCATGTAGCTCACTTGAAGAGCCACGGTCACTTCTCAAGCACTTGGCAGCCCAGCCAAGAGGGGGCGATGCAAATTCTGGCTTCAAAGAACCAGATGTCTGCATCAAGTAGCCACAGATCCATGTAAATTACTGTAAAGGTCTCAGAGCTAAGAGCCTTGTAGTCACTAAACGCAGCCATAGTCAGCCTTCAAGGAGCCACTGTAGTCACTTCAAGGAGCCACGAGTTTCTGGCCTTCCAAAGGGCCTTGTAGTCGGGCCCAGCGGAGCTGGCAGCTCATTCAGATGGCCTCAGCTCAGGAGTCACAGCACTTCAATTTCAAACCAACACAGTCTCTGGGCCAAGGAGCCATGCTCAGCCTGAATTAGAAATTTCAGCTTAAAAGAGGCCTCTGTGTACCAGCCGAGGCCATGAAACCGGTTTTAAAGAATCTAGCACTTAAAAGGCCAGAGCTAAGGAGCCAAGTGGGCTGGCTCTGAGGCCTCAGATAGCTCAGAGCCACAGAACACTCAAACGAGCCATGTAGTCAGATTGGCATGAGCCACGAAGCCAGCCCAAAGGCCTGTAGCCTGGGCCAAAAGCCTTGCAACTCATTAAATGGGCTGGTGCAATTTAATTCTTGAAGAACTCGGTGTTCTTAGAAGGCCATAACCAAGTAGAGCTACAGCTCGCCTAAAAGGGCCTGTAGCTTAGGTCGCAGCTCAATAATTATTTCTCATACCAGCCAAGAGAAAGCCACATAGCCTCACGCTTTACGAGATAATAGTAAACAACTAACTCATATCAAGATACTTCAGCAGAGCTTCATCATTCCAAGATTGACACTCAGAAACCTCTCAACACAAATATCATAAAAGAAGACAGTGAAACCAAGAAAGTGGGCAAGACTAATATTTCTATTAAATAAAAACTAACAAGAGTTGGCGATATCCGAGGCCAGGTTTCTGCCAGCCAAATACAAAGACGCCAAAGGTGCCTAAATGTTCGAGGTAGAGTCGCTGGTATTCGCAGAATGCAAGCTCTTCTGAGCATAAGAAGATCAAGCCTCAACTGGATTTAGAGGAGAGATCAAACTCTGTAGGACCTACTTCACTAGGAAGAGGAGGAAATGTGGTATCGAGAACACTGGTTCCGCCGTACCAAAACCCACCTTCCACTTCATCAGACCATGAACTGGTACTGGGTCCAAACCCAGCCTTTATCACATTGGAAGTGTCATCCTGGAGGCCTACATGGCAGGTGCCTGGTCCCAAATATTACCTGATCCCTGGTTCACCACAGCCTTCATTTTGAGGTCCCGTGATGATTGGTAATTTCACCAAGCTACTCACTGAGTTTCACTTTTTGAAACCTTCCAGAGTTCCAATCCAAAGCTACTGGCTTGGTACAGCCTCCCGGCAAACAACTCCTTCCTTTAACCATCAATATCCCTCTCTCCTCTCTGGATGTCCTTTAATTTTACAATTTCTTTTCGGCCTCTCTCTTCACGTGGCGGCTTAGGAAATTTCAGTTGATTTACAGTCACAACTCCTCGGTCGCTTTTAAAATCTAAGCTCGCAATAAGCCTCCTGAGATTAGAGAGGCGTACTTTATCTTGTATGTTTCGCCCCAGCTCCCTCGTCGAACTGCCTCCTCACAGTCCTTACATATGAATAATCACAAGAAACAAGATGGAGTTAGTAGATAACACACTATAACAACAAGATATTAAAAGAAGGCTTCAACATACAAAGATCACTCTGAGTAGATAGGCAGCCTCCCAACTAGCACTTAACTTAGATCTTAATCCTGAGGATAGACAAACACTCATCAACAGCTCGCATTGAAAACAATCAACCCCACTCTCCTAGTCTAGCGATCATCCTACGCCTCACATCTGAGGGAAGATGTGGGCATTTTTGCATCGGGCGTCTTGTTGCAGATGAAGAAAACTTTCAAAGAGTTCCCAAAGAGTCTTCTCAAGAAGAACCTCGCTCCAAGTAGAGATGAGCTTATCAAGGCACCACCCCACACCTCCCAAACAAGGAGGGTAAACGTCGCCTTACCCGAACTTGGGCGTGATCCCCGCTCCTTCCACAAAGCATCAAGGAACATATACTCCCAGCCGGGCCCACCTCGCCGGGAGATTGCTCTGGGAGGCAGATCCTGTTTCGGAGATTCACGCCTTCTTTCTTTGCCACAACTTCACACAGCCTGAGTTCTCCCCGAGTTGGCTTCACAGTGCCAGAGCCTCCCCAAGAGAAGTTTCCAGTGTGGGGCTGAGGGAGGATCTCTTGAAAGAGGGGAACAAGAAGGGCTCACTTGAAGAGCCGAATGTTCGACCCGACACCGGAATACGCCAGGCAATTTCTACCTCCAAATACCGCGGCTTCCCTGGTCCCGTAGAGGTCGATGGATACCACAGAATACGCAACCAAAACAAAAAAGCCAAAGTACAACATGACCCTTAAAAAGTCAACTTAAAGTCGACCTTACTAGCAGAGATGAAATCAACAAAGCTCTTGTAATTATACATCGGAATCCCCGTTGTATCATCTGATCGCAAGGTTGTATCTCAATGTCACCTCGCCAAAGAAATGAACGCCTTTCCAATGTCACAAATATGGATGGTCGAATAATAGGTCGCGCAATTCGTCGTAAATACACTGTTAAGCTCTCCGTGGGCTTCCTTCAATGCTTAAGAGATCTGTTAGATTATTATAATCCAAGGCCCTTATCCCTAAAAACCAAAAGGCCAATTAGACGCCTGCAAATGGGAGAGTTGACGCACACACGGTGTTGCCACATAACGCTTTGACAGAAAGGGCGGTGGAAAGCCAAGATCACTTGCGTCACGTGCGAAGTGACAATCAACTAGAACCGAACACGGACGTATAGGGAGATCAACAATCATCGGACTTTTATGAGGTTCACATCAACATGGTTTACATTAGCTCAACCCGCCAAACACACTTCGCGACTACTAAGGTCTTCAAATATTTGTTTAACGGATACCTTAATCTCGCGATTTTCTCGATTCTTTGTCGGCGAGTAAAGATAACCCACTGAAGATCTCGCAATACAATAGATCTCCGTCCGTCACGCTTTTCCATAATTTGACTTCACCGGCTTCTTTACGCGTAGGGTCATGTGAACGAGAAGACCCAGAGAAGCACGAAGGAGGAAGCACGCATGATTAAGCGGCGGAGAGAGAGAGCGAACAAAGCAGCGAAGGCGGGACTGACCCGAGCATGCCCAACAGCCTGAAATTCAAAACAAAGGAAGGAAAATGGCGAAGAAAGAAGAAGGGCATAGAACTGGGAGGAAAACAAGGAAGCATTTTAGGAAGACAAGGCAGAAAGCACCATAAGCAATTCGAATCTTGTCCAGACACTTCCGAGCACGGAAAAGTGGAAAAGTGTGATATAAGGTGTTTCTAAAGATATGAAACAACGTCAAAATGAGCGCAAAATGAAAGAAGCGCCATCGGTAGCGCAGAGCGTTTGGCGACCACAGCTGAGATCAAACCATCCCACGCTATTCTGCGTGACGCGGCAGATCCCAGCGGTTCAGCCCTTGCTTGCTTGACCAAGGGGGTTCTGATGGGGTGAAAACGACATGTGCGCGGGCCCAGCTATGACCAGGGCACAGCAAACCTCAGCCGCCGCAGAGTGAGAGTTGGGGCACAAACCCAATAAAGAAGCTCGACCCATAGTGAGATCCTACCCATGCCCAGATGCGGGCTAGCCCGAGTGAAATCACCTTGCCAGGCGTCAGCGATCTGGCGGTCAAGTCATTGCAAAGGAAAAGTGCCCAGTCTCCATGATCCGTGCCCCACGGATTAGGAAAGAAGGATCTTACATGATCACGGCTCCTCCATTATCCCTTAAGAGTCGGTCCAGGATAAGGAAAAGGAAACTCCTCATCCAATGGGAGAGATACCGTATCACCATCTAACAAAGAAAGTAACCTTATTCCCCGCATAATCTGAGCCCACTCCGCCCTAAAAGGTACGTAGTAATAACGCCATAAAATAGTTGAATTCTTTCCTTCTCATAGAAGCGACAGCCATCGGAGTGGCGGTAGGCACACCTGTCGGATCATCCTTTGTACGGGTTGGGTTAATGACAATGGATCGATAGATCGGCCCCATTAACATAAAGCTCTAATGTCCGTATCGATTGAAAAAGCACCATCATATATTCTTTTACAGAAGTGTGATGATAAACCTCTCTATCAACAATTTCATAATTGTTCTTTTATCAGTAAATAAAAATAAAATAAAAATATAAAATCTAATAAAAGGATACCATATTTTATTGAGAAACTATGTTTTAAAATAACTTTAAGTGATGGTGATATATCTAATATAATTTCTTTTAATAAAATTTAATAAAGCAAAATTATAAATCAAAACTTTAAATATATATATAACCATTTAAAGCTCGATTTGGCGTAAAAATTTGGTTTCGTTGACACTGTATCTCTCTTGTGGTGTCTATATTAACAGTTAAGCCAAACCAAATCTTTGACATTTCAAGAATAAATGTTGAGTCAAAACCTTACCATACCTTACCTTGAGTAATACTCCATGGTGATTATGAAAGGAATTCTATTAAACCAACTTTTTTTCTCAGCTAGTGAAAAGATGAGGTTGATGGTTTGAACTCTTCTTTTCCATTTATACATATTATTCAAGACTCTTAGTTTTAATTCTTATCTTTGTTGTGACTACTTTTTAATTGTTTGACAACTAATGCATAAATTAGTCAATGATTAAAATAGGAAAAATAAATGGATTCATGAAGTGTAAGGGTTGAACCATTAACCAGAATCAAGTTGAATCAGATCAAGGTCATGATTCGGATCCGGCTATTCTATTCATTTTTTTAAAGCATTGGACAACTATCCATTGTGGGGTGCAGTGCACTCTATCCATTAAATTTTAATATAAATATATTTATTATTTCTTATAATTATATTTGTCAAAATATTTTCAGTTTTGGCTAAATAAGGGTCGGCGGTGATTCTACTTTGTTGTTTTGGTGAAGTGTTTTTTAAAATAATAATCTCAAAGTGAAATGTGACCACAAACTAATCGTCGAGAGTTGAGGTGGGATTAGTTTATAAGTACGTTGTATAAACAAATAAATCTCAATATAATTCAAGAGCAAAAATAAATTACGAGATTAGAAAGTGCAAACTGGTGGTGGGCTCTTCTTTTTGCATTCCACTTATACTTCAACTTTCCAATCGAGGTGAGTGTTCCCTTATTTTCAGCTCAAAGCTAAGTTTCTTGATTTTACACTTAGTTATGGCTCAAATCGGTTCTTCTAATGTCTTCAAACTGTCATCACTTAAAAGTAACAACAATCGCAAAGTCATTGCCAGCTAGCTTACAAATATGAGAAATTAAAGGCTGACTGAGATTGAATGAAGGGTGTGCTAAGAGATGTACAAGTGAGAAGTAAAAGCAGCAACAGAGTGAAAGTTAATAGACAAAATATTAGTTTGAGTTTGGTGCAATGTTTCTCATAGCCATAAATGATCTAAACATCAATTTTTAAGGAGGAGAACTTCGGTAGCAATTTGTTGTAGAAACTTAGATTGATAAAAATTTTATTAATGAACTAGTCGTTAGTTCATTTAATGCATTGCAGGTGACCGTTTATGATTGTTACCTTGATTGATTCATCCAATCAATCAATCGTTTGACCCACCTATAATGACGATTAAAAATTTAATCCTTTGGCTTCAAGCGTTGATTTTCCACCTCTTTGGGATGATGGTCCACACTTGACTATTATCCCGGTTGGAGCCTAAGACCGCTGGTTGATTGTCAAAAATTTCCTTTTAGGTCCTTTTTGAATCCAAGATTTTTCTTGTTTGAGCATATACATGAGCACTACGCCATGGGCGAGAATCATGAAAACATGTCCTTGTCAGTTTGATCACACCAGTTTATCAAGTGTTGAAACTTCATGGACCTTTCCTTATCAAATGATGAAAATATCGATTCGCAGTTCTGTTGACCACTGGATTTTGGGACACTATCAAATATATCGGGAGATCTATCAATATTAAATATTCAAAAATTTAAGAATGTGATAATTCTCTTAAAATTATTTTGAAAGTATAGGAAATGATAATATCAGTGGAAGATTTGAAAAAACATTAAAAATTTATTTTTCATAGTTTATAAATAGTGATTAAAACTCCCAGAAGTTTTTATTTAAGAGAGTTCAAACCTATTATTTGCAATCATATAGTAAACTTCAATTTTAAAAATTAAGCTTTTAATATTATATATTAAAAATAAAAATAAAATGTTTTACTTTTTTGGAGGATAAAATGTTTCTTTTGAAACATTGAAAGACAAAATGTTATTAATTACTTTTATAATAATTGTTTAAAAATTGATTTTAATTATTTTAAAACATTTGAGAACAAATTTTGAATGTAAAATTATTTTTAATGAATATATTATGACTACTTTTATATTTATATTTATATTTTAGAATATTCTAAAAAATTACTATAAATAAATTTAAAAAAAATTTCATTTATGATATTTTTTTTAGGAAAATTTGTTTGGGATAAAAGATTTGCACAATTTTTTTAAATTTTAAATTATTTTAATATTATTTTTTTGAATCGAAACTTTGATATTAGTTATTAAAATTTTGTAATATTAATTAGAAAGGAAGACCCTTCATTTTCTCTTTTCCAACCATCTAATGGTCTTCTTCTGCAGTGTCAGTGTTGAAACATTTATTAAAGGAAGACATACAGTATGTGTGAAGTACTGAGAGCTTTCGTTTTTAACTTCCCACGCATCGTACAATACCTTTCATTTTACGTTATAGCTAATGATAGTAATTATTAAAAATCGTAATAATTATTAAGGGAAAATATTAGATTAATTCAATAATCAGTGATAGGAATGTTTTTCATTTTCTGCATCTCTTTGTCTTCTCAAACAACAGCCCATCACTTGGGCTGTGTTAGTCATCTTCTTTTTTTACAAATTTTCAATAAAATCGATGAAAAATTGAGGTATTAAGTTGAGTATCACGGTATATCGCTCTAGTGATATATCACGATAATTTAGAGTACGCTACAATTTTATGTCAGTGAGTGTTGATGTTGTATGTCATATCGGTCGGCATCGATACACGATATATCATCAACATATCATGACCCACCAAGCCTTGTCCTATCCGGGGCGCGGTAGTATGATATTGTCTACTTTGGACCTAAGCCCTGATGATTTTGTTTTTAGGCTTTTACTATAAAAGGCGTCATACCAATTGAATGTTGTTAATGATTATAAACTCATAGGTCTTCCCATTCGTAACCATTATGAAACTTTGGGAACACACCCAACAATCCTCCCGCGGGCAAAGTTTAACTCATTTTCCTGAACCATGATTTTTTGTCTTCAATGCGTTTGGGCACACGCCGTACGTGAAGACCTTCCAGGGGCGAAGGCGTCTACTGTCGTCGTTATTCGATCCGCTCATCGCGCAGAAATGCGAAAAGCAGAAAGTACTGGGGATTTCAAATATGTTTTGTCACGGTAGATGATGAAAATGGTTAGAGAAGAAAAATGGATGAATTATACGAAGAAAAAGCATAACGAGCCATACGTTCTGCAGAGATTGGCATAAATAGTGTATATAATTGATTAATATTTTCCATTAATTAACTTGAGAGATATAAATAGTACAAAATGAATCAGAAATGAAAGAATCAATCTAGTAACTAAATCAGACTAGACATATTTGTACACCCAGAATCGATCTAAATCTAAATATTACATATTTATAATTACGGATTTAGAGATTTAATTAAATTTGGGAATCTGGATTTGCCAATATGCCCCCTCGGTTAGACTCAGGAGGAGACCGGGTCTTGATGACAAGCGATAACGTATGCGGGGTGAAGGTTTGGTGAGAGCATTTGCAAGCTGATCCGCGGAGGCAACATGTGTAACACGAAGAACATTGTACTGAACTTGTTCGCGAATGAAGTAGTAATCTAGTGCAACATGTTTCATACGTGGTGAAATATGAGGTAAACGGAGGTTGGTCACCGCAGACATTGTCGCCAATAGATGTAGGTGTTTGGTAGAGGACTATCTAGAGCTCACTAAGTAATTCAGAGATCGATGAAGGTCGACAACGTGGCGGCAGCAAGCGATAGACTTGATTGGAGGAGCATGCAAGCGTATTGTTTCTTGGAACTCGAAGAACTTAAAATTGCGCCCAGAGGTACTATAATGGATCCTTTTGGGTTGGGGCAAATCATCTTTTGTTTCATGACCCGTAAGCATCGAGTTGGCGTGCCAGTGGGGCGAATGACGATGGATGAAGTAGCGTGATCGATAATGCCACATAAGTAGCAGGAGAACATATTCTTTAAAACATTCCAATGGTCGGCTGGTTTCCAACTTGATGTGTGGTGGCATCGCTTCGAAGAAACCATTGTGTTTAGAGTCGTGGGGAGATGTATGATGAGAGATTCCATGAGTGGATCAGGGTAGACAAACTGGTGTATTCACCCCATTATCAGAGTATAGTGTAATTATTTTCTATTTAAAAATTCTCAGAAACTGGGGTTTTGAAACGAAAACGAGCTAACATCGACTTGCATTTGAGCAAGATTTGAAACCACCTGCAAAATTAGGGTGAGAATTGGTCGATAAAAATGACAAACTATTTGAAATTGCAGTCTGAGCATTAAGGTCCTCTATGAGAGGAGATAATTTCTGAGCGAAACAAGTGTGGATTGAAAAAGTGCTTAATGCTTTTATTGCAATACTTAGGTCTTTACAATGAAACTAGAGCACAAGATGGAGCTTGTAATTTGAAACCAAGTGCCAAAGAATAGGCTCGGAAGGATGTCTGGCGATGATGCCGGTCGAGAAGGAGTGGCTAACAACGGAAAATGCGATGATAGAGGGTGGAAGACTTGGTTGGCCACTCCTCGTAGATCTTAGTGCGGGTTATTGAAGTAAATTGCTTCCTAAAATCTGGGATCCTTTACACAAAGGAGGATTAAGAACTCATACTGAGTGTTTTGTTTTAGTTTTGCAAAATTATGAGATCTGAATGGGTTTCTTTCGTAGCGAAACACGTAAAACATTATGTAAGGTAAATGAGTTGGAAGGAGTAGATAAAAGTTGTGTGCCGTAGGTAATATGTAACCTAAACGCCATCACCAATGTCATTTGGACCATCATAGTGAACATGAAGCGTGGTGTTGAGATTGACGGGATCCATATAATGGGAGAAGCTCCATTGTGCAAGCCATGGCGGAAATTCCATACCCGAAAGATGTTCTGACATAAGGCCATGGGTTGCCGTGGCGGTGATCACGAGCAGGAGGTTGTGTGTGGTGAAGCGAGGAGATCGGGTAGTGGAGGTCGTACAAATTGGAAATGAGACGCTAAACGTAAGCGAGTGACGATGGTGCAACAACGCTGGCATCGACTAAGGTAAGATACCGGTAGCAGTGAGGAGGTCGGCGTCGTGTGTCGAAATAGAGTCGGAAGCAGAGCGATACAAGTGGAGCAGAGTTGGCGGTGTATGTTGATTGGAACTCAAAGCCATATTTGGCAGTGAGACCAGAGAAAGAGTGACCGGACTGCAAGTGTTTGAATGCCAATTCTTGATTGATCAATTTTTCATGTAATTCATCACAAAGAATTGGAGTCTCACGATTTTGGACAATATCAACAATGGTTTAAATAATGTCATCTAAACCAATAAGTGCACATCATAAGGTCCTCGCTGATCGAGGGGGTTTACCAAGAGCAACAAGTTGATTGACACGACACTTGATAAACTGCATGTATCTTGTAAAACCTGGGAAAAAATTAATTTTTCTAAAAAATAGCAAAAATAATAAAATTGCCATAATGGTTTAGGGAAGCCTGGAAAATTCTCTAGATCTCGAATGAAGAAAGCGGTTTCATAGTTGGATTAGGTCTCAGCCAATCTAGTTAACTTAGAAATATTTAGTTGAATTAGAGCGGTCGGATTTTAGTGGTTTCTTCAGATTGGATGGTTATTGATATTCTGGGGCAGTCGGAGTTAAAAATACTTCCAGAGTTAAGTTTATTCAAAATAAATTGAACTTGAACTGGAAAATGGTGTTTGGTGGGTTTCATCCAGAACAAGGATTGCGTAACACGTGGCACCATGAGGGCCACACACTTAACTTTAGTTAAGTTAAAAGAAAAGGAAAACGAGAAAAGCAGGAGAGAGGAAAGGAAGGGAAAAAGGCTCCACCTTCTCTGCGATGCGAGATCCGAATGTCGGTTTCGGTGAGGCCCGAGGCCTAAAGTCAGGGTGCTAGGCAGACACGCATGGACGTGGAAACTCAGTTTCGCCCCAGATTTGTCTGAGGAAGTTGTGAAGTCGAAAGCCGGGTTCCGCAAAGTGTCAGTGGGACTTCCTCGGGCATTGCTCACACTCGAGGTAGGGATTCTTCTACTGGTTTGTTTCCATTCAGGGCTGTTTGATTGAGTTTTGGCTACATAAGGGGCTTTTTGTTAGTTTTGTCTTAAAGTTTGGCCAGTGTGAGTTTATGGGGAACTGGTGCCTGTTTTGATACATATGGTGTCAGATTTTTGGTTGATTTTCGGTTAGAAAAATAGAGAATTTGGACTAGTATCTTTCAAGGAAATTGTATCCCTATCTAAGAACTTGATGTTAGACTTTTGAATCACCAAAATTGGACCTCTATAACTCAAGTTATGGTATGTTTTTCGAGACTGCTCCAAGTTGCCTTGTTTTGGCCGAACCTATTGTCCAGGTTTTTGGGACTGATTTTCGGATGGGAAAAGTTGAGAATTTGGACTAACATCCTTCAAGGAACTTATAGCTCTATATGAGAAATTGATTTTAGGATTTTGAATCACCCAATCGGGTTCCTCTACTTCAAGTTATGATCTAGTTTTTAAGGCCCCGCTATAACTTAGGCTGTTTAACAATTATTAATTTTTGCCACAATTGGTATATGATTGTAGTATATCATTACTGGAATTGAGTATATACTGGTTGAAATTATTATTGAAGTCAAGTGTGTGTTCTAATGGTTTGACTTGTGATGTGATTATGAATAGGGCCATTACATGGCTTAGTGTAGCTAGTTGTAGACATGTCTTGTCCTGGTCGGCCCTAGAGGTTGATGGATGTACGATCGCGTGGAAGTAAAGTATTGACATGTGTCTTATGCATGTATTGAAATGTTGGAATGAATTGTATGATATATTTGGAATTTGTATGCTTTTTGATATAAATGTCCAAATGATGCATGAGCCAGTATGCATGGTAGGCATGCACGTATAGCACTCATCATATATGTAGCATGGTATGGACAGACAGCCAGCGCGATTACGTTGCGTATGCACTAGGACATCACATGGCGCAGGTGTGAGTGCATGGTAGGGTGACTGCTTGTGTTTAGTGTTCGATGGTGGAGCTCAATAACATGGGACAACGTCCAATGGAATCTCACGATATTAAAAAATGAAAGATATGTGTGTTGGGGTAGATCCCCCTTGGTGAAAAGACCTAGCATTAGCGTTTGGACATGATCACAGAGACGGTGAAAAGCACAGCCAAAAATGTCCAACAAGAGCTTAATGTCTATTGTGTGGTTGGACTGATCACTTGACGGTGGCTTAGGTAAAAATCGCTGAGTGAAATGCTGATAGTGCGGTTGGACATGATCTCCAGAAGCCAGTTGGCTACGTAAGAAATGTTGAAAAAGTCACGGCGTCCTCTGAAACAGGAAATCCGTGCCCCACTCGTAACCTTTCAACACTGGATTTTTGGTAATAAAATGGTTTGGATTCTCATAAGTTTTTTCTTTGAATGGTCGGCTAGGGATCTCATGCGTGGTTTCACACTGGCATATACATGTGTGAAGACCGATCGAGGCTCGGGGCATGGAACGAGGTGAGTCGCGATGCCATCCCGCTGACATGTAGATATTTGGTAGAATGCGTAATATTTTTACTTGGTGTGGTGTGCCCGTGCATGGCGCAGGTGGGAAGTGTACGGGGGAGGCGGCCTGGCGAGGCGTGATTATGAAGGAGGCTGATGTGTGGCTTTGATATTACCTTTGTAAAAAGTGTTTTTTATAAAAGAATTGTAACTAAATTCTTGGGACTGTGTCTAAATAGTCGGGTATGTAATTATGGTAGAGAGTAGGTGATCGGGACTCTTATGGTGTAATTAAGTGTTTTATTTTCATATTTTAGATTTAGAAATGTGAATAAATAGGTCAAATTAAGAATCTATATTGGGGATATGGATGAGATGGACCCATGTGGTCGTACTACTTATTGAGACCTTGGATGGGTTATGGTTATACTATTATATAGGTTGTATGTTGGGTGACTCCCAGAGCAAAAGGGAGACTACGCTCGATTTTATTAATATGGATCTCGATAAATGGGACACAACAGTGTGGTATCTGGTCACCTAAAATCCACAGGAATTTCGTGGGTTTACAGGTTGTCAATGGGACCCCCGAGATTGGGGCGTCACATATCTGGTGATTGTCTAAGAACCCTTGATGGTGTGCTTAAGTTGATCCTTGGTTTGCTTAATATGCCCACGAGATGGACGAGCATATGTGTTCATAAGGGTGAGCCAGGCGTCTCGAGAGGTGGAGGATTATTGAATCAAGGGAATGAGCGAAGCGAGAGATGCAGAGACAATAGGCGCTAAAACAGGCTGTATTGTCGAATCGAGGAATGCATGGTTTGGCGATGTCTTGATCGGCCGAAGCGTTGTGTGGAATTGGACGGGGTGAGAGCCATCGATAAATTTATGGAGGTATAAATGATAGGATACTTCAATCCCCGAGTTTTCAGGAGAAGATGGATTGTTGATGTGAGTTTGACAATGTTTTAATGGGATATGTTGAAGAGAGATTGAAAGTGGCAGAGGTGCAACGGACGATGATTTCTTTGGCGTTCGTGAGCCATGTTGTAGAACAAGATATAAGGGGAAAGGAGGTGAAGTGATGTGGAGAGGAGCGATGGAAGTCGAAGAAGGAGGGGAGGGGAATGAAGCGACTAGAGAAGAGAATAGAGTTTAGATTGTCGCTACGTCTGCAATATAGGGATTGGAAGAAATGAATAATTGATTAATATTTTCCAATAACGAAGGTTATAAATAGTAAATGAATACATGAAAAGAATGAATTTGGTAACAAAATTTAGACTAGACATATTTGTACACTATAATCAATCTAAATCTAAATGTTACATATTTTATATTCTGAGTTTAATTAAATCAGTTTAGAATATGATTCTCGAATAATCTGACCATCTCCCTCACAATCTGACGACCCAAACTATCCCACATGATCGATTCATCAACACAAATTAACATCCATAAGCTCTCCCAATATTCCAACCTTACTCAAATATCGGAACAAAGATTTCTCATAGGGAACAACAAATCCAAATCCGTGGCTCCCCAAATTCCAAAGATTCTAACTCGAAGTCAGAAATGAAGACATCTCGTCAAAGGGAAGAGTGAACATAGTGGGGATGTTTGGGTATCAGTGATCAAAGGAAGAGTAAAGAGAGTAGAAAAGGGATTAGTTCTTAACACTTGGCTATACCTAGTAGTTTTAGGACTTGTTTTGGGGGTATGTGTATAAACTAATATGAATTTTAGGAAATAAATGGGATACTAGAATTTGTACCAAGACTTAAGGACAATATTGTGTTGTAAGGGCTTAAAAGTCATAATTTGAGAGGAACTATGTGAAGAAAATAATAGGAATTGTTGTGTAATTCTAAGAAAATTAGAAGCCGAAAATCTCTGATAAAGGAAATTGAAATACAAATGGCTAAGAGTAGGGCAAAAAAGCAAATAAAAATTAGCAAAAATGGGTTTTGTTGGAGGCGAAGCAAGGCTACAAAGAGGATGGGATTTTTAAAGACTAATTTGGTCTCAAATTGAGGAGGACGTAGAGAGAAAAAGAAGAAGAAAGGAGAAGATGAAGAGAAGAGGAAAGGAAGATTCAAGCCAAGATCAGAAACTGAGTATGGATGCTTGACTTTGCTATGAATTTTGTATGGACATTAGGGATTCTAGCATGATTTTGATACAAGAATTTCTTGGGTATGGATTGCTAGGGTTTCATTTGGACATTAATTTGGTTTCCCTTATACAGGGTTTTGCTAAGCCAAAGCAATTCTCTAGATTTAGGAAATTTTTGGTTTGAAAAGCCTGAGTTGATAAGGGGTAGAGATGGAATCCTTCAAAATCTGGGTTTTGTAGGAGTAGGTGGTGGTATGAGATTCCCTAGGATTCTTTTGCAATTTAAAAGTGTTTGTGGAGTTGTAAAAGGGATTGCATGTTAGTTTGATGAAGGATGCATTAGGAGTGATTTATGGATGTCAGCTTATAAATGGGAGAAAATAACCATTACGGGCAATTTAGTTGAATTGTGCCGGTACAAGGATTGAGGTTTTGACGCCTAGGGCAATTTCAGTTCTGGTCATTTTTGGCCAACTTGTACCAGTACATGTTAGACTTGTACGGTGCAGCATCATTACGATTTTTACTATTCGACCAGGTTTTGTATTTTGGCCATAACTTCCTCATTTCTTATCCGATTTGAGTGATTCAAGTGGCCACTTAAAATAGACTTCAAGGAAAACAAACCATATTTAATAAGTATCTCCAAATTCGGACTCTAAATAGCCCAAAAATTCACTCAAAGTGGGGCTATGTGCAAGCCCATCTTCTGCATCAATTGATCATGAGGATTCAGATTGATTGACGTAAGTTGAGATTCAGGTCTTTCCGGTTGGGTGATTCCAATTGGAAATGAACCTTAACACCTTAGCTTTAAAGGAGCACAAAGAACCAGTGTCAAATATGAAACAAGGCACTTTGGAAAAATTAATAATACAAGCATCCCTCGGTAAAATCGATTAGCCAGGCTGGTTGGCATGAAAATGCCATAACTTGAAGTTTGGATGATCGGTGGATTGATTCCAATCCCTAAGAAAAATATGGAATTCATGGGGACTAGAATACATGAATGATGTGTGGATGAGCATGTCTCCATGCAAAGTGCCTGTAAAATGCCGTATGGAATGAGCATGAGAAGGGCCCCATGATAAAGATAAATAGAAATATGAACACGAAATGACAACATGTCATAAACACGTAATATTGGCTAAGAAATTTTTATTATACAAGAATGAAGTAGTTATTGAAGACTCATATGGTAGCAAAAATTGCTAAGACCAGTTGATTATTGAATGACATGGCACCTATGTTACGTGAAGCGAGGCCGCGTATAGTGCCGGTGCTCTCGATTGAAGATGCGACGACCTCTCTACGATCGTGCCCGGCACATTAGATGCCGATCTTATCACGATTAGTGCGGCCGGCACTCTCACGATCATACGCCGTCACATTAATTGCCCGATTTACTCGATTAGTCGCGGCGGCACTCACGATACATGTACCTTGGTACTTATTGTGTGTCCTACTCATTAGGTATTGTTGGTTTGATCTACAGCAATTATATGATAAGACTTTGAATAATGAATAAAAATGAATATAGTAAAGATGCGAATGTACCTACGAGTACCTGCGTATATGTTGCGGATGTGCCTACGGTACATACGTATATGTTTTGCCAATTTGCCTCACGGGTACCTCATGGGTACCTAACGGGTACTTTTGGCCTGCGTAACATCTGCGAAATAGTACCTACGGTGCTTTTAATAAGTAACTAGAGGAAACTCTGTAACTCCTATGAATCGAGAATAAGTATAAGTCGTGGTACCTACGGGATTACTAGATATCGATAACACGGTATAAGTCGGTACCTAAGGGTACTCGTTATCAATAAAATAAGTATAAGTTCTATAGTACCCACGGGTACTCTCGTATCGGAAAATAAGTATAAGTTACGTAAAAATAATTAAATCCCGGTGTACCTACGAGAATACCTTCAGGTATAATAATCTGTGATGCGTACCTCTGAGAAGAAAGACTAATCATAGGTAATACGTATAGAATCCACGATGAGCCTTGTACGTGCTATGATCTTTGATCTGTTCGGGCTGCTCATTTGCCATACCAGGTCTTTGCTTTGTAAAAGTCAAGACAGAATACGAGATCGGTTAAATGCCTGAAGTATAAGATCTGTAAGACAGAACAAGTCACATTACCTGACTAACAGTTGAGTAAGATAAATATAGTTAATTATATACATGTAGATAAATACATGTATAGGATTACGTATTTACACGTATAAGATCAGAAATACCCAAGTTCGAGTGGACCGATTATGGGAACCTATAAGACACGTATATATTTTTCGGTAATACATGTATAAAATGCGAAATATACGGTGTAAAATTCTATGAAGTACATGTATAAAATCCGAGAAATACATGTATAATAACCAGTAATACCGAGGAAAAAGATCAGAAATACAGAATAAACTACGTAGTACAAGTGAAGATCAGGTAAGACAAGTATAAGTTGAGTAATATATATGTAAGATGCGAAATACATGTATAAGTTACAGAAGTAAATCAAAAATACATGTATATGCTCTAGTAAAATACAGGAGATAGAATCAGGAAATGTGAGAATTAAACTGCAGTAGTACAAGTAGAAGATCAGGTAGGAACAAGGATAAACTCAGTGGTACCTATGGTACTCCCCTCATGAGATCTGGTATAGTTAACATAGGACTTATTTGGGATATGATACCAACACAGAGTTAATTATCAGAGAGATCGGAATATATTAAATCAGTAATCTTACAGTACTCTGTATAGATTAAGTTGCAATCCGTTATGCGTTCCATAATCTCTGTAGTGCCTGGGATTAGAACAAGTGTAAACTTCATAGGATGAAATATAAGGTTACAGCAAACTCTACTGGAGATAAGAATAGATCTAAATATCAATACGATGTTTAAGGTACCTACGTATAAGCATAGGTTCTGTAACTCATGGGAGATCGAAATAAGTTTGTAATCACGTCTGAAACAAGTATAAGTATAATCTACGGAGATAAGTATCGATTACGACGAATTTCAAGTATATGTCCTTTGGGAGATGCGAGATAAATTATAAGATACGAGATAAGAATAAGTGCGCTATAAGTATAGATACGTTGCTATAAGTATAAGCCACAGGATAGGAATGAGTGCTATGAGTATAAGATCGAATAAGGTTAAGTGCGCCGCCAATTCAGCAATTCTGGTAAGTATAAGATTAGAATGTGGTAGTATTAATGCATGTAAACTAGTAATTTGTATAGCAGTTCATTATGTGAATGCTAGGAATATTCGATGCACAGTTGCGATTATACGTGTGTTCTGTATGAAATGTTTCATAGCGTAAAGCTTAGCACGGGTTTAATCAGATGTAAATTGAAGAGAAGACGATCAATAAAACATCACTTATCTGTTGGGCAAACCACTTGTAGGGTTCACTACATGTAGGATTCCAGTGCTGATTTGTATTTGTAAAGATGCAGTTTGTATTTGAGGACTCGATATATGTGTATAGATTTGATGGACACCACTCAGGTGGTAGTTCTTTTGATACAATTATAAGATGTGGGCCATACCCACCGGGTGCTGGGTTGCTTATAAAAAAAAAATCGGTCGAGAGTCCTAGTCACGAGGTCTCGCGATCTGAAGCTAGGTTCGGTTCGCCCGTCGGTCGGCCGGGGAATGGGCGTGGCTGATTAGGGTTTTAATATCAAGGAAAAAGGGAATGGGTAACCTGGTATGTCAATAGAAACTACCCTAGTTTTAAGGAGCAAAGGTGAAGACCTCATGCTTGAGGCTTGATCGGTGGTGTCTTTGTCCAAGTCAACGACTACTCTTTGTACATATGATATCACTACTACATGCCTAATAAACTAATGTGTTAAAGATAAGGGTGGTACCTTAGTGAATAGAGGAAATAGTGTGTGGAGGTGCACGTAGCGGTGGTAAACAAGGCGAGGCGGGTGGAAATTATTCGGCGTTGGCAGTCATTAGGGGTGGGTTATCGATAAACTTCTTATTGTCATCCTTAATTTCATTGGTGGCATGCCTTTAATCAAAGATCAGGAATCATCAACCCAATGCTAATATGCTTAATGACCATTT
Source organism: Tetrastigma voinierianum (assembly GCA_016808115.1). Taxonomy (NCBI): domain Eukaryota; kingdom Viridiplantae; phylum Streptophyta; class Magnoliopsida; order Vitales; family Vitaceae; genus Tetrastigma; species Tetrastigma voinierianum. The sequence continues at coordinate 131,400 of JAEQBH010007095.1, forward strand.
TATTTCCCTTAACATGTTCTCTAATGATTAAGTATTTGTTATCGATGTGCTTGTTTCGATTCACACTTTTTTATTCTTATCAGGCAGTACAATCAATTTTAACATACTACGTTTGAGTTAATGATCTAAATGAAAAATAAATCCACATGAAAAGTTAGGCCAAGGACTCTCGATGGTTTCTTCATTGAAAATACAATACTAAATATAAGTACACATTTATCATCATAAGCATGTTTTTAACATTGAAACATGAAACGAATAAAAAACATATGTGACGCCCCGTCTGAAGTGTTGGATTGACAAGCCCATCAGCAGGAATATTCTTGGATGTCGGGTAACCTGACACCACTCATGAAAATTAGGCAGAGTCTCCTTTGTACGGGGCTCTGAAATATAACTGTCCCAAACGGTTTACTGTCTTACCAGGGTCCCACATGCGGTAAATAATTACCACTTAGGCTTGCATCAATACTCTAAAATACATCAACTATATTCTATAGTTGAGTTAATAATTCACTCTTAATTCGACATATATTAAAATGTGCGATTTCTAATACATGTTATACAAAAATCTCTACCAGCAGCCTATTAGACTTTCTTCTACTTGCAGCCTCTAATAGTAGTGATCTCACAATACACTCTGTACCTAAAGTAGTGATCACTCGACCAGAGGTGAGCAAAGCAGGTAATGATAATTTCCTATGTGGGTTACTCAACCCTAAGTGCACATGTCATGGCAAACAATCACACTAAAGTAAATACTGCAAAATCCTCTTGAATATCTACCTCCTTTGAAGCCCCATGTGCCAGTCTAGCAGGGTCCCCTCACACATGCCTAAGCCAAATACTAAATAAAATATCTAAGTTTTGAAAACAAAGCTTTTGTTCTCGAGAATTTACTAGAATTAGGCAAATATCTTGCCTCAGGGCGATCTGTTTGGATAACCCTCCCAGGCGATTCATGGGCCCCTCAGACCTTGAATTGTTGGACAATCTCAAACAATTCTCAGGAAAATCTTCCGTCGAGAAATTCCTTTCACAAACATTTTCCTTTTCTTTCATTTTAGGTGTCATGCACTCACTCCTAATATTCGAGTTGCACGTGCATATGGAACCATTATGTCAAATCCACAAAAATATTCATGCTAATATGCAAAACATATATATATTAACAAAAATTAATTCACACAATTCATGTTGATAAATTCACATCAATAACGCAAAATTTGCTCACATAGATAATTAACAAAATACAAGCAATTCATTTGAATCACTCAACATCAAGGAATTCACACCCAAAAATTCACATAATGGTAAACCCTGGATTAAACATTGTTCACGACCCACAATGAAATTTTCTCCACTTGGTTCAAAGCTTTTGAGACCGAAGTGCAGTACGTCAGAAGCCTCGAGTATTCCCTAACATTCACATGGCTCTTAGCAAGAATAACACAAAGTAGGAGAAGTCTACACCTCTTGGGGACTAGTCGAACTCACGAATGGAATCGTCACGTAGCCCTCAACGTATTAAAACAACGCTTCTTCTTTGGTCGAGGCGACGGTTGACGACGAAAATCTAGAGAGAGAGGAAGCTCTCTCTCTCATAAAATCTCGAATCCCCTGGCTGTGTGGGTTTTGGTCTTGAATGGAGAAAACTATTCAAAGTTTTGTGTATTCATTTAAACATTTGTTAATTCTCCGATATGTCCACCGTGACTTTTGACGTAACCCAATCTAAGCCATCCTCTCATCATCTCTCGCCATGCGACATATTGATCATGAATGCAGTGTAGTGGTGACTTTTGTCGCGTCATAATAACTATGACCATTTCGACTGACGCGCAACAGCGAAGCATTAATTTCGACGCCTTGAATTTGACGAACTGACGTGTGTTAGATTTCACGAGGCAAATTCAATGATGATGGTTTATATCATGTAGAAATATAAAAAATTTTGGTTTTGATCGAAAGTACTATTTTGCCATTTTCGAGAAAATTGATTTTCTTAGGAATCTTCTGAAACCTCTAACCGATAATACGGCTTGAGGATCTAAATCTCTTCTAATCTTTTTCCATTGTCTTACTCTCTCATAATGATGGTATTCTGAAAATGATTTTCTTTAACAAGAGCAACAAGAGAGTACCCATAACCAATTTATAGGTTCTTCTATCAAGAACATTCAGCGATTGTTCGTTTGGACGTCTTCTGATCAGCCCTTCTTCAAATTCAATTCTTAAAACTAAGCGTTGCACCACTTGAAGACGTTTAAAATGTTACATGGACAACTACTTAAATTTAGGGACAATTATGTTAAGGGCATTATTGGATCAATAAGAAGAAAAAAATAACCGAACTCACCCATATTATTATGAAATGTACTATCTTCACCAAACTATTGAAAGAATGCACCAGAAAAGTAACTTTCCTAATAAGATAAAATTGCCATTAATGTGTTGACCATTGTTATAACACTAATGTAATTAAGGGTGAGCATGATTCGGTTAACCTGGACCGTACCACTAAAAAAAACTCCTGTTAGTTTTTGATTTGTTATTTACATAAACCAGAAACCTAATCATCAACATGGTTAACCAAATTACCAAATTTTTGGCTAACCATTTTCGGTTAACCATATCCATTTTTGGTTAGCTCATTATTTGTCTTTTGAAGATACCAAAATTTATTTAATCTATCACTCCATGCAAAAATGGATGAAAGAAATAATAAAACTTATTTATCCTAGATCTTAAGTTGTAATTGATATATACAATATAAGAAAGCTATAATTTTTTTTAAATTGTAGATTTGATTGGAAGTATTGAAAGAAATACTATAACTTTTATAAACCGATTTTACTTTTTAAGATCCATGCACTTTTTAAAACCAGTCACATAATTATTCAAACCTAATTTATAAGATTTCAGGTTTGTTTTTATATATTTTCTTAAATCAACAATGTGTAAATGGTAAATTAAAGTTCCAAAAATACGTTTGACTTGCTCTAAACATAATATAAAATATATGTTTTTAATATCAAAGTTCAAAAAAGTAGGATTAACTTTGGCGGGCGTGAAAAGTTTATAATAATTATTCTCACCTATGTAAAAATTTCCAAAAGGAGTTTTGTATATATAAATTTTATAGAAAATTTCATTCGTAATGGGACATAAGTTCTAATGATATCCAGCTTTCTTTATGTTGTGTTTGATTCATTGAAAAGATGCGAAATTAAAAATATTACTAAAATGACTATAGTTTTCTTATATTTAACTCTCTATGAAAAAATTGTACAAGTTATAAAATGGTTTGGACTGAATATGAAATGTCGACCTATATAGAAATTTTTTTTATAATATATATTTTGTATATTTATAATTTTATAATATTAGTTTTTTTTTTGTCGGCTAACTTAAACCACGGTTTTTATATTTTGTAAATTAAAACCTAGCCAGAAACCCAGGCTGTGTGTCGGTTCGATTAACCCATTTTTCGGTTCGCTTTCGGTTTAGTTTCTTGATCGGTTCCGTTTCCTTGGTTTTTTCTCTCATCCCTAAATGTAACACTGTTATAACACTAATGTAATACAATTATTCTAAGTAAAATGAGAAATTTTATTTACACCCCATGATTTTCTCTATACACCCCATATTACATCTATATTTTATCTTTAATACAGGTGTATGAGCTCATGGGATGCAAATAGAATTTCTCAAGTAAAATACATGAGACCCATTGGTCAACACATTAAAGACAATTTTGTCTTAATAGGAGGATTATTGTTCAATATTATTTGTTCAATCTATTTGGTTTAGATAATTAGTAATAATATGAATAAGTTCATGAGTTTGTTTTCCTTCTTATTGGTTCAATACATTTCAACATATTTCCTTCGCTTCAGTGATATATTATGAGAATAATACCATTATTTAAATTTTAATATTAATATATTTAGTGGCAGACCTAAGAAATAAAGTTAGAAGGAGCATAAAAATTTGCATGGGGCATTATAGCACAATAGATTAGACACCTCAAAACAGAAGTTAATGACTCAGCTTCATACCAAGCAGTGTTTCCTCAGTGCACCTAAGCTGACCAGATCTGTGAGCTGGGCAAATGCCTTTTGAACAATGAACATGATTTCAAGATAAATTCTTTAACCATTGTGCTACAATGCCCCTCTAATATTTGTCAAAATATTTTAGTATTTGGCTAAATAATACCTCGACGGTGATTCTACTTAAATTGTTTTTGGTGGAAGTGTTTTCTAAGTGGTTATATATATATATATATATATATATATATATATCTCAATATATATATACTTTATATATATCTCTCTCTATTATTTTCAAGTGTTGAAAGTGTCCCTTATTTATTTTTACGATACTCCCCAAGCATTTTTATAAAAACACTTATAAAACTAAAAAACACTTCACACAAATATTACCAAACTACAAAGTCTAATAAGAATACATTTTAAAGAAATGTTTCTTATTGATAATAGTTTTTTTTTTTTTCAAATCTATAAGGTAAAAATAGGAATTAAAAAAAAAAAATATATATATATATATATATATATATATATATATATATATATATATATATATAACATATATATATATCTTATATATATATTGAAAATTGTAGTTAGTTTAAAAGTTGTTACGATTGTTCCTTGAAAGTATTAGAAAAGAAAAAGTAGTAAAGGAGAAAATGATTTTTATGTTTGGCTGTTTAATAAAAATTTGAAAGAAATAAATGTCCAGTACTTAGGCACATCGATTCTTAAATTATTTAATCTGTAGAATTGATGATTTGAAATAAATAAAATTTATTTAAAGTAGTAAGTAAAACATATGTGAAGTTAATTTAATTTTCTATTGCCTTTATTTACTTTTCCTTTTCTTTTCCTCCCAAGAACCAAATATAGCCTACGAGTTCTGAGGAATGCCAGGCATAATGAAAGCACTCTTTACGCATTTGTACTTATAGAAGCTAGAAATAAGGCTAGTTCATTAGAAAAGCCCATTGGATGAGAGGAGATTAGAATTGGATGATTAAAACTTTTTTTTTTTTTTATAATTTAGGTAGCAATTGAAGTAATATAAGTAAATGGAAAAAAGAAAGAGACATTGGCAAACCCGTTAATCAAGGCTTCACGCTAAACCTTTGTTTTTTTTTTATTAAATAGAACTTTTGTTTTGAATAATCTTAATAGGCTTAAGTAATTAGTTGTTTGTTTTTTCTTGAAGAAAAAGCAAATCAATCTTTTCATTTTTATTTAAATTTTGAAACAACAAGAAATTTTATATAAATTACCATCTCTATCTTTTGTTAATTAACATGTAACAAATAATGTGGCGACCCCCAAGCGATCGACTGGTTGGCGGATCTGGGCGAAAACCGGGATGTACTGCCAGAAGCCATTGTAATGCATTTCATTTATATAAGTGTTTTCGTTCTCAAATCTTTGCGGAAGCGGTTTCAATTTGAGGCAAGCCCATTAACATTTACATTTAACAAAATATATTTACAATGAAGGCATTTCATGCCTTTTCAAAATGATTTACAAAATAGATGTTCAAAGTTCAAATTGTTTTTACAAAATATCAATGTTAAAAAACAATGGAGTAAATGCATATGTTGGAGCATACTCTGCAATTCTTTCTTTATAACTTGACGCTCCTCGATCTTGCCTTTCGTTCATGTTCACTCGGTATTTTCGCATTGATAAAACAATATGCTAAGTATTTTCATGTTTAGTGGTTTTATACAATTATATTTTTCCGTTTCAGTTTAAGTCATATCATGCAATTTTACTAAACAAAACTTTCAAATATTTTTGGATGAACAATGTCAATACAATACATATGCTTATTTCATATACAATCATTTATGGTTCATTGATCATCCCAAATATACACTTTCATATGCAATAAATCATTTATAACCAAATCATACATTTCACAATGTTCCTTTCATTTCAATTTGCAATCATGGCACTCCAATTCCAATATGTCGACAATCTCAAATCAATTAGGTTACGCCCTTAGCAATTTGCTTTAATGTTTCAATATATGGGATATCGGAATCAGCACGGTCCCAGGTACGTGAGCTGTATAAAAAACATTTTGTTTTATAACCACGGTATAGTCCCATTGAGCTGTGTGGTTATTAAAAAATCAATTCGTGAACATATCGACTATTATCAGCTCGGCTATGGATCGGGTGACACATCAGTATCGGTTTGTTCGCGATCTTGCTAATTTGATCTTATTGGTATATCAATATACTAATGCAAATTAGCGGTTAACATTCTATTAAGGGCATTCAAATCCTTTATAGCAAAAATACAATACAATATGTATATTTGTATAGGAGTTCATTTCAATAATCATGCAATTTCATATATACTTTCACGATCAATTGCCCCTCGGAAATGTTCATAAACAAATCAATATGCTTGTCTTATACGTTTAGAACAAACATTTCAAATATTGAAACGAGAATAGGAGAAGATAGAACAAACCAATCTATCTCTTTCTTTTTGCCTTGACTTCAATCTCGGTCCTAGGTTAGGTGATCATCACCAGCCCCTAGCAAATCACACACATCACATTTAGTGAACTAACACTAATCACACTTGCCAGATATTCTTTGGAGACGGCGAGTGCGAATTTTATTTTTTCATAGTTTCATTCTTGAACCCCAATTAATCATTTATTATGGTTCCTAAATAATCGTGTGCAATCTGAGACTTTCGGAACAAAAATAAAAATTTGCTCTGATGAACAATGCAGTCGTGGCATAGCAAAGCTACCTTAGTAGCGTGCGGTACCCTTTTGGGCACCTCATTTTCAGCGAGTGGCGAGGGCATCCTGATAATGACGTAGGGCTATGTTGGCGTGGCCCATTTTGCCTAGTTTTTTCTCTTTGCTCTTCTTTTTGCGATTTTTCACTAAAAATCATAACTAAAATAAATCTACTGGGAATCACTCCCGATAACATCTTAATATCCTCTAAGAAACCAACCATGAGCAAAACCAGCTGGATGGATTGGGGTTTCTAACGAGCATCATTTAAAGAAATGCGGGGTTGAGTTCTTACCTGCAAAATCACTGGATGCTTCTGAATGCTGATCATTTAAATAATAGTGGGAGAAATCTGCAAAATCACTTCTTCTTTGCAAAACCACAGCTTTTCTATCTCCTTCTGCCTCGCGTTTTTGCCTGATAACTTTCCAAGACGAATGTGGTCTTAAGCCTGCATTTCTCCCCAGGCCATGTTTGGCACATCAAAAACCCATTTTTGGTTTAAGTTCTTCAATTTACCTTACTCGCATATATCACTTCTATTTGCACTTAAACCTGAAACATTTTCTCAATTGACTGCTTGGGTCCTCATTTTAAAAATTCCAATTTGCCTTTATCACTTAGGTTTATTTTAAGAGTTCAATCGATTTCTCATTTTAACATAGTATTATAATCATATCACTCCATATTCATTTCACTTTTCACAATTTGCTGTTTATCAGTTTTTCGAGAGAAAAAACCCGAGTTTGACTCAATTTATACAGGAATATATAAAAAATTATTATAAAAATTACAGGACATTTTTGGGCGTTACATCATGAGAATTTCAATTGATCATAAGAATATGGTTTTCTTATATTTATAATATCTGAAACTTTCTTAATAGAAAAAGCATTAGAAGAAAAGCCAAATATTGATCCACACCACTTTGGGCCGGCGTCTCTCTAGCTTTGATTAAATCATGTCTAACCTGGTGGGTGTATATGTAAAGAGATGTACAAGTGTCAAGTTGATAACCTAATGATGGTGCACATCAATCGATTATTCTTTTATTTGATTCCAATAATTGCAAGTATATGATACCTACCTTTTGACAGGGGTGGAATTGTTGGGTAAGCCAGAGTCCATTAAGGTAAGATTGGATATCGACCTCTTGGGAGAACTTCCATATAAGGTTCTCTATAGGTTCATAGGAATTTATGGGAACCACCAAATAAAGCGTGAACCTCATCGATTGTAAAAAAATCGTAAACATTTGTATTTTAGTACCATCTAATAATATCATTACATCTAGTTACAAGTCAACATCTCATCTTCAAATATTGAACTGTGTCTATAATGGATAACAACAAAGTGATTGACTCAGGAAGCTTCTTGGATTTAGTTCAAACTAAAAGTGTTCTCAAGGCGAAAATAGCTATGATATGTGGTACTTTTTAAATCCCCACCCTATTGAGTGCATCTAATAGTAAGTGCATATCAAAAGCATATAGTTGATAGTGAGATGGCAAGTTGTTTCATGCTTGCATCTACTTGATGCCGAGCCGATTCAACATGAAGCTTATGGAAGCATATGACGCAGTCATCCATCTTAAAGAGCAATTTGATAAGCGTATGGATCTAAAGTTCGAGAATCTCCTGGCTACTCTTTGCTTACCAAGATGCAAATGGGGATGTGACACCCTTTCCCTTAGCCGCGGCAGGAGAGGGGACGCCACACAGGACTAAGACTTATAAAGTTGATTTCCTATCACTAGAAGGCCCATTTCTATCATAAATTCATAATGACATAAAACTTGTAAAACTACCATCGTAGTGGTGTTTAAAGTGTCCTGTACATATATGCTTGAGTCTATCTACTTGTATTTATACATTTCAAAAACAAAATAAAAAACCTACATAAGGTGGACTCCTAATGTTGTGTTGGCCCTGGCGAATGCGGGATGTTTCTGACGAACTCTTCAGTACCTACACGGATGAAACGCCCGTGCTAAGCTTATAACTTAGTGGGAATATAGATAACATATATGACCACTTGTAGTGTTCTTCAATTACAATATACATGTAAAATAATTCACTTATCATAATATTCATATCTTCCGTAGGAGTACATAATAGAAATCTTGTAACATAAGGTACTCGTTCCTTTTCATGCTCTTATTGTTCATTACTCATAACACATATATTTCAGAAGCACTTGCATGCACTTGTTATTCATTATTATTATTATTATTATTATTATTATTATTATTATTATTATTATATTTATTTATTTTTATAACCGAAACCTTATGCTTACATCTTTCAATGGAAATGGATAACGGGAAACAGAACAATAAGCACCCCGTAGGTACATTCGCATGCAGGCCGGTGATAATAGAAGCAGTATGACTTAAAGCAGGGCCTAAGTAATGAAGCCCCGAACAAGGCCTAGAATAGTAGATGTAGCGTAAGTCCCTATAGGCATGCCTAATATACACTAACGGGACATAGCGGAGTCATTCGATTATTTATGTTTCCTGATTATTCATACCAGTGTCCTTAACGTAGGTTCTTTCACATATTTATCATGATCGTTTTAATGGACTTGCACTAATTCATGTAACATTAATGCCTTAATTCACATCAGGCATCATCTAAGAAGGTTAGGTAAATGCCTACATTATAAACCAATTATGTCTAAACAATGCGAGGCAAATCGAGTCATTGCTCAATTACAATTTCGACCCAGGAAATGAGGTTTTTAGACAAAGTGATCCTCTAACAAAATGTTCACCTATGTCTTAAATTTCCAAAGGCTTATGAATCAGGTCATTTGGACCTTTAAATTAGGAGGTATGGCCTAAACATTCCAAACTGCTCCTGGACAGTTTCCAGGAACAGAATCTAGAATTGTATCCGATATTTGAAAATTTTCTGGGAACGATAAGGACGTAATTTGACCATACTTTCTTCATGAAAGTTACTATCCTAGGTGTCTAGTTTATGTAGAATTATGATTCACCTCATTTAGATCAGTATAACTCAAGATATGGTCCTAACATCCGGACTGTTCGGAGATAGGTTTCAGGGACAGAATTGTTCCCTTACTTTAATTCTAGTAGCATGAGGACTAGAAGATTGTATACTTCCTTCATGAAAGTTGTTCTCTCGGATGTATAATTTATGCAAAAATTTGAATCACACTATTTGAATTAACAAACTGAGTTATGGTTAAGCGGCCAAATTACTCCAGTTCAGGGGAATGCTCCGATAACCTGACTTCAAACTCAATTTCAAGGGTCTTAGGACAGGAATTAGATCTAGGTCTCTTCTAGGAAAATGTAGCCATGGGTCTTAAATTTCCTTACAAACTAGAATCATTCAGTTTGGAGGTTGGTGGGAAAAGTTATGGTCAAAATAAGAACATAGGGTCTAGGAAAAATTTGACAGAATCTCCCCATAAAACCCTACTTACCTTTTTCACACAAATTGTTCCTCATTAGAGGTCACAACCAAAACAACAACACAAACAACAAAAACAAAAACAAAAACAAGGGGGGAGTTAGGATATCAACATAACAAGGAGGAAGTTAGGATAGTTTCCTAATCTTAATTTTCCTGAAGACTTCAACTAAGCTTTCCTTTTTCCTCAATTTCTTCTTAACATACACAATTAGAACTTCAAGAGATGAAGAGAAACAAACCAAAAGTTGGCTCTTCTTCCTCAAACCTGCATTCCCTAGCTCCAACCACACAAATGGAAATATCCCTTCCTGAAGACAACTTGTTGTCTTATGGGATTTGGCTCAAGTTTTGCCTTTTTGCTAATTAATCCTTTTTCATTCTATTTTCAAGACAACTAATTAATATTCCACAATAACATATAATCTTCTTATTTTATGTCCTTTGGGTCCTTAATTAGTAATTTACCAGTTTACCCTTTTTACTTCTTTATTATTTCCGGTTATATCCTTTTTCGTACTTAGCACTTAAATTTATGAAAAATACAAATTTGAATTTTATTATTCCCTAAACATATCATAAAACTACAAGGGTATAATTTTGGGTGTTACAGGGGACATCTCCAATACAACATGCACTGAATAAAAAAACTTATATTGAGAGATTGGGTCAGTTGGGCTTTATAATGGACCATGAATTAAGTATAGACTTGATTATGTCTAGCTTGATTGATAATTTTGCTCAATTTGTGCTTAATTGTCATATGCAAAGCAAAGAAACCTCCATTTGGTGATCAATCTACGCCGAAGAGCGGTTGGAGCCTTGATGAATACACATTTGAGTAATAGTATAGTAGGGTGTACATCTAAATCTGAGATTACCCACAATTGGCATAAGGATAGGTACTTTTAATATCTTCTATGTTTTTAGACTTGTACGGAGTCTTCCAGTCTAGAAACGTAAGTGTACAAGGATGTATGTCAGGGAAGCGATATGAGCATTAGGATCAGGCCGAACAATTGATGAAGTCGCACGGGAACTGCGGCGGTCTGAGCACCGGAGGACCAGTGTGCGATTACATCATTCATGTCTGGGGTACAACCTGCATAAAAAGTGGCAATGGGCACATTGTACCGGTACAACTTGCATAAGTGACGATCGCGAAATTGTCTTGGTACATATTGCTTATCTGGTACAGTTGCATGGGAATTGCGAGATTGGGCGAAATTCGATCGATGCGAGTGTACTCATGATGAACTAAAATGGGAAAATCACATTGGAGGGGTATAAAATCAAAGAGGACAGTTACAAGTAATAGGCAGCTTTTGACTAGGGTTTTAGGTTTGAAAGGAGAAGAGTTTTCTCTCCATTTTTGAGTTGGAACTTGGCAGAGTCCAGTTTAAGATTTCTTGTCTATTGGAAGTTTTAGATTCAAGCGTTGTAATCTTTCAGCAGAAATACTTATCTTGCTTTAAATCCTAATATCTCTTATTCATCCTTCTCAGTTTTACAAGTGAATCCTGATTTCAAGAGTATTGTTTTTTTATGATTAATGTTCTTTTAATTATAATTGTTCTTATAGAAGTTTTATGGGTTCTAAACCCCTAACCTTTGAATCCATGGAAACTCACCTTGATTAGGTATGGTCCTCAATCCCTCTTTTGATCTTCAATGGATTGTGTAATATTAATCACTTGTGCGGAAGAGTTTGTAAATCCTTAGTTGGGCATATTAACGACAACGTGTTAGAGATATCCTCGGTACACGTTGTGCTTGATCATGAATGCAAGGCAAGGGTTCGTATTAGTGAGGAACAAGTGTTTAGTAATACTCGATCATCTTTATTTTCAAAGAGCATTTAAAGATAAATCCTCCATCAAAGACCGTTTATCAATGGTTCCTAGATGAGTTTATAAAATAAGAGGTGGGACTTACATGGTCGGGAGTGATGGAACCACTAAAAATCTGACAATTGTCTTTATTTTAAAACATTCAAACCAATCAACCATTCGATCAACCAACACAACCTTACAATTCTCTTTAAATCCTTACCCTTATTGGAGAGAATAGCTTCCTATTGGTCGATAAAATTAGACCACTCCTATGGAGATGACATCTGGATTCAGCGTATTACAATGCTAGACAAACGCCAATTCCACGGCAGGAATAGAATTCGAATTTATGCGAATAAGGGCCAGAAGCACCACTTGAAAAAGGAGGCTAAAACTGTGATGCTAGGGGACTCTTCTGTTTCTAAGAAAGGTTCACAAGAACAAGAAGAAGGGAAAAGCCCATGAAAGCAAAGGGAGGTGTAACCAGAAGAAAGCAGAGACTACCTTAAAGGTATTTTGCTTCCATTACCATGGGATAGCAATTGGAAGAAGCGCAAAGCCTATTTAGGGTCCTTAAAGAAGGCATTGGATGCCCCATCTATTTCACTATCCATGACAACAAGCAAGATAATGTGAAACCCTCATATTTATGGCATTGTCGCCTTGACCATATAAATGAGAGACGCATGGATAAGTTACACAAGAGTGGAAACTTAGGGGAATTTGATTATGAATCATATGACACATGCAAATCTTGTTTATTAGGCAAGATGACTAAGCTATCCTTTAAGGGAAAGGGTAAACATGCAAAAGAGCCTTAAGACCTAATACATATAGATGTATGTGGTTCGATGTCCACACATGTCAGAGGTGGTTTCATCTACTTCATTACCTTCAATAATGACTTTTCATGGTATGGGTACTTGTATCGTATAGTATAAATTAGCTTTGAAAAGTTCAAGGAATTCAAAAATGAAGTGGAGAAACAACTTGGGAGAAGTATTAAAACACTTAGATCTTATAGAGGTAGTGAATACTTAAGCCAAGAGTTTCTGGATTATCTTGTAGAACATGGGATACAATCCCAATGGACTCCACCTTACACGCCACAACACAATGGTATGGCTGAAAGAAGAAACTGAACCTTGTTAGACATGGTGAGGTCAATGATGGGCAATGCAGACCTTCCCAAGTCCTTTTGGGGTTACGCACTCAAGACTGTTGTTTATATCCTAAACAGAGTCCCATCAAAGTCAATTGATGTTACTCCATATGAGATATGAACTAATAAGAAACATTATATTTCTCTCATGAAAGTATGGGGTTGTCTAGCTTATGTGAAGCAGATATTGTCAAACAAGCTAGAAGCTAAATCTAACAAGTGTCTGTTTGTAAGATATCCTAAAGAAACAATGGGATATTAGTTCTACAATTCTTTGGAACAAAAGGTGTTTGTTTCAAAGCATGTTATTTTCTTAGAGAAAGAGTTTCTTCTAAAAGGTAGTGGGAGCAAAGTTGAGCTTGAAGAAGTTCAAGATGCTTAAGCATATGCAAATTAACTGCTTGAACTTGAGGCTGACATTCATAGAAATGAAATAGCAGCTAATCCTTCTAGAGCATAAGCGCTTCGTAAGTCAAGTAGGATAAATACTGTTCCAAAGAGATATGGATTTCTTACAGTGGAAACGAATGGCGTTTTTCGTAGAGGATAATGGCCTACTACGCATGAAGAATATCTGAACAGTCGGAATCGACCAGTGGCTTATAGCCATGAGAGAGTCAAAAATGGATTCCATGTATGAAAACCAAGTGGACTTTGAGTTTGACCCAGAAGGAATAAAACCCATAGGGTGCGAGTGGGTCTTGAGAAAGAAGAAAAACATGGAAGGTAAGGTTGTTACCTACAAAGCTAGGCTTGTGGCTAAAGGCTATCGTCAAAAATAAGGAGTTGACTATGACGAGACTTTTAGTCCTGTAGCCATGCTTAAATCCATAAGGATACTCATGGCCATTGCTGCTCATTACGATTATGAGATATGGCAAATGGATGTGAATACAACTTCCTTAATGAAAACCTATCAGAGGATGTGTTTATGACACAAACAGAAGGCTTTACATCTAAAGATGCTAGTAAAGTATGCAAGCTTCAAAAATCTATTTATGGATTGAAGCAAGCATCTAGGAGTTGGAACATTCGAATTGATGAGACAATCAAAGAGTTTGGTTTCTCATAAAATCAGGATGAGGCTTGTGTGTATAAGAAGGTTAGTGGAGTGCTATCGTGTTCCTTATGTTGTATGTAGATGAAATACTACTTATAGGAAACAACGTCTGGTTTCTGTCTGTCAAAATTTGGTTATCAATTTTCTTCAGACATGAAGAAGAAACCTACATCTTGGGGATTAAGATCTATAGAGATAGATCTAAAGGTTGCTTGGTCTTTCATAAATTTAACATACATAGAAAAGATGCTAAGATTTAGCATGGATCGATCTAAGAGAAGGTTCATTCCCCGACCCATAGGATTACACCTTGAAGTCCTAATCAATCTCGAGACACAAGATGAAAGGGCCTTTGTAGGTTGATCCCTTATAAGCCCGACTATAGGATCAATAATTTATTCTATGATATGTACTAGACCCGATGTATCATATATATGATGTCGCAGTAATCTGATGGACCTTCAGTGAAGATCATTGAATTTGTTATCAAATGTTCTACCAAAAACACTTTGAGAAGAGCAAAGGATATATTGTGATACTACCAAAATAGAGAGAATAAGTAAATCTGTGGCGAAGATATGGATACCAACTTGATCCAGTAGAAAGATGTTTCCCAAATCGATGGTTATGTTCACATTGAATAGTGAGCGCTTGGATTGGAAAAATTTAAAAGTGTTGTGGAGTCTGATCTGCAGGTAACTAGACTTGAAACTAAGAAGCGAATTTTGAATAAATTATCTCAACTTGAAGACATTGTTCTTTAAGCATTCCATTACAATCTAATATTTCTATGTGTGATAAACAGATGTGCGACAAAAGACCATAGTCATATTCAGATCGATATGTATAGACGATACCACCTTATTAGAGAAATCATTGGTATGTGTGATGTAATCATAGAGAAAGTGCCTAGTAATCATAACATTGTTGATCCTTTGACTAAGCCACTTCCTCAAAAGAAGTTTGATTCTCATGTACTTGCCTATGGTATTAGATATAAAGACGATTGGCTTTAGATCAAGTAGGTGATTGTTAGAGAAGTGCTCAAGGCCATCACCTTTAGCACTTATTGTACGTCTTATATTTATTTATAATAAACACATCTTCATATCTTTGATGTTCATTTAATATATGAATTGATAGTGATCTTAAATCAAATTAATGAAGTCCTTGATACATTACATAGCATAAAGGAAATCATGATTGTGATCATGATAATGAGATTCCTATTATCATTGTTATGTAATATCTAAACTATCCACACAGTCATAGGATCGACAAGATTGGACATTGTTGATCTGGACAGACTAGCACATGTTCTACTCCTTTATATGATCAAGCAGATGATCTCATAAATTGTGATCATCGTGATTATTAGAGTAGACATGTGGATGCTTGCTAAGAGTAGCTAAGTTCATCGGAGACCCACTATGAGACAATCATACAAATTATCTATTCTAACATCAATGATAGTCTCATCATAGCAATGGTGCAAGTATCCTTAGACTTGAGGTGCTTAATGGTATCTTGGAATCTAAATTCTATACTTTGACTTCAATCCTTGTTACCTCAAGAGAGGTTATTATTAGGGTGATGATTGGGTATAACTTGAGGTATTCGAAGGTAATTGAGTAGCTAATAAAGGATTCACCACTCCTGATAAAAGGAGGGTATACCTTAGGCCATCTTGTAGAGATCATTACTCGAAATTTTTGGCCAGAGTAATCATGTCTTGAAGAAGAGTCTTCGGTGGCATGCTTTGTGAGTAATGGATCTTAGAGACAAGATAAATACACTTGGGCTAGTTCATCTAGTGGGAGCAGATGCATAGTCCATGCTCTTAACCAAGTCGGGTATAGTATGGAGTGAAATGATAGCATTGCACAACATATTGCATATGGAAAGGTTCGCAGTCAAACCCTTGCCTCTTCCGGTCAATTGGGGGTCGTGATGTGTTGCTAGATACCGTTCTTAACTTGCTTGAATAAAAGGGTTGATTCAAGTGGCCAACATAACCGGAAACCTAATGGGACACACACTTAGAAGGTTTAAAGAAAGAGCAAAATGGTCTTGGCTAGGATCCAAGCTGAGAGATAGTAATTTGGATGAGATTGGAATTGAAGAATAATGCTTAGGGATTGGACCATTTAGGGATTAGGAGAATCTCGGGGCCATTTGGATGACCATATGGGTCATTGAGCTCATTCTTGGGCCTAAATCCCATGAGGATGCACACTACATGCATAGGGATGCATGTATGCAAACCGCCCTCTTTAATGAGGGGCACTATGGTCCTTTCCTCCATGTGTTTGACTCATATACAAGCCAAACATCTAGACCCTAAAGCTAGAGCTGTCATTCACACTTGGAAGAAAAGAGAAAACGTTTCTCTCATCTCCTCTAGCCTTTTCTCAAAAGGCTTGATCTTAGCTAGTAACATAGATCAAGCCATAGCCATCTCCTTTAAGGTTTTCTTCTCCAACCTTCGTGTGGATCACCATTGGAGATGCTACACTTGGAGCAGTACTCGTGGTTTACTGCACATCTTCTCCAAAGGAAGCATCATCTACATCAAAGGAGATCGGAAGCTTGACAAGGTACCGATCTCCCAAAAACCCGAGCTTGGTTATTCGGATTTGAATAATTCAAGAAGATCCATGGATGGGATTTTTCTGTATTTTTTTTATTCCACTGTGCTTTTCATGAGATAGCGCCTGAAAATCCCTCTGAGGCACAAGTTGGTAAGATCGAACCTTGGCCCGATTGAGTGACGATGGTCGCGGCGGCACAACGCGGAGCGAGGTATGGCGGTGGTGTTGTGAGGGTTAGCGTTAGGTGTCGGAATGAGGCGGGGGCCAGCGGGATGGCCACGCGAGGTGGAGCGAGTTCGACGGGGCGGGTGTATGTTGGTGGGATGCCCAAAGGCTATGTTGGTTGTGATCGGGAACGAGGAGAGACTAGACTGCAAGTTAGAGCTGGCAAGTCGGGCGGGTGGATCGGGGCGGGCCGAGACCCAGCGCAGACGAGGGATGTCGGGCGGATGGGCGAGACCTGATTTAAGCCCGTTTACGCTATTTCGTTGACCCGGCCAGGCCACTATGTATAAGCCGCGGGCCAACGGGCGACCCGATACTATGTGAAAAAAAAATGTGAAATTATTTTATTCGATAAAATTGCTCCTTCTCTATTATTTGTTTCATTTCGGTGTATGATTTCTCTCTTGCAAATAATGCCCCATTGCCTTGTATTTCTATTTTTTTTTTGCTCCATATGTCCACATCATATGTTTGCCCACTATTAATCGTGAAAACAAAACTATACGAGTTTATTAGATTCTTCTGTAAAATGGAGCCATCTCGAATAAAAATAAATAGAAGAAGATGAAACACGGATAGCACGGCGTTGTTCAACCACCATTAAAGATCTGGCTTGCTTTCTATGATGACCGCCCACACATCAATAACAAAATTTCTTATACTGACTAATTTTCTAGATAAATTATTCAATAATTTCCATATAGCATAGCCATTGAATCGAGCTATGAACTAGAGTGAATTTTAGATTGCAGAAAAAAGGCCATGTGATCAAATAATTACAGAAGAAGCGATTTGCGGCGATACCCTCCTACTAACAATTGTGCTCGACTATAAACTGGCTTTCTCAAAGTTGGCTTCATTTAGGCTCTCTCTATAGCGTTCGACCCTTTTTATTTATTAGTTATATCTTGGAGTTGACCTGAGAAAAATAAAAATATTTTAGTATCCAGGACACAATCATGTAAATGCCTAAAATTGAATTCAGCTGAAAACCCGATGTGGAAAAATAACCGACTTACTTAGTCTGTGTTGATAAATACTTTGCTTTACTGCTTGGCTGAAAGTGTGAAGGCGTAAAAGGGCACGTTAAATGTTAATCATCAATTAGAAAAGTTCAACTAAAGAATGCAAAACTAATCGACAAAATACGGCCAAAGTTCCATGACCATAGTAAAAATAAAAAAAATTCAACCCTTAGAAAAGCATGCAACTTTCAGGTGGAATGATAAAGGTATCGCTGGAAGAAAGAATCCATTTCTCATAAGGAGTGATTATAACTCATCCCAAAGCGATTATTTGCATATTAATGAGTACTGGCTCAAATAAAGTCAGTATGCAGGCAATTCATCCAAATTTCCCGGGCATTTATAGAATAGTACGCTACATAGGGTCAAAAGAGAAACAAATCAATTCAGTAGTAGCACAGGTAAGATCCGAAGTACCTGTAAGCATTTTGCAATTTTAACAAAGAGCTTTGGATTCGGATGCAGGTTTTTATACGGGTATTTGAACATGAAGAAAGAAATGTGAATGGAATGTAAATTAAAAGAGATAAAAAAATAAATACAGATCAAACCTACTATTTCAAGGATAGCTTGTAGTAAAAGCTCTTTGATTCGGAAAAATTAGGCGCTTTGAGAAACACTGGAAAAGCATAGCAAGATAATTGATTAATTTAGAACTCAAATTTCCGGGTTTGTCCGGCGCAAAGCAGGCTCAAACCCTAAGCTCGAGATCCCATAAGCCCCCGAAGCTTATCAAAACTCGAGATGATTGGCATCTCTAAAAAATGACAACCCTGAACCTTTTAGTCTTTGACCAAGAGTTTCAAATAATTTTATTTCATTAATATCTGAACCTTGCTAAGCGCAGTATTAAACACACACACAACAACAACAACAACAAATAAAATAGAATAAAGAAAATAATTGACACGCCCGACTTTAATATGACATATGAATGGTTCTTGAGGAAATAAGAGCTTATTGCATCTATTCATTTGCCCACAAATAAATTATTTCTATAAATGAAACAAATCTAGCATTCACCAATTGATTATGTCAAGAAAAGCACAAACATGACAACATAAATTTTTTAAGTCTTTGGAGAAAATCCAACGAGGATAGTTTTTCATGTTCACAACAAGGAAAATCAATTATCTAGAGCATAACATGGGGCGAAGCCAAGCCCAGACTTTCCCTCTTTCCTTTGGGGTTTAAGGAAGCTACTTCATCGAGCAACTACAGGGAGAGGAAGAATTAAAGTTTCATACCCCTACTGAATCCATATAAGAAGAAAGGATGATGCGGGATTTTCTTTCTTAAAGCAGTAATGCAAATATGAAAAATTATTTTACCTTCTAGAGAAGAAAAGGAAAAACAAAAACCTGTTAGTCAGAATAGAATTAATTTTTTTAAAAAGAAATAAGCTTAACATGACACAAACAACAACAAATGGCAAATTGATTGGGCACATGAACTTTGGAATACAACTGTTCAATGATATTTTTGGAAATGAAGTTAAAAAGCAAAGAGAGTTATGCTAGTAATTTTTACTTTGCCTGATGGAATATAAGAAGGAGCTCCACCAGATTCGATCAAACAAACCTAATGGTTAAGCTTTGTTATTTTCTCTCGATTCAGTTCTTATTTTCATGTCCATCAGTTCATATAATTATTTACAATATAAGGATCAGTCTTTAATAGATAATTGCTTGAATGATGAATGGAAGAAGTGCGATCTTATATTTGCAATGATGCAGATTAGCAGAAAATGACAGGATATCAATTACTCTTGGGATGATACTAGATGAATGTAGCTGGAAAGGATTATCTGGGTACAAGGCTTAAGTAACAAACATATGATGATCAATGTGACAGCAGGAAAAGAAAGGTTCTTTTATGAGCACACATGATTTAGAGGCAAAATCAAATAGACCTTATCATTTATTCAAGTTCAATATCTTGAAAACCGAGAACCGAAATACTTACATTTCAGATAAGCGTAACATCAATATTGATTATATCACCATCCTGAATGACAAATTGTATAAGTGATTTATTTCTTGAAAAAACCTGATAATTTAACCATGCTGATTCGAAATATAAGTTCTTAAATAAAATAGACCTCGAGTGGACGGGATGCAGTATTCCATGGCAAATGCATTCATTCAACGATGTCTGAGACACTCTTTGAATCCACCATAACTAGGGGTGAAGAATGCCAACATACATAATCGAGAACCTCCTAGGACATTGAATAATCCAACTTAAGCGAAATGGTAAAATGTAACGATAGACATCGAATTTTATGGAGTTGTTGTTTTAAAAGTAAAAGTACTTTGGCAATCCTGCTTTTGCCTTTTCAGCACTCAAATCCAATAGCATCAAATATCATACAAAATTCAAAACCAAATAGAATTACAAAAAACAACATACTCTATCCAGAATAATCATTAAATTAAAAAATGCAAAAATCATTCTCGGTGGAGAGCAAAGATCATCATCGACAACAATATTTGAATCTTCCTTAGATAATCGAATATCATCACTTCTTGCACATACGCAATTCATAAAACCAAAATGTTTATTTTGTAAGTTGTAAATGAAACAAAAAAACAAAACAAAAGTTTAAGGAATAAGCAATTTTACGGAAGGTCAGATTTCTTTAAAATAATGCAGCCAATTACAAGTACATATAAGGGCTTGCACAGTTTTTGGGAGCAAACAATTTCTATACTTATGCAACATACAACCACCAATACTAAATGAAGATTCTGAAGCTACTGTTGTGATTAGAATGCTTAAAATGTCACAAGCCATAATTGCAAGTTCAGGGAATCGATGTTTGTTAAGCACAATGATACAGCACGTCGAGGTCATTTTCTGACATAGCTTCCTTCATCCAGTATATATCAGTTGAAATTGGACATCATTTGAAGTGTTTGACTCATTTCCATGTGATACTCTATAAAATAATACAAGCTGACCAACATAAACAAAATCATGCTATCTTTAGATGAAAAGAATAACAAGAAAATAATGAATAAAAATTATAATAATCAAACTTACATCCAAGTATAGATGTCATTGATGATGTTGACTTGTTAAAGCTTTCAATGGGACGTTGTTGTGAATAAGCACCCATGGTCATTGATGATGACTTGGTTTGAAATTAAGCAATTGAGCTTGATGTCGCTCCATACTTTGTATATTCAGCAAATATTTTATACAAGGCCTCCTTCACCCTATTCACTTTCTCTTGATGGTCATATGGATAAAGTCTCTTATAGCAAAAGCTCAAAAAGTTCAACTTAGAGCGGATGAGAACACGTCAAGTGCAAGTGGCGGAATACCGCCCAGTACTTATCAGAATTTTACCTTCCATCCGCTAACGCATATCTTTGATCACCCCATCTGCATATACAAGTTTTCATTCAACTTCTTTCTATACACTATAAACTTGTGAAGCTAGCTTGGATGTGAGGTAAGATGATCCGAGATATCAAGTTAGTAATCTGATAGAATGGGACGAAAGCTATCTTCTCCGCTCTTTCGCTCTTCATTAGATGGACAAAGCGTATAACTTCCTATCATTAAAGTCAAACTATTGAAACACGATGGTACTTAATAGCACTTTCAAGCATCATGTAAGTAGCATTCCATCTAGTTGACAAATCTGACCTCGAGAAACTACCAATATCATCTAAATGCACTTCTTTAACACATTTATGAAATTGTTTTAACCTCCCCCTCAAGGAAACCTTCACATATTTAACACTTTCTCTTATTTTATATAAAGCCTCTTTAGCCACTTTCAAACCTTCTTGAACTATGAATTCAATATGTGTGCATGACATCTAACATGAAAAAATCACCATCACATAACAATATTTGCAAATTAAGCCTCTCTTTCAAAATATTTTTCATGCTATCATTAGAAGAGGCATTATCGAAGTCGAGGAAAATATTTTCCCATATTCCCAATCTTTCGCACTCCCGAATGCAACTCCCGAGATAATTCAATCCTGTATGTGGACTCTACAACTCTAAAATGCAAGCCAATTTACTATTTAACTTCCAACATCAACATAATGAAATTTGCTACTTGATCATATAACCTTGAGTAGTTACAGCAGTCCATACATCAGAAGTTAAACAAATTCCTAGGAATATTAGCTAATATGCTCTTTAGCTTTGTTTTTCTTTCGAGAAGACATCGACAATCAACCTTAGCGGTGTTTCTACTAATAGGTTTGAAATCGGGATTAAAACTCTATTCACTACCCCGAACTCAGCCCACCATACTCGGCATAGCTAAATGGAAGATCATGCATTATGATACATCTAGAGTGCATCTCGATAAGCCTTATGATCAAGTTCCAGGGACCTCGGCGTCCCGGAATGGTCCTTGACATGGCACCCATCATTGTACTTAGGAATCAAATGACACTTTTGAATGTGACGTCTTAAATGGAGTAGTTCCATTTTAAGATTACCAGTGTAAAGCCTCCTGACCCTTACATTTGTTTTTCCCGCCATCACTACGCAATCTTTTCATAATTATTCCACACCTCAAGTGTTATACGTTTCCATATGACTTCTTTCTGACATCGCTGCTAATTCTTTTACCTTAGCACCCCGTAGACTTAGTCCTATCATTAGTACCACAACCAACGGAAACATTAGTAAGCTGATGGCACTCTTAGTTTCAGGAGTATTTTCAAACATTTGCAGTCATCATCAGCATCCCACAATTAGATTCAAAATCCATAGCTGCAATATAAAATTTATAAATTAATACAATTGACTTGCATAAAACCTAGGGCCATTTTCATGAACAAATGGATCCAAACTATGAAACTAGAGACCAAACATCAACGGACTAGCAACACCACAACTAAAATGGATTAAAGGTTGTTGATTCAAACTCGATTTCGAGATCAGATAAGCGAGGATTCCCGACAATCATTTCGCAGTCAGCAAAAATATCCAATAATGTCATCTGTTTTGATGGGTCTCACACACACCCATACGAGGTGAAGTATAACAACTTATTTAAACTACGAGATTGGCTGTGTTATTATTGTTACCTAATTCCTAAACCTAGTAATGAAGTTGCTGTCACGTATCTTTTTCCTGTCAATTCCAGGAATATGAATAAAGTCATAAACCATCCTACCCACCCAAATTTCGTTTTCTTTTTATTAGTCAAATTGGGTGGGTCCATATATGTTCATTAGCATTAGTTGTCACCTATTTTGGACACATGACATTATTAAATCAACCACCCCTTCAAGTCTTACTCTTTGCTTTTTGGCGCCATACCACTATTATCGGAGGGGCACATCTAACATTGCATCATAAGTCATTCTTTTCCAGGCTTGGAACCCCGAAAGGAATATGAGATCGTCCATTTCCATCCGCAGCCGTGGTTTTTATTAAAGAAAAGCGGTTTTTTATTACGAGCAGAGTTGATGTCAAAAGCGGTTTTGATACAGTGGTTTTTATTATCAAAAAGCGGTTTTTGATACGAAAAAGCGGTTTTTATTAGAACGAGGGGATTAATGTCAAAAGCGGGTTTTATTACGCAGAAGTGGTTTCCTTTATTTTCATCATTTATTCTAAAGCGAAAATATATCTCACGGAACCAATGCATGAACATACCAACAACCAACGGTAGCGACGAAGCAACAATAAACACTTCAAAAAAAAACACCTATCAATTTTATTGTAGAAATCTTGAAACCAAATGCAACATATTCTAGGGTGATCGATCGTCCTTGAAGTTGAAGATGGCGTCACAGTATACCATTTCCGGCATCGAGGAAAAAGAAATAAAAGCATTATAAGATTAAGATTTATGTTTCCTTAAAAAAAAGATCAAACAAGAGAAAAAATTTGAAGCAAAGTGATGATTTTTTACCTGAAAAAGCGATCTTGGGATTGACAAATATATAGGAAGAGGATGTTGGATCGCGGGAGCGGATAAAGGAAGGCCAGAAAAATGCTTGGAGTATCATCGTCGAGGAGCCTAGGAGGTGGTTCTTTGGGCACGGGAAGAGAAGAAGAGCTCGAATTTGCTTGGGGAACTTTTGCAAAAAGCAGCAAAAAACTAAGTAGGGCTTGGAACTTGGAAGGATAAGTGTATTAAGTGATAAGCTGGATAAGTAAAGTAAAAATTTGTTTTTATTTAATTTTCCAAGCAAGACGACGAAAAAGCCGGCTAACGATCAAATTCTATTAGGCGCGGGTCAATTGGCGGAGCAAATTTGGCCGATTTTGAGCCAACAAGAGTGGGAACCGGCCCAGGCCACTAATTCGGGTTAATTCGGGCCTGCCTTCAATGGTCGGGCTCAAATTACGACTCTCTTGCAAGTGTTTGACGCTAATTCCCAATTGATCATTTTTTTTTATGTAATTCGTAAAAAGAATTAAAGTCACATGATTTTGGACAATATCGGCAATGGTTTATAATCATCATCTAAACCATCGAAGTACAGTCTATAATGTCCTCATGATCCGAGGGGTTTACCAAGAGCAACGAAGTTGATCGACCTGACCTTCAATCGCTAGCATGTATTTGGTGATTTAATGCGAGAACCCTTGATGGCATGCTTGAGTTGTTCCTTGATTTGATTAATATGCCCATGAGATGGACGAGCATATGTTTTCACAAGGGTGAGCCAAGCATCACGGAAGGTGGAGGACTATTGAATCAAGGGAATCAACAGAATAGGGATTGAGCCAACAAGAGCACCAAAGAGCAATTTGTCTCGTCGAATCCAAGGGAGAAAGTTTAGATTTGGCGTGTCCTGGTCGGCGGAGTGGGTCATGGCCGGTGGATAAGGGTGAGAGCCATCGATAAATTTATGGAGGTTGTAATCTATGAGGATAGCTTCAATCTGAAGTTTCCAAGAGAGGTAGTTTGTTGATGTGAGTTTGATAATGTTTTGATGGGATATGTTGATGAGAGTGAGAGGTGAAGCAAGATCAAAAGGGACAATGATTTTCTCCTATTCGTGAGTCATGTTATAGGTAGAACATGGGGGAGAGGAGGCGGAAGTGGGTGTGAGGAACAGTGGAAGCCGAGAAGGAGGGGAGGGGAGCCGATGACTAGAGAGAAGATAGGGGGAGAGGTTTGGATGGTCGCTTTGATACCATGTAGAGATTGGCATAAATGAATAATTGATTAATATTTTCCATTGAATAACTTGAGATATAAATAGTACAAAATGAATCAAGAAATGAAAGAATGAATTTGGTAACTAAATCTAGACTAGACATTTTTGTACACTAGAATCAATCTAAATCTAAATATTACATATTTATAGTGTAGGATTTAGATTCATCCGGACTAAATCTAACTCTCAATAATCGCAATACATCTCCCTCTATCTACTTGACCCAAACTATCACCTTAATCTAATTCATGACAAATTAACATCTATATAAATACTCCGAATTCCAAAAACCCTACCTCAGATATCGGAACAAAGATTTATCATAGAGGGAACAACAAATCCAAATCCATAAAAATACCCCCAAATTCCAAAAATTCTAACTCATAGATCGGAATGAAGACATCTCATCAAAGGGAAAAGACTGAACATAGTGGGAAGAATTTAGGTATCAGATGATCAAAAGAGGAAAGAGTAAGAGACTAAAAAGGCATTAGGGTTTTAATATCAAGGAAAATGGGAATGGGTAACCTGGTATGTCAATAGAAACCACCCTAGTTTCAGGGAGCAAAGGTGAAGGCCTCATAATGGAAGCGATCGGTGATTATCTTTATTAAGTCAACATTCTCTTTTGTCCACATATGATATCACTACTACATCCAACAAAAAAGCTAATGTGTTAAGATAAGAGTGGTACCATACTTAGTGAATGGAGAGAGAAACAGTGTGTGGAGGTGCACATAGAGGTGGTAAACAGGGCAAGGCGAGTGGAAATTATTCCAAAACCGTCCTAAACCCATCTCATTAGGGGTAGGTTACTCGATAAACTTCACCCATTGTCATCCTTAATTTCATTGGTGGCATGCCTTTAATCAAATATCAACAATCATCAACCCAATGTTAATATGCTCCAGTGACCATTTTTTCCTTAACATGTTGCAGCGAAACCAGAAAATCTAATTTTCTGAAAAATGGCAAAATGGTAATTTCGGTCAAAATTCGAAATTTTTCTAGATCTCGGATGATGAAACAGACTTCATCGTTGGAATCGTCTTGCGAAATCTAGCTACCACGTCGAATTTCGTCGGGTGGGGCAGGTCAAATTTGCGTTTTAGAGCAAATGACATACCTTGGCATTTTGGGTGGCTCACGGTGTATACATGTCGGAGTGCAGATTCAGTCAACTTGAGCTCAAGTGTGGGGCCCATGTGGACACATGGCATGATGCCATTGGAGGAAAATCAAATGGTTGGTGGATTAAGTGGATAAGAAATCCAATGAGCCAATTAGAACTTGACATGTGGCAATGAGGGGGACAAAAAGAGAAGCTTTCTTCTCCATTTGGCTGGTAAGTGCAATAGGGGAGAAGGGAGAGTGCAAATTTAAAAAATGGAGGGTTTTTAGAGAGAGAAAGTGCAACTTCTCTCTAGATTTCCCGGCTTTCGGACAGTTGGTTCACGTCGGGCCAAGAAGCAAAGTTGTTCTACGCGACAAGAGCTATGTGTGGTCACCGGTTTTGTGGAGTTTCGACAACTCCAAGAGGTAGGGGTTTTCTCTACTTTCGGTTATTTCGGTTTTAAGAGCTTTGCGTAAATGATTTGGTTGATTGAAGTAGTGAGTGGCCGCTTGATCGATTCAAAACTTGGGGCCAAGATTGTTGGAATATTTTGAACCGTTTTGGGCAGTTTAGGGGTATTTGGGTGTAGTTTGTGTGATAATTTATGCAATAAATTATGGTTTGGAATAATTTTTAGGCCGGATATATCATGATTTCGGTTCATAAGTGGGCAAAGGAAGCTTGATAATTAAATTTGCCCACGGGCTGGCCCCACTACTCGTTAGGGGCGGTAAGCGTCTGGTTTGCTGATTGGACGAAATTGGTCTATATGTGTGTTTCAAGCAAAATATTGCTTTCGAATTGGATAGCTTGAATTGTGTGAAAAAAGAAATTGTTAATTCCTTATAATTAAATGTGTTAACATGATGATGGGTATATAAAAATATAATTGTGTGTAAGCCGTTGGAAATGGATTGTGATTAGCCCATGTGAGCTAATTTGATGTTATTGATAAGAATAAATAACATGTGATTAGTATGAATTGAATGACATGATGCGTAATAGGTAAATTTATGTTAGGTACATACATGATTTATATATTAACATGGAGTGCAGGAAATGGCATAATGCATTTCATAACCGTGGCAACCTAGAAAATTAGGTGTGAGTGCATGACATGAAAGAAATGAAAAATGGAAAGTGGTTGTGAAAGGAATTTCAAGGGAAGATTTCCAAAGAATTGCCTTAGAGTGGTTGTAGATTCATCTCGGAGGTTGACCCGTATTGTACCCGGAAAAATGATCCGACAATTCGCCTCGGAGGGTAGTCGATATACTTGCGAAACTCGGTATAATGTTTTCAAGAACAAAAAGCTTTTATTTCAAAAATGATGTTTTTCTCACATTTGGCTTAGGCATGCGTGAGGGAGTCGGTGAGGGCTCGAGAAATGGGAAAGGGTGAGTTGCATTCTCATCCATGTATCCACGAAGACATTCAAGTGGGGATCATGTATTTGCTTGAATGTGTTTATGTTGAATCATTGCATGCACTTAGGTGGGGAGTAACCCATGTAGGAGATTATCACTACTGGGCATTGCTCACTCTGTCGAGGGATCATTATTTCAGGTATAGGGAGTGTTCAGGAAGACGACGCTCATTAGAGGTCGCTTTTGAGAAGAAAGCCGGATTGTGGCTTTGGTGTTTATTTTGTATGACATGTATTAACATTGTAAATCTTAATATATGTTGGTATTAAGAGTGATGTAATCAACTCTTGAACTATGGCAATATAGTTGGGATGTATTTTGATGAGTATGATGTGTAGGCGATCGACCATTTTACCATGTAGGTCTCATGACTTGAGACATAGGTTTTTAAATGGAGTTGTGAGGTTGTCGCTTGATACACCGGGATCGAGTCACATGCTCTCTAATGATTAAGTATTTGTTGTCGATTGGGGTTGTCAATTTAAATGAAAAAATATAAAATCCACATGAAATGAAGTTAGACCCAAGGACTCTCATTGGTTTCTTCATTGGCTCTAATACTAAATATAAGTAAACATTTATCATCATAAGTATGTTTCTAACATTGAAACATGAAATGTATAAAAAATATACCTTTGGCCATTGATGCGAAACTAAGGACCACAAATCTCTTCTAATCTTTTCCCTTGGCTTACTCTCTCATAATGATGGTATTCCGAAAATGATTTTCTCTAACAAGAGCAGCAAGAGAGTACTCATCACATATTTATAGGTTCTCCTATCAAGAACATTCAAATGTTGTTTCGTTTATGAAACGATGTCTAATCGTTACAAATTTCAAATTCTTAAAACCAAGCGTTGCACCACTTGAAGACGTTTAAAATGTTACAAGGACAACTACTCAAATTTAGAGACAATTATGTTAAGGGCATTATTGGATCAACAAGAAGAAAAAAAATAATCTTACTTCCCACATATTGTGTAAATGTACTATCTCCACGAACTATTGAAAGAATGCATCGGAAAAAGTAACTCTCTAATAAGACAAGAATTTCCATTAATGTATTTGACCATTGTTATAACACCAATGTAACTGAGGAGAGCATGGATTCGATTAACTTGACAGGCAACTAAAAACTACTATTAGTTTTTGGTTTTTTATTTACATAAACAAAAACCTAACTATCAACATGGTTAACCAAATTTTTGGCTAACCATTTTTTCAGTTAACCATATATCCATTTTTTGGTTAACCATTATTTTATTAATTTTTGAATTATGAATTTAATTTTCAATAATATTTTTCATGCAAAAATGGATGAAATTAATAAACTTATTTATCCTAGATCTTAAGTTATGAGTGATATATACAATATAGAAGAAATATAATTTTTTTTAAATTGTAGATTTGATTGGAAGTATTGAAAGAAATACTATAACTTTTATAAACTGGTTTTATTTTTAAGATCCATGTACTTTTTAAAATCAGTCAAATAATTATTCAAATCTAAAATTATAAGATTTAAGGATTTTTTATATATTTTCTTAAATCATCAATGTGTAAACGGTAAATTAAAGTTCCAAAAATACGTTTGACTTGCTCGAAACAGAAAATAAAATATATGTTTTTAATATCAAAGTTCAAAAAAGTAAGATTAACTTTGGGGTGTAATGAAGAAAAGTTTACTAATAATTATTCTCGCCTATGTAAAAATTTCCTAGTGGGATTTTCTACATATAAATTTTATAGAAAATTTCATTCGTAATGGGATGTATAAGTTCTAATTGTAGAGGATTCCAGAAAATCAGTTATTTATTTACGGAATCCTCCTTGATTGTAGGAGATATAGTTTAGGAGATACGGTTTTCATTTGTAATTATCTTTCCTAATTTATCTCTGTATTCAAACTCTACTCTGTTTTGTATATGTCTTTATATATGGAAAACTCAACCCCATAGAATAGTGGTGGTTTTACAAACATTGTTATGGTATCAGCCTTCTTTGGATTAACCTCCTCGATCCCCTCATGGTCGATTCTTCCTTCTCCTTCAACACCATGATTCACATGGTCACTATTAAACTCTCCTCCACAAATTATCTTCTCTGGCGAAATCAACTTCTCTCTCTTCTTCAATGTCAGAATCTCCTTAGCAATGTCGATGGTTCCGTTGCGGCGCCTCCAATCACTATCGCCTCTGATACTTTTTCTCAACCAAATCCTAAATATGTGGAATGGAAACTTCAAGACCAACGTCTTCTCAGTCTCCTCTCCTTCTCATTGACTGAAAAAGCCATGGCTGAAGTTCTTGGTCTCACCACCGCTCATGATGTCTGGCTTGCCTTGAAAAATTCCTTCAGCCATATTTCCAAAACTCGTGAGCTTTGCATCAAAGATGATTTGCAACTCATCAAACGTGGCACCCGAAGTGTTATTGAATATTCTCGTTCATTCAAGGCTCTATGCGATCAACTCACTGCAATGAGCTGCCCGGTTGATGATATAGACTAGCGCTCTCGGAGAAGTTGGCAGGCGTTGATTTTGCTCATTTTCTACTACCCGGTCTCGTCCTCACTCCATTACCGTCTTCAAGACTTGGTTCCCGGCCAGCTTTGAGATTTCAATCCTCGGGTCCTCTCACTTAGGAAGAAAGAGGCTTGACAAGTTGATTTCTCCGCTACAAGAAGTCATTGAGTAAAGGATGACACATTCTGCGAGCCTGAGGCTCCGGAGATTCGTGGATATGGTGAAGAAAAGAGTTCCTACTAATATGGTGGGAATGAAAGATAAGGCGGTGTAAGTAGGGGCGAATGGATTTCCTTCAGCGGAAGCGAGATAGACCAAACCTTACAATCTTCATGAAGAGGAAGGAATGGGTTGAGTTCAAAGAGCGGGTGAAGGAGCAGGCCTCCCGGGTGTAGGCTTCATTGGCTAATGGCAAGGGAAAGTGGAATGCCACAAGGAAAAACCCACACGAGTCCATCGCCAGAGTAACATTGACTGAACAAGCAAAGGTGTGGTTTTATTTCCTATGTTCAGTCATTTTACCTTCCAAGCACTTGTGTACAGTTAGGGAGAAGGAAGCAATATTGTTGTATGCCATCCTAAAAGGCTATAAGTTCAGTGTGGGAAAAATTATAGAAAACTCAATTCCGAGTTATTACAGAGGAGGCTACAAGGGACTGATTCCACATGACACTAATCATAGGCTCTACGTATCTTGGGTGGTGTGAAGAGGCGGAGGAAGAAAGAAAATTGTCCTGAGTACTCACCCTAACAACATGAAATCACGAGGGGCTTAACAACAAGGCGAGGAAGGCGGAAGTTGAGGGGGAGGAAGTGAACATTGAAATCAATCCAAATACGACTTGAAAGTGAAGCTCGGAGCAACAACGAGGCGGAGAAGTGTAAGCCTGATTACGACCCTCCCAGGATGTGCATCAAGAGCAAATTTGGAAGCTTAGAGCATCAAAATAACAATGTTGAATTAATAGATATGTTGAAAGCTTGATGAGAGCGAGAAATACGAAGAGATGGGCGAATAAATTTGAGATCGACTCAATTGAGAGATGAATATATGGATGCAGAGCTCAGAAGAAGGGACTAGAATTTGGAAGAAGCCCTAAAGCAGAGAGATGAAGAGTGGAAGAGCAGATGGGAAACAAGAGAAAGAGAACTGAGTGAAGAACTCAGGCAAGAGAAGATGCCTTCATCTCAGATCAGCTCGGGAGGGATAGTGAGCTAATAAAATCATGAAGGAAAGGTAAGATGCCATGGAGTAGAACTTATTGTAGAAGGCATATGCTTTTGGGTATCTGTACAAGGAACATCAGAAAGAAATAATACTTCTGATAGAGAAAAGGGACAAGGAAATGGAGGGCACCCTAAACTATAGGGAAAAGTGTTGGACTGAAAGCTTAGATATGATCAACAACAACCTGATAAAAATGTACTATGCTCAGGGTGAGTTTGAGGGAATGATGAACTCTATTGGGCAAAGACAAAAATCTTATCAAGCAAATGGCCCTATCCATGGAGTGGTTTGCATTCAACAAAAGTGAAGAAGGCAGTAGGTCCAAGTAGCCACAAGTCCAGATTCCTGAGTTCTCATCTTCTGCAGTTGGTTACAAGTTTGAACTAGTGAATCTGCATTCCTCCCATAAGCATGAAAGAAGAAGAAAATAGCTCACCCTGCTCTTCCTTCCCATTTTCCCTCACTGTACCTAATATCTCATACTTAAAAAAAAAATCTCTTTGCAGAAATTGGTGTTCACTCTCATTTTGCATTTCTTGTGTGTCTTATTTTTATTTTCTCTCTTTTACTTTAAATAATTGAAATTTGATGACTTTCAGTGAATGGTTTTGTTGAATAATGGAGAAACCAGATTTCCTTGTTTGAATTGCTGAATGAACTATGAATTGTTTGGTGAAATTGAAATATTGATGGAATTGATTAGTTGTTGTGTTAAACATCTTTGCATTGAATGATTAATTTAAATGAACTTACCCAATGATCAAATCGCATAGCCAAAATTATCGAGGACGAACAAGACTTGAATAGATGAATTGGGGTAGGATGAAACGAACTGAAGAAGAGAGTTGTGAAGATAAGGAAGATTGTAACAAATTGATGGAACAAATAAGACTTGTAATTATGATTTTGTAACAGCTTAGCTATTATGAATCCTAATAAACACTGCACTTGGTCAAAAGTATCTTTGAATCAAATTGTGCTTAGATTAGGATTATATTTTACGGGATCTATCATTGATTAAATCTCCAAATATCCTAGAACTTGTTAGATTATTAGTCAAGGCGAAATCTTAAGCAATACCACTAATAGGGAATGATAACCAATCTTGGAAGATTTAGCCTTTCAAAGCCTACCCTTATAATATGCATAAGCATACACACTAGTTCCTTATTTGAGCCAAAAGCCAATTTCATTATCAAACCAGAAAATAAAAGCCTACACCCTTCTTCCTTAGGCGTAAATCCTACGTGAGAACCACTTGTTGCCCGAAGTTACATAACCATTACATCAAGGATAGAAGATGACAAGTTTGGGAGAATATTGTTTCAAATTGTGAAAAGATGATAAGAAGGGTTGAGACAGAAAAATCAATTGAGATGAGAAAAGATGAAAAGAATGAGGAAAAGAAGCTGTGTAAAGAAAAGTGTCAAGTTGGAATAAGTTTGGTCTTGTAGCCTTTCTCCCTGGAAAAATTAAGTCCTTGAGAATTATTCCAGCATCCTAGTACCCTAATGCTTAACTGATGCTGGAGTTCTGACCCAGTTCGTTAAGGGTAGTAGAAACTTAAAGACGAAACATTGCACTATTCCTAAAACCTTGATGGAAAATGAAAAGTGAAAAAGCTTCAAAGATAAGGATGAAAGTTTACAGTATGAATGTGGTCAAGAAAAGTACCACCATAGAAAGTATGCAGAAGGATGCACCAAACCAAATGGGAAGTTAGATAGATGACATGAATGAAAAAGGTTAAGAATGCATATGAAGGCAAGTATGTCAAGTAGTAAGTGAAATCTGGGTAAAAATTGAGCCCAAATTATCCTATTATCTACCCAATTACCTAAGCCTCATATTATAAGCCTAAAAGACCTAATTGATTTTGAAGGTGGTATATGCTTACATTAGTAGAGATTAATATGACAAACAAGCATATGGGACTTTAAAGAATAAAGGAGAAAATTGCTATCTGGGTAACATCTTAAAAGATTAACTAATCTGCCAAGGAAAAAGAGAGAAGACCATCACACACTCACAAATCAAGGTTGAATGATTGAATTGTTTACACTATATGAATTATTTGGTTGGTTAGTTAACTTAATTGAAAATCTTCCTGATTCTAGATTGGAAACATGTTTAGAAATAATTTTACAACTGAAATATGTTTCCTGCCCAATTGTGGATTTAACAGAAAAATGTCCTTAATAATAAAAGCTAAATTGTTTGAGGACAAACAAAATTTTCTTTTCTTTGCTTAGAGACAAGCAAAACTTTAAGTTTGGAGGAATTTGATAAAATAATTTTCTTTGCTGCAATTTCCCTCAAGGCGACATAAGCTTGCTCTAAAACCTAGTCGCTTGTTTTTCTCCACTGCTTTCTGCTCCAACTTCGTCATCTCCTCTTTTCCTCTTTCTAGATTCTTTAACTGGTTGTTCCACCTCTACACTAGATTCAACTCTTTCTCCTTCCTGCCCTGTTTTTGCCTGAGTCGTTTGGACTGCTTCTTCCTCCCGTTCAACATACTCCTCCATAATGTTGTTCAGGTTAGGAACAAGGTTCGACGACTCAGACATTGTCAGAAAAAGGGATTTTGGGGATCTAGGATTTTCTAAATGAGGGGAAGAGATTTAGTGAAGAAAGATGAGTGGTTTGATGGTTTAATGAGGCAAGTGGCTTTTCAGATTTCAAACATGATCTATTTATAGGCTCACTATTGGTTGTACCTTCATTAAATGTCGTGAAAAAAACTAGCCTAGGGTTTAATCCCTTTTTAATTTTATGTCTATGTCATGTCATGACATATTTTGAAATTAATTAAAACTAGGTTAGTCCTTTGTTGCGACAGAGCAAAAATTGCCGCAACATCAAATATGATGTTCAAGTTTACTTATGTCACGACAATGAGAAATATTGTCGCGGCAGAAACTTTCCTTGCAATATACGGAATCTGAAACTGACTATGTGTGACATAGAAGAGTATGTCATAACACAAAATTTGATGCTCAAGTAAACCTATCTCGCGTCGTACAAAAAATATTGTCGCAATAATGTTTTTCTTCCAAAAACACAGGTTATTTACAATTCTATCACAACATAGATAAATTGTGTCACAACAGACTTTCCTGCGACTTTTAAAGGCTAAATCAGTCCTTGTCACGACATAAAAAAACAATTTTGCGACCAAGTTTGGCAATAATATCGCGATAGAGAGAAACCATGTCGCGACATTGAACTAAAATTTTCCCATAATTGCACAATTCACATTTTTCAATCAAGCCACATTCAAAGCAAGGTGTATTCACTGTCTGTCCAGACATACTTGTGAAAACCCATCTAATCATTAAAGAACCTCCAAATTCAAAGTATGAACTATCATATTTCATTTCGCCCATCAATACACTTCAACAAGATGATATTCGGAGTATTCAAATAATGATAACAAACAAAGCTACTATTCATTTTCTACTCTAAATAAAATTACATTCCCCGAACTTCAATATCATTATCATTAAAAAAAGACAAAGTGAGGGAAATGGAAATACTCCCCCTTATAACAATTTTCTGCATATTTCAGTTTGAGAAAGTATGCTTCCTAATAACATCAATTTCTAATTCAGTTTCATTGTCCCTGAAAAATCAGCAAAAACAACACTTAAAATTTCATATAAAATTGAAACTAAACTTCAAACACACCAATTTAACAAACCAAATTAACTATGAAAATTAAAAATTTGGCAGGTTGCCTCGAGAAATTTATAGGTTAATGACTCTAGCTAGACATTTGCTGCAAAATGTCTTCAGTTCAGCAAAATTCTTCCATCTCTTTCAAATCTGGTTCACTCTTCATTTATGTTTCCTCCAAGGTAATGCTTCAATTTCTGACCATTCACTTTAAATTCACATCCAGAATTAGTTTTCAGTGTTACTGCTCCAAAGGGTGTACTTGCTACTACTGTGTAAAGACCACTCCATCTTGACTTTAGTTTTCATAGAAATAGCTTGAGCCTGAAATTATATAATAGGACTTGATCTCCTG
Organism: Tetrastigma voinierianum; assembly: GCA_016808115.1. NCBI lineage: Eukaryota > Viridiplantae > Streptophyta > Magnoliopsida > Vitales > Vitaceae > Tetrastigma > Tetrastigma voinierianum. The sequence continues at coordinate 167,033 of JAEQBH010007095.1, forward strand.
CTTTGAATTCCTTCCTCATAATCTTCTGATCATGCCACTTATTTATCTTATCTTTGTAGATTCTAACATTATCATAAGCTTCATTATTCAACTCTTCCAGTTCATTCAATTGGAGTAATCTTTCTTCTTTTGCAGCTTGGAAGTCACAATTCAATTTCTTGTTGGCCCACATAGCCTTCTATTCCAGTTCCAGAGGGAGATGACAAGGTTTTCCAAATACAATTTTGTATGGGGACATTCCAATGGAAGTTTTGTAAGCAATTCTATAAGCTGGTGCATCGTCTGGCTTTATGGAAATTTAGTTTTTATAGCTTATATTAGATTTGTTTCTCTAGAATTTTCTTTATCTCCCTATTGGAAATTTCAAGCTGCCCCATATATTTGAGGTGATAAGCCAATCCATCATATGTTTGATTCCATATTTACTCCTTAGGTTTTGAGCTTTGTTGCAAAATGGCTTCCCTCATCACTAATAATTGTTCTCGGTGCTCCAAATCTACTCAAAATATTTCTTTGTATAAATCCAACCACTGTGCTAGCATCATTTATGGAACAAACTATTGCTTCCACCCATTTGGATACATAATCCATAGCTAGGAGAATGTATAGATTTCCAAATGATGATGGGAAATGTCACGCCCGATTCAGTCCGGCAGATTAGGATGCGAGCCGGGGATTCGGTGTGCGAGACCATATCTTTGGGACTCTTTACCGCACTATCGGGCGTTGAAGCGCAATATCGAGTCTTATAATTATATCAACATATCATATACAAAGTCAAAATAAAACTGCAGTAGTGGTGTTTACGATGTCACATATCTGATGCAAAGTCCCATTTACATATTAAAACTATACATTTAAATTCTTGTCAGAGCGCATAACCTCTGAGAGATGAACCCTTATTCGGTAATGTTGGCACAGCGAGAATGCGGAAGATCATTATGCCATGTACATCCTCTGGATTAAAGCTTCGTCACCCAGGCTCACGGCTTGTGAAACATATATAGTATGCATATACATTGCCAGCATGCGATACTTGAATGCTCCGAATTTATATGCGTTCGCTATAATGGAATTATACAAGTACTTATGCTTATAACAGACTTATGTTTATTCGGATCTCTCGTAGGAGGTACAGAGCTTATTCTTATTCAGAACTTATGTTTATAACAAACTTATGTTTATTCGGATCTCTCGTAGGAGGTATAGCTTATGCTTATAACAGACTTATGTTTATTCGGATCTCCCGTAGGAGGTACAGAGCTTATTCTTATTGAAATGCCGTGAGTATTACATCGAGCGATACACATTTGTTTTCTCTTATTCCTTCTTAAGTTTATTATCATATAACTATGGGAATACCTAGACAGTCTTCAATAAATAAGTAAGACCACATTACAAATTGAAGATACTATACAATCGCAGTGCGTGCTTCGTCGAGTGTCGAACCTTGAGCAGGGAGTGTCGTGATGCGAGGCGAGGGGGTGTCGACAGCGGCTGTCGAGTCATTAGCACTGTCGGAGGTGCCATGGCACTATTCGAGTCTGGGAAGTGCTAATCGAGGGACGTGCACCTTGCGTCGTGACGAAGTGATGTGTCATTAAATACTTGGTCTTAGGCATTCCTACAATTATATGTATTCAGAAACTTCCTATCTTATCATTCCCAGGCATGAACTTTGCTCCCATCGGGCCTTCAGTAGGCGAAGCGGTATAGTACATTTTCATAATTTCATCATTTTCTATACTACGATGTCTGAATTTTAGCTTAATACGCAAAATAGCAAAACGGGGATTTGTAAGGAACCATCGGTCTGGAATGCAGCTACGGCCCGTGCGTGCGATTGGTCTATGGAGGCGATACCGGTGCCAATTTGGAGCGGTACGGTGCTAGTTTTGCTCTTGCATCGGCTGATACGGTACCGCTCAAGGTACCGATACCAGTGCCCGAATACGCGAAATGGCAGAATTCACCATTTTTCATGCACTTTCCTTCCATACTTCTCTTCTATTCCATTCTTCATCAAATATTAACATGAAATCCCTTAAAACAACTCCACAAACACTTTTAATTAGCCAAAGAATCCAAGGATTCATACCAAAGTTCCCTAAACTTTACAAAACCTTGGAATTGTGAAGGATTCCATATCTAATTATTATCGGCGACTGAGGTTTTCCAACCAGAAACACCCTTAAATCTAGAGTTAGGATGTATTTCTAAGCAAGAGCCCTAGAAAAGGAACCGAATTAATCTCAAGAAAACCTAGCAATCCATACCCAAGTGGTTGGAGTACAAAATGTGCAAAATCATCTGATTCCATGCATAGCTCGAAGATCCATACAAAAGTCATGTATCCATACCTTGGCTTGATCTCTCTCTATCTTCCTCTTCTTCTCCTCCCTTCCCGTAAGCTTCCTTGTTTGGAGACCAAAAATGAGTTATTTTTTGTCTCCTCCTCTATTTATATTTGAAGTTTCATTTATTTGCCTTTTAGTCCTCCAACTCTTGACCATTTGTATTTCAATTTCCCATTATTTTATTTTGGCCTCTAATCTTATTAATCCATGTCTTTAATGCCCCTTTTTGGACAAATTACGATTTTGTCTTTAAGTCTTGTACAATTTTCGGGTTTCTAATTTTCCATGTTTTCGCATTTACCAAAAATTCTATTTTCTGTACACAAAATACCCTAAACACGTTGAAAACAACTAGGGTATATTCCCGAGGGTGTGCAAGGAGTCCCGTAAGTCTATCCCCCATACATAAAATGCACAACGGGATCCTTGCGGGGGGCATTTCATTTCTTCTGCTTATATTGCCCACTCTCTGAAAATTATCACAATGTTTTACCCATTCAAAATAGTCTTTGAATAGAGTAGGCCAATAAAAACATGATTAGAGAATATTTTGGGCTATTCTGTCTCCTACAAAGTGTCCTCCATATGGTGATGCATGACATTTCTCCATAATACCACCTTGTTCTATTTCTGGAACACATCTCCTTATGATCATATCTGCTCATCTTCTAAAAAGTAGTGGGTCATCACAAATATAAAATTTGCTATCAGTTCTCAATTTTCTTCTCTGTTGGTAGCTGAACTCGGGTGAAGCCTGACTCCTGAAACTCGTAATTCATTATCAGCATACCAGGGTGTTTGGACTGATAACAAAAACAACTGCTTATCAAGAAAATTTTCTACTATTTCAGTTTCCTTTTCCTTTTCAGCAGTCTTTTCCAATATAGACAAGTGATCAGCTATCACATTGTCACCACCCTTCTTGTCTTTGATCTCCAAATCAAACTCTTGCAGTAATAATACCCATCTGATTAGCCTTGGTTTGACATCTTTCTTTGTCATTAGATATCTAATTGCAGCATGATCAGTGTGTATTATAACATGAGACCCTAATATGTAAGGCTTGAATTTTTCACAATCAAACACCATTGCCAACATCTCCTTTGCTGTGGTAGAGTAGTTCTCTTGTGCCTCATTGAAGGTTTTACTGGCATAGTATATGGCCTTGAATATCTTTCCAGTTCTTTGTCCCAATACAGCTCCCATTGCAAAATCATTGGCATCACGCATAATTTCGAAACCATTGTTCTAGTCAGGTATCACCATGATGGGAGTTGTCACTAATCTGGATTTAATTTTTTCAAATACAGATCTGCATGATTCATCAAAATCAAAATCTTCATATTTTTCCAGTAGTCTACATAATGGTCTGGAGATTTTTGAGAAGTCCTTTATGAATCTTACGTAAAACCGGCATGTCTAGAAACTTCTTATCCCTTATTTGTGTAGGTGGAAAGAGAGTTTTTATGATAACAACTTTTGCTTGGTCTACTTCTAATCCAGCTACAGAAATCTTGTGTCCTAAGACAATACCCTCTGTTACCATGAAATAACATTTTTCCCAATTTAAGATCAAATTCTTGTCTTTACACCTATGAAATACCGTTTCTAAATTTTCCAAACAATTCTCAAAACTGGATCCATATACTGAGAAGTCATCCATAAAGATTTTCATAGCCTCTTCCACCAAGTCTGAAAACATAGATATCATGCATCTTTGGAAGGTGGCAGGAGCATTACATAATCTAAGCGCATCCTTTGAAAGCAAGGTGCCATAAGGACATGTAAATATAGTTTTCTCCCAATCCTCTGAAATTTATAGAAATGCGGTTATAACCGGAATATCCATCGAAAACGATAATGGGAGTGCCACGCTGGCGTCGACATTTGGTCGATGAAGGTGAAGATAATGGTCCTTTCTAGTAGAAGTGTTTAGTTTTTTGTAGTCTATACACACTCTCCATCCTATCACAATTCTTATAGGAATCAATTCATTCCTCTCATTTCTGATCACAATGAATTCTCTCTTCTTGGGATCCACATGAACTGGGCTCACCCGAGGTTATGCGAGATTGTATATGAAGCACGCATTGACCATTTCGGTACTTGTTTCTAACTACTTCTTTCATTCTTGGATTCAACTTCTTTGATGTTCTATAAAAAGGTTTGGCATTTCCTCTAAAAGGATCTTGTGCATATAGATAGAAGGATTGATTCCTTTCAGATCATCTATAAACCAAGCTATTGCTTCCTTGTATTTTCTTAGAATCTCCAACAGTTTTTGTTCTTCAAGCTCAATCAATCCAGCTGAAATGATGACTGGATTTGCTTTTTCTGGTTGCAAGAAAGCATACTTCAAATGTTCAGGCAATTCTTTTTTTTTAAAGATCAAACCCTACGAGCTTATATTTACTTCAATGGCTTTCTCTCTTCATAACTCTTGGATTTTTACGTACTACTCTTTAACACTAGAAATCTTGCCTCTTTTAATTTAAAATTGGAGTTCAGAAATTCAACTTCAAGATACTCAAGATACTGGAAATTCATCTCATTCTCATTCATTGAACTCTGAAAATTACAATCATTTATCAGTTCATAACTGATGGGAATTTTTGTTTCTACAATTTCACAATCAACATTAATAAGTTTTGGCTGTTTCAAACTGTGATTGAGATTGAAGAGCACTGCCTCATCTCCAACCCTGAGAGTCGGTTCTCCTTTCTTCACATCGATCAAGGTTGTTCCTATTACTAAGAAAGGTCTTCCTAACAATAGTGGGACTTGTTTGTCTTCTTCTATATCAATAACTACAAAATCCACTAGGAAAATGAACTTTCCTACTTTGATCAGCACATCTTCAAGAATGTCCTCATGTTGGGCCAAGGTTCTGTCTGCCATCTACAGGGTCATGTGTAAAACCCTAAAAATACCCTAGAATGTTATAATTAAAATTTTTATATATTCCGGGTATGAATTGAGCCAACTTGGGTATTTTTCAGGAATTGTTAAATGAATATTGAATAAATGATTATATGGCTAAGAGCCAAATGCAAATATTATGTGCTAAATGAGAATTGGTTGGACCCGGACATTTACCCAAGTGTAAAGGGCAAAATTTGAAATTTGTAAAATGAGGACCTAAGGGTCAATTGTAAATAAGTTAAGTGTCTAAGTGTAATTATGAGAGTTGAAGTGCAATTTGAGAGACTTATGGGCTATATAGCAATTAAGAAACTTAGCAAGGAATGCATTTTTGCAGCTAACAAGGCCTTATATAGAATAAGTGACTTAAGACCAAAAGGGAGAAAATGAGAAATGATAATAAGTGTGTAGGCCAAGTAAGGCCTTGCTTAAATAATTTAAAGACCAAAGTGGTCTTTGGATGCTCATTAGAGCACATCACGTTTTTGGGAGAGAAAGGAAGGAGAAAAGGGGAGAGAGCTAGGGCTTGGGAGAAGATCAAGCTTTGGTGTGATTCTTTCCCACTTTTTGCTTCTAAGAGATCAAGCAACCTACAAGAGAATGATTTGAAGAGATTCAAGGTAAGAAAACAAAACCCTAACTTCACCTTTTATGATTTGATTTTTGGAAAACTAACTTAAGAAGGGTTTCATTGATTAAAACCCTTTTTGAGTTGTTTTGGGTGGATTCCATGGTGGATTTTTGATATGGGATGAATTAGAGGAGGTTTGTGGAAGAAAAATGGCTGAAAATGCCAAAATCGACATTTTATGGGCAAAAAATTAAATGGTGGTCAGGTACGAAGTGAGTGCCGGTACCGTGATGCGATGGCGAGTGGTACCGGTACCCATTGGCAGTGTGGGACTGGTATCGGTACCAGTCATAGTGGTACCGGAACCACTATTTCCTGCAACCCTGTTTTTACATGTTATGCAATTTTAGAAGTCCGATATTCATTACCGCAAATTGTTTCCAAGGACCCTAATAAAGGATTAATGGGGTTGAATAGGAATGAAAATAAGTGAAAAACTGCAGGTACCTGCCGCCTCGGTGAAGCGATGTGTCGTTTGCTTCTGGTATTTGTTCAACCACTAAGAGTGGAGAATTTGTATTTGACTAGGTGCGGGTGAAGACGACAATCGACCTAGGATTGGAATCTAAAGAGACAAATGATCGATAAATTGGTTTGTTCTCTATTTGTTCTTTATTCTCTGTTTGTTCTCTATTTGTTCTTTATTCTCTGTTTGTTCTCTATTTGTTCTTTATTCTCTGTTTGTTCTCTATTTGTTCTTTATTCTCTGTTTGTTCTATGTTCTCTATTATCTGTCAATTTGTTTCTTTGTGACTCAAATTCCCATTTCAAGTTATATTTGTGAAATATATATATATCGATTTGAATTATTAGTATTCGAAATGTTTGTCAAATATTTGCATGTGTGCGTGTATTTGAACCATAAGTGAATTTACTACATGAAAGTAAATTGATTTGAAATGTATTGTTGAATGACCAACATGTGGATTCTGTTGGGTCGTCATGAGGTAACCGTATTTGTTCAATGCGAGAAATCACATTGCTATAGTAGTGGTGAGGATTCGCAGTGATAATGAAGTGAGATATCGACTTCTATAGTCATATGTTAGATTGCAATATTGAATGCGAAATCACATTGCTACTGAATGACAAACAGGACAGGATTCATCAATTGAATCTGCCGTGAATGTCGACTTCTATAGTCATATGTGAGATTGCAATATTGAATGAGAAATCACATTACTCTTGAATAGCCAACGGAATGGGATTCACCAGCGAATCACATGCGTGAATCTTAAACTTCTATAGTCATATGTGAGATTGCAATATTGAATCGAAATCACATTGCTACTATTAATAAGCTTGGGCCGGGATTCACCAAAGCTGAATACGCGTCGTGAATGTCGACTTCTATAGTCATATGTGAGATTGTAATATTGAATGTGAGATCACATTGCTACTAAATGAAAAACATGACAGGATTCACCAACTGAATCTGTCGTGAATGTTGACTCTATAACCATATGTGAAATCGCAAACCGAAACACGAAAACTGATTTGAAAAATGTATTTGTATAAGTATCTTTTACACTACACAAAGACGTTGTATAAAGGCATTATTTTGATAAATGCATGATTCCTATTGAACTGAAATGGAATAGAGAACTGTATAAAACCACTAAGCATGAAAATGCTTAGTGTATTGTTTTTAATCAATGCGCAGGTACCGAGTAATAGACATTGTTTGAAAGCGGACCCAAGGTCGAGGAGCTCAGAGTCATCCAGAAGGTTCACGGAGTATGCTCCGTTACATGCATCCTCACCATTTTGAACATGACATTTATTTTACGTAAACCGAAGGTCTGACTCAGGAAATTATTTTGTACTTATGTCAGATTCGATTTTGGATGTTATGTTGTAAACGAAATAAAATACCATTTTTGGTTAAATGCATATTTTGTAAAGGAATTGCATTGAAATTGTAAATGTTTATGGGCTTGCCCTAAATGGAAATTGCTTCCGCAAAGATTTGAGAATGAAAATGTTTGTATTAATGAATTGTATTTGATAAATGGATTTGATAAAAGGCTTCGACCAGGCATCCCCGGGGTCTCAGTTTGGATTCGCCAACCGAGTTTCGAGGTCGAGGTCGGTCGCCACATTATGGTACGTGGAATTAAGCTCCCAAGCTGAGTCTTTTAACCATAGATAAGGCATCAGTTTAATGCTGGCTCCAAAATCGCATGAGTGCTTTTCCATGAAATTAATTTTTCAAGGTATAGTGAAAATTGCTGAATCCTGGCACTCTCCACGGTAAAGACTTGGATAAGCACCTTTGTAGGTTTACGCAGTCTCACTACCTCTTCTTCAGCAATTTTTTTCTTTCTGCTCAATATATCCTTCATAAATTTTGCATAGTGAGGCATTTGAGTCAATGCTTCAGAAAAAGCGTGAGGATTGTACACTTTAACCTCTTCCTTCTTCCTTAGATTTCCTATTTCGACTTCTTGCTCTTCTTTGCATTTTCTTTGTTCTATTTTTCTTCAACAACACGATGTGCTGCTTCAATTCTTCTCCAATTTCTACATGTTTCTCTTCCTCAGTTTTCTTCTCATTTCTTCTCTCTTCCAGTTCTCTACCATTTCTTAGAGTTATCGTCATGCAATCCTTCAGATTCTTCCTTGTGTCGCAGGGCCATCCTTGTTTGGTCTGCATTCTTTGGGAGCCAATTTGCCTGCAGTATCGAGATTCTTCAAAGGAGTTAGTATTATTTTCAAACACAGGTTGTGTTTACCTGGAATGCTACTAGCTCGACAAACTTATGCTCGTGTATATTTAGCAGCCTCTTATTTTCCCCTATGAAAGCAAGCATGTGGTCCCCAAAGGAATTAAATCTCCTCTGCCCCCTGATTTTCTGCTCTTTGTCCTGCTTGTTGTTGTCGCTATTATTGTTGGAACCCAGGTGAGGTATGACATTACTGCAAATTCTGTCTAAGTCTTTGAACTCGTTATGCTCCTCCTCCATATGAGAAATTCTCATGTTCCTGAGTGCTGGTGTGTAGTTAAAGTGTGGCTCAGCCCAGCATTGGTGCGTATAAATCAACTGGTAGGAACCCCGTGGGTTGGTCCCTCTTGACACTGGCTTCTTTTCTCTCCTTGTCTGTCCCCACTTCAAGTGTCGTGTGCATTCTTCTCTCATTGTTTCCAAGCTTGTTCATTAATGCATCCAACTTTGCATCTATGGCAATCATTCGATTAAGCTCAATTACACCACTCCCCTTTAGTCTGTTGTTGATCCTTGAAGCTTCAGATGGAGCTTTGCGGTTACATTTGACAAGGTCTTCAATCAGCTGCCTTGCCTCCTTAGCACTTTTCCTTTTGAAAGCCCCACAACAAGCTACATCAATTATACCCTTTGAGGCATAATTCATGGAATGGTAGAAAATGTCCATCTGAGTGGTCAAATCTATTCCAAGCATAGGGCATCTTTTAGTAGTCTCTTGTATCTCTCCCATGCATTGCAGAGACTTTCATCCTCCCTTTGTTTGAAGACTATGATTTCACCTCTCCTTTCAGAAGTCAGGGTTGGAGGGAAAAATCTGCTCATATAGGTCTCCACCAACTCTTCCCAATTTGTCACTAATCCAGCGGGCGTGACTCAGGCCAAATTCTTGCCACATCTCTCGGTGAAAGGGAAAGAATTTGCGACGATCACCTTTGGTCTCACCCCATTCAGCTTGATTGTGTTAGCCATTCTCATAAATCTTCCCATATGTTCATTGGGGTCTTCATTGGGATGCCCAGTGAACTGATGCTATTGTACCATTGTGATAAGGGCTGACTTGAGTTCAAAATTATCGGCTTTTATGATAGGCTGTCTCACAGCAGAGTACTCATCTTGAATAACAGGCCTCCAAAAATCTTCATTGTCATTTTCCTTTGAGGTCTATTTGTTTCAGCTTCTTTTGGAATAGGTTGTAATCTTTCTCTTTGATTTGCCATACTTGTAGATTCAACACTTGTAACTTTCCTTAGATTCCTCGGTGTTTTCTCAATTTCTGTATCCAAAGGTAGCATATCTGCTTCTGGTTTTTTGTGCATTTAAAATCTTCCTGAAATAGAAACACATTGAGATCAAATTAAATATGTGGGAAACAATTATATCCATTTAAGCTCATAGAAGATTTTCAATAGCTTAATCAGCTACTGCTACTAAATTAATTTTGTGATTTATTTTTTTAAATTTATGATAAAATAAAGAAAAATGTCCAAATTAGTAATTCTCTCTTTGGTTAGAATATTTTCTTTTAAATTCATCAGTAATCCTGGCAACGGCGTAAAAACATGATGAATTTTCGTATAGGCCAGTTTAACCAAGTGATTGACACGGCTACCAAAGACTAACTAAAGTCCCCTACAACGGCGCCAAAACTTATTGACTAATTTTGATTAAAATATGTGTTTGTCCTTTTTGTAAAATGGATTCATTAAAAATTAAGTTTGGTCTAAATCACTGCAAGTGCACAAGTCATACAAATAATAAAAGTGGATTTTTAAGTCCAGATATCGTTCCCACGAGGATTGATAACAAATCAAAAGATTAACTATCCTAACTACTCAAGATCCTTACTATTTGAACTCTAATGTTAAAATGATGAGAGAACTAATGAAGTAATACTAAAATAATTTCAGTAGTAAACATAAAGAATTTAATAAAAGTGGATTTGAGAATTCACTGAGTGAGACAACACTGGGAAATAGACCAATGAATAATTGTCAATTCCTGCATCATTTTGAGTCATAGCTAAGCAATTAGTTGGAAAGCTGAATTTGTCAAAGATGCATTATGATATAGTTTGGATTTCTCCTTTAACCATACATTTCACTAATTAGAGATTCATATTCCTTCCAGACTCATGAGTCTAATCAGTTACATGTAAGATATAATCCTCTTTCTAAGATCTGAGCATTTTTCATTTTTAGTACTTCACACCCAAATCTTAAAATGAAAAGTGCCCCATAGACGGGATATTGCAAACCTTCTCCAGTTTAAATGGAACCTCATCACTTGATGTTGATGAATTCTCCATCTCCTTGATTATATCTATGCTAACATGGGATCATAATCATTTCATCAGGAAGAGGAGAAACCTCTGAGCGATTAAACTAATAATGCTTCATCCGACCATCCTCGCGATAGGTAAGTTGTGATCTATTTGAGTAATCTTTCAGAGTTCATTGGTTCCAAAGTATTAGTCTACCATACCCACAAGGAACTGCTCTGTACCCTCAGGATTCTCCATCTCCGTGTCATGTAGAGGGCCTCCTATAAATCTATTCAAGATACAGTCCTTTGTTTATGGGTACACGGTACTAATACTTGGAACAGTTAAGTTCAAGAATAATACCAATCAAATAAATTCAAGATTTCTAATTATGGCGTTCTTCCACTTTGTGTAGAAAAATAACAAGCACCATCGACCCATTCCCAAAGAATTTCGATCTTCAAAACTGGTTCACACATATCGGTAGTTCTTGAGTGGGAAAATTCATGAGTGCCAAATGAATTGAAATAAATGAACTTCGAAAATTTTCCCAAATCCATCTAAAGCAATACAGTAGTGAGGGAGAAAATTTTACAATAGATTCAAGCTCGAAGCTGCACATCAGTTCATTACTCAACTCCAGAAAATAAATAGAAAACTAACTAAAAACTACGCTAAAACAAAATCTACTAAAAAGGAAATCAAAGAAAAAATGAAAGAAAAATAATATACAAAGAGTCTCTAACTACTCAGAAGTCCTGGATTTCCAGAAGCTGAGAACATTGCCCTATATACGTCTATTTATAGAGCTTTAAATGATGGGTCGTACTTAAAGGCACAAATTATGGATCCCTAAAAATTCTGGCCCAAATTGGTCGCTTTGTGGTGACATAGAAAAATTATGTCGCGAAAGAGTTTTAGTCTTTGTCCCTTAGCTTTTGTCGTATCCTGCAGTTTCTGTCACGACAGATTTTCTGAGCTTTTTCTTGGATTTTGTCGCGACAAACTTTGATAATGTTGCGACATAGTTTTGAAACAACAGTCTTGTTCTTATTTACGGCAAGTGTCGCGTAATGCGACATAAAATTTGTTGCAACGACTTCTCGCGCCCACTTTTAGCCTGGCCCGACGTAACATACTTTTTCTTTGTGCCGACGATGCTATTCTCTCTTCTTCGCCTTTTGTCACGACATAATTTTCTTCTATCGTGACACAATCTGGTTGACTTGCACTACTGAGACTAAATTCTGTGTCGCGACAGACTCTGAAGATGTCGCGACAAACATTTTTACTTTCAGCTTTTCTACTTTGTAGCGATAGAGTTTTCTATGTCGCGACATTCTTTCTGTGGTTACTCAACAACTTTGTCGTGACAAAGTTTCATTTTATCGCAACAGAATTTCTTCTCGGATCCTTGTTACTAGCTAAACTATTTGTTGCAACATAGAAATCTTTGTTGCAATAAACTTGTCTTAGCTTATCTCAGTTCTCTTTCATTTTCTATCACGACACAATTTTCTCTTTAGCGACAGAATTGTTACTCTGCAGCTTTTATTGTTGTGACAGAAAACTTCTTTATCACGACAGAGATTTTGCCTTCAGTTCTTCATTATGTCACAACATAAAACCTCCTTGTCGTAAAATTCTTCTTGTATTGCTTTTTTACTTTGTCACGACAGAGATTTCTTTGTCGCGACAGAGTTCACCTCAACCTCATGTTTTGTTTGTCGTGACAAAAGACTTCTTTGTCGCGACAAAGTCTTGTTGCCCTTTATTGTGAATTATGAATTTTATGTTGCGATAAAGTTTTCTTTATCGTGACAAAAATCTTTCCTTGAGCTGGTCATGTCTTGAAAGCTTTGTCTGACATAAAACACTTGTCCGCAATGACTTGTGTTATAACGCCTTGCCATGCATCCCACGGCCATAGTCGTCTTTTATGCATAACAGAATTCATCTACTATCTTCATTTTTTATGTTGCGATAGAGTAAGGATTGTCGCGACAAAATTCCACTGTCATTTACCTTGATCAATGTTGTGAAGGGAGTCAAGAGTGTCGCAACGGTCTTCTTTACACACTTCTTCAGCAGTGTCGCGATAGAAAGATTTTTTGTCACTACAAAGTTCGATTTCTTCCTTGAGTTCAGCCTGGACTTTGTTGCGACATAAAGCTGCTAGTTGCGACATAACTGTAGTTTCTCAATATTCTATCGACATTCCAAAAACTATGCAGCAGATTCGACTTAACCATTTTTTTTTCTTCTTTTCTCTTTGGTTATATCTTTCAGCAGAAACCTTACCAAACATAAAGGTTGATAAATAGACCGCAATTTAGCAGTAAAATATATCTTAAGCTATTAAAATATGCTGAAAAAGGGATTAAAATGATGGTTTGGCTGTCATCCTCCTCCCTTGTTTCTTCTGCTTTGTGCCACCATCAGGTCTTTCGCCGTCTCGGGGTGGTATTCCTCTAAGTCCACGTCGTTCGTGCGCGACAGCCACAATGGAAGGCCATGGCCATGGTTGTTAAATAAGCAATGGCTGCATGCCTCAATTGTCAAATCTGCAAGACTGAAGGTCACACTGTTTGATGTTGGGGCCGTTGCGAATCAAGTATGCCGAACCTATCAAGCACGCTTTTCAAAGCCTTTACACCGCCCTGTTTCTTTCTCCAATGGATTGGAATATGATTGATTCATTTATACCGGAGCATCCGCTCACATGACCCTTGATCCTTCGCAGTTGGACAAGGTTGAGCCCTATCATGGTAAGGATTGTGAAATAGTAGGAAATGGTGCTTCTCTTCCTATTACCCACACTGGCACGCTCTCTCCCTCTTCCAATTTTCAACTTTTTGATGTTCTTCTTGTTCCGCGTCTTACTAAAAACTTGTTGTCCATAAGCAAACTGGCCACTGATTTTCCTCTCTTTGTCACCTTTTCTCATGATACTTTTGTTGTACAGAATCACGTAACGGGAACAGCAGCAGTGGCAAAAGATAAACGAGAAGAAGGTGGTCTGTATGTGCTGGAACGTGGCAACATTGCATTTGTTTCTGTCCCTAGAAATAAAAATTTACATGCTTCCTTTGAATTATGGCATGCTCACCTTGGTAATGTAAATCACTATATTTTATCTCTTTTGAATAAAAAAAGACAATTATTTCTCACTTCTTTATTGCCTAATCCATCTCTTTGCTCTACTTGTCAACACGCTAAGAGCCATCGCTTGCCTTTTTCCTCGAATACTACTCGATCTAATGTTGTTTTAGTTCTCATCCATTATAATATTTAGGGTCCTGCTCCCATCAAATCTAATTTGGGATTTAACTATTATGTGTTATTTATCGATGATTACTCTCGATTTACTTGACTTTATGTGGGATTTAACGGTTAATGGTTATTTTTCAAATCTAATCTTGAAAAATCTGATTTTTTTGATATTTTTCTCCAATTTCAAAAATTGGTTGAAAATCAATACTCCACCAAAATCAAGATTTTTCAAAGCGATGGCGGTGCCGAATTTACAAGCAACTGTTTTCAATCTCATCTTTGACAATTTGGCATCTGCTACCAAATGTCTTGCTCGGACACTACTTCCCAAAATGGTAGAACTGAGCATAAATATCGTCATGTGACGGAAACTGGCCTTGCTCTCCTCTTTCATTCCCACATTCCTCCTTGGTATTGGGTTGACGCTTTCAGCACAGTGACCTACGTTATCAACCGGCTGCCTATGCCTGTTCTTGGTGGTCTTTCACCTTTTGAAGTTTTATTAAGTCTCCTAATTATGAGAATTTCCATCCCTTTGGTTGTCGTGTTTACCCATGCTTATGGGATTATGCACCTCACAAATTTTCTCCCCGTAGCTTACCATGTATTTTTCTTGGTTATAGTTCCTCACATAAAGGCTTCCATTGTTTTGACACCACAACTTCTCGCACATATATTACACGACATGCTCGCTTTGATGAATATTTTTCCCCTTTTCAAATACTTCCAGTTCCACTTCTATTGCTGACATTGGTTTCTCAATTTTTTTTTTGAACCCTGCTCCCTTGAACCATCTCCTAGCACATCGTCTCCTCCTACTACGCGGGTCCCTCCTACTCCTCCTTGTCATTTTTGTGCAGATGACTCTATTGTTGAACCCTTGCAGGTTTCCTCTTTTGCTACGGAGTCAACATCTCCTTCAACTGCAGTCTCGCCCGTACCTGCCTCTGCTACGACCTTGGTTCCTTCTGCTGCTCCCATGGACCCAATTCATGCCACTACTTCAACAGCTCCTTCTGCCTCTCATCCCATGATTACAGGTGCCAAATCTAGAATTTTCAAGACACGATACCCCACTCATCTCACCTTTGTGCTGTCTTCTCCATTGATCTGTGCACTGCTTGCCACCTTTGAGCCTAAGGGATTTAAATCAGCTGCTAAAAACCCAGCTTGGCTTGCTGCCATGGATGACGAGATAAAGGCGCTTTAAACAAATCATGTAAGATTTAAATAATCAAATAAGCGGACAACTTTAAATCTGAAAAGCCAAGATCTCAAATATGTGTACATAGCATGTTTTAATTTATTTTAGATAAAAACATACATGTTGACGGATTCGCAGTAGGATTCATCTTTGTCTGGCAAAAACAAAAAATTAATAAGAAATGTCTTCCTCACTATTTATGATACAAGCACAATCGGAATCTAGAAAAGTTATCAGAATAGTGAGGGGACCTAGCCTTTTATAACCTTATATTATTTCTTGATATGTCATAAAATTGTAAGCGATAATGATGTCAGTGTTTACCTTAATAATGTCTGGATTTATACGTTCGATTCATTGTACCTTATGAGGGTTTTGAATGCTTTCAGATTCATTATACCTTATGAGGGTTGAATGTATCGCATTCCTTTATTATCTCAATAACTACTTATTGCTTTGGTCTGCTTTATAAAAATTAAAATGACAATTAAAGTACATCCACCTTATAGTTGGAATTGTTCAAAATTCTCCCACTTTTATGACTTTGGTGGTTTTTTTTATGTAAGAAAATAGGATTTGATAAAAAAATAATAATCAGACCAAAGCAAACTTTTATGTGGCCACATGTAAGCTTATAGTTAAGAGATAAGCACCTCAAAACAATGCAGTCCCGATAAAACACTAATATCGAAACATGGCAATTATCATGTCATTTAGCGACCTAAAATCAACCATATTCACAAATAGTAGTGAAGTTATTGACATGGATCCACGTAGCGAGTGTAGTGCTCCAGCAAGCAACAAATGTCTTTGCATCTTATCAATCCTGCAGCCTTGATTTCTTTATAAAAGAAATCCTTTAAGAAAATCCATATGTATATCTCTTAATATTGAAATAACAAGATAGTGTTGAATAGGAGATATACCATACTTGAAATAACACCACTTTCAAGTACAAACAAAAAAAGTCCTTATGTATATCTCTTTATAGATTGAAATAACCAGATAGTGTTGTTCTTGAGATATACCATACTTGAAATAACACTACTTTCAAGTATAAATAAATATGAAATTCATGGCAAAAATATAAATGTGAATATCAATATTATTCATCAAATATGTCTGACACATGACAAAATAAATAACTCCTACTAACCAAGTACATCAAAGGACTTTATAATATATTAAAAACATGTCACGGAAGGTAATAAGTCCAAGATCCCATGGTCGAAGGGATCGACCTATTATGTTAGTAGTGTCGATAGTAACCACCATGATATCTTCATTTTGAATAGATCCCTTGTGAGATACTTTAGCTCGATGTGCTTTGAAGCACAAACTTTTATTGTTCTTTGAAAAGAACACAGCGACGTGTTATCCTGAGAAGATCTTTATAGGTCGAGATATGGAATCAATAACCAGTAACCCAGAAATGAAGTTCATTAACCAAATTGTCTGAGTAGCAGCACTATAACAAGCAACAAACTCAGCTTGCATGGTAGAAGAAACCTGAAGGATTTGTTTTGGCACTCTTCAAGAAATAGCTCCCCCTGCCATCATAAAAATGTATCCTGAAGTTGATTTCAAATCATCTGAACATCCTGCAAAATCTAAATCTGTGTAACCCAATACTTCAAGGTTTTCCATAAACAAGCATGTAATCTTTTGTTAGTTGCAAGTATCTCATAACTTTCTTAGCAGCAACCCAATGCGCCTGTCAAGGATTAGAAAGATATCGACTAAGAGCATGCACTTATAAAAGGCTATATCGGGCCCAGCGTGCAAACTTGAGCATACATGAGACTACCAGCAGTGCGGCGTATGGAATATTCTCCGGTGATTTTCTTTCAAAATCATTGCTAGGACATTGACTTTTACCAAGTTTGTCACCTTTTACAACTGGCACTTCTTCAGCCTTGCAAGTCTCCATGTTAAATCGTTTAAGTACTAGATCAACATAAGCACGCTGAGATAATCACAATAAAATCTGAGATCTATCCCTATGAATCTCAATGCCAAGAATAACTGACGCCTCACCAAGATCTTTCATTTCAAAAGTCTTGGATAACAAGGCTTTAGTTTCATGTAGAAGATTAACATCATTACTGGCAAGCAAAGTATCATCAACATAGAGAACAAGGAAAATAAATTTACTCCCACTAGTCTTAAGATAAATATAGTGGTCCACCTTATTCTCAACAAAACCAAGAGAAGTTATCACTTCATCAAACTTTAAGTACCACTGTCTGGAAGCCTGTTTCAACCCATAAATGGATTTCTTCGGTTCACACACCAAGTGTTCCTTACCATTTTCCTCAAAACCTTCAGGCTGCTTCATGTAAATAGTTTCACATAAATCACCATTTAGGAATGCGGTTTTAACATCCATCTGATGAAGTTCTAAATCGAAATGTGCAGTTAAAGCCATAATAATTCTAAATGAATCCTTACTTGACACTGGTGATAAGGTTTCAGTATAATCAATACCTTCCTTCTGAGTAAAACCCTTGGCTACCAATCTAGCCTTGAATCTCTCAATCCTTCCTTGAGAATCCTTCTTAGTTTTGTATACCCATTTACTACCTATGGGTTTTACAGCAGTAAGGTAATTCCTGTTCCTAGAAACCATTGTGGTCCATGGAAGCAATCTCATCTTGCATAGCATTGACCCACATACTTGACTGTGGACAAGTAACTGCATCTTTATAGGTCATTGGGTCACTGACTGGACCAATGTCAAAATCATGTTCTCCCAGATAAACTACATAATCGTCTGGAATTGCAGATTTCCTGGTTCTAGTTGACCTTCGAGAAGCTATCACTGGTTCTTGTGGTTGAACAACTGCCTCTATCACAGGCGGATCAACTGCGTCAATCACCACATCCGGTGCCTCCTGAGTAGGCAATGGAAGAGGTTCCATAGATGCTGGCTCTCCAGATAAAGGTAATGAAACAATCGTCCTACCCTCTGCTCAAGTTCTTTTAGAAGAGGGACTTGAGAGTTAGGAAAATCAGCTACATCAAGTTCCAAAAAATTTTCCGTAAGAGACTCAACAATTCTCTGTCCATGAGTGGTATTATAGAATTTGTAGCCTTTAGAATGATCCGGATACCCAATGAAGTAACACCGTACAGTTCTACGATCAAGTTTCTTTTCCTGTGGGTTATAAAGTCTAACCTCAGCTGGACATCGCCAAACTCGAAATGATTTAGGCTAGGCTTTCTATTGGTCCATAATTCAAAAGGTGTTTTAGGGACAGATTTGCTAGGAACTCTATTGAGGATATAATTGGAGTTTTGATTGCTTCACCCCAAAGATATTCAGGAAGATTAGACCTACTCATCATACTCCTCATCATATCATTAAGAGTGCAAATTACGCGCTTGGCACACCATTTTGTTGGACTCGGGCATGGTGTACTGAGCAATTATTCCACAATCCTACAAGTATTTTGCAAAAGGCCCCATATGTTGACCTACATCCCCATGTTGTACATGTGTTGTTTAATTCAATTTATGTATATATTATTGAATCATGTTCTAGTTCGATTCTTGATTAACAAAATTGAAATTTATTGTTTTGATTCGGTTGCATTTTGATTTGTTTTGAGACGTCCATTGGAATGGCCAAAGGGAATTTTGATTTTTGATCAATTAAAAAAAAAAATTTAAACCATAACTAAGTTTGTGGTCGAACGCACAGACTTTTGTTTGGTCTGATATCAGTGCTTAGCCATTTAATTACAGAAGGATCAGCTTAATTTCTTATGTTCATAAATGTTTATATATACTTGATGTGCATTTAATTTGGATAGATAAGGCTTATCTTATGCCTTTACTTTTATTTTCTCTCTAATACATATGTTGTGATTTAAAATGGTTGAAATATATATAAGAGATATACGGTTACAAAATCTCATAAAGGAGTTTATGACATGTTTTTGGATTTCCTGTTTGAGAGGATAATTTGTAATTTCTATTGTGTCACCAAAGTGGCCAATTGAAGGGATGTTACGAATTATTCTTTCCTTTATGGTTTACAGGAATTGTCTCTACTGATTATACATATTCATATGCCTAAAGGTGATGTTTATGTATTTTAAGGTGCTTAGAGATGTGTTATTGCATAAAGGCAAGAGTGTTTTGGTTTTTTTAAAATTTATTTGCCCAAAGGTGATATTTTTTTTAACAAACTGAAATTCTTTTGTAGCCCAGCGATAATGTAAAAGTGCATTGTATGTTACATTTTACGCGAGGTGATTATGTAATGATACGACTTAACTCTTTTGGCTGAATCTTTATGGTTCAAATTTTATAACATGTTCATGAACTAATTGTTTGTATATTTCATCATTAGTTACTTTCACGGTGAACAACAACATGGTTACCATAGAGATCTTGACTGGTAACAATTACAGAGTGGAAAAAGCGAGATAGATTTTGCTTTAGGAATAAGCTAGAGCATTAATATGGCCTTACGGGAGCGAAGCTGCGGACCTTGCGATACTAGCTGCTGTGAAAAGACTATTTTGCTAAGTGGGAGGCGATCTAATCGGCTGGAGTCTATTAGCTATACGAGGGACTATTCTAAACTTTATCTCATGAGTGGTCTGCAGAGACTATGGACCTTAGCGTATTTCTAAACTCTTTATGCGAGAAAAGGTATAAGATTAATAAAAATGTTGAGGCAGGAACCTTGATGAGCAAATTGACTGGTATGTCTTATAATAGTGTTGATGGGGTTAGAGCATATATTTTAGGGATGATTGGTGTAAGGGATAAGCTAAAATCTTTTGAGATTCCTATTCCTGACAGTTTTATCATTAACCATACCCTGAATTCTTTACCTCCCAAGTTTAGCAACTTAAGATTGCCTTTAATACTCAAAATGAAAGTTGGATTCTTGATGAACTGATTTCTAAGTGTGATGAAGAAACTTGAAAGGGAGGGTTTAGCTATTGCCATGTTAGTCTCTCATCCCAAACCAAATCCTAGGTCTATGCATCATACTTCTCATAAGGGTAAGGATTTTATTAAGCATAGTGGAAATTTTAAACCTAAGAATGGCATGAAGAAGCCCGATCAAGTGTTATTTTTGCAAGAAAATAGGCCATATGAAAAGGGTTATCTTCAATTCAAAGGTTTGGCTAGAAGCGAGATGGGTCAATTTAGTAAATGTTCCCATCAATTCTTCATTGGCTTGGTAATTCAGACAGCTGTTCATGTTGCTTTCGTGAGGATTCTAAACAGCGGAGTTCGAAAGAGTAAAAAGGACACTTAGAGATTTATGATAATGCTGAAGTTGAAGTGGCTTTATTGGAGATGTTAGTTTAATTTGAGTCAAGGGTTTACTTTAGTTCTAAATAATATTTCAATATTTTATCCTTTGGGAATTGAATTTCAATATCACCCGTTAACGTTATTGTGGCGGCTTTGTTGTTTTAAGGTCAATTTATAATTAATTCACCAATATAGCTATAGTGTTTTGATTGATGGTTTTTATATCAATTATCTTTGGTAGTGAATGGGTAGATACATTTTGTATACTGATAAAGCAACATCAGAGATCCGCAGATAAAGGAAGTCTTCTAATGTTTGCTGGCATAACCGTTGCAGTCACCTGTGGAGAGAAAGAGTTGGAAACGGTTGATCAAAAATAACATATTGCCATCTCTTGATTTTTGAGGATATGAAGATTTGTGTAATGGATTGTATTAGAGAAAACTTTCAAGGCTAAAAATATAAAGGGCAAGTCGTAGTAGTGATTTCTTTAGGGAGATTATTCATACTAATGTGGTGGTCCATATTCCACCTACTATATGTAGCTCTAGGTATTTTCTCACTTTCATTTATGATTTTCTCGTTATGGTTATCTTTATTTGATTAAAGAAATCAAAATACTCTAGAATAAATTAAAGTGTTTAAGCTTGAGGTTGAAAAAATTAGGAAAAGTCATTAAGATTGTGAGATATATGATTGCTGATGGAAGTATTATAGTAGAGCCGTAGGGATGTAAATTCGAGCAGCATATGGGGCCTTTTACCAAAAATAACACAGATTATGGAATAATTAACAAATCACACCATACTTGAGATCTTACAGAACAAAATGGTGTGTCCAGAAAGGCATAATCCTCACCCTTAAAGGATATGATGAAGTAAAGTCCCCCAATCTTCTGAATATCTTTGGGGGTGGAAAGCGATCAAAGCTGCAAATTATATCCTCGATAGAGTTCTATAAATTTGTCCTATACCTTTTGAATTATAGACCCATTAAGAAAGCCTAGCCTAAATCATTTCGAGTTTGAGGATGTCAGTGAGGATGAACACTATTGGGAAAAGAAACTTGATCTAGAAACGTATGGTGTTACTTCATTGGAGTATCACGGGATCATTAAAAGTACATAGGTCTATAATCTACTCATGGACAAAGAATTGTTAGTCTCTTCGTGACAAATTTTGGAACTTGATATAGGCGATTTTCTAACTCTCGAGTCCCTCTTAAAAGAACTTGAGAGGGCGAGTTGTTTCATTACCTTTATTTGACGGCATACGTGGAACTTCTTCCATTGCACTCGGGAAGCCTGGATGTAGTGATTGGCAGATTAATCACTTTGTGCGAGGCGGGTTGGTGACCCTGAGAACCGATGGCTTCGAGGTCAAGCTAGAAGCAGGGGAAATCTACAATTCAGATGAATTATGTAGTTTTATGCGGGAGAACATGATTTTGACATTGGTCGGTCCGGTGACCCGATGACGTATAAAGATGTAGTTATTGTCACAGTCAAGTATGTGGGTCAATGCTATCTTAGATGGGATTGCTTCCATGGACCACAATGGTGTGCAGGAACTTATTGGGATTACCCTCTTCGGTTGTAAACCCATAGGTTGTAAATGGGTATCTGAAAACCAAGAAGGATTCTCGGAAGGATTGAGAGATTCAAGGCTAGATTGGTAACGGGTTTGTTTCAGGAAGGAAGGAATTATTGATTATCTTTGAAACATTCTCACCAGTTTCGATGATTCATTTTGAGGTAATGCTTTAACGCACATTTAATTAGAACTTCTCCCGATGAATCTTCATATGACTCTAAATATATTGATTTATATGAAAGCCCATTTGCATATGCCAGGCGACTGAAGGTTTTGAGGGAAAATGGTAAGACACTTAATTATATGGCCGAAAGAAATCCATTTATGGAGTTGAAAAACGAGGCTTCAACGATTAGTACTTAAAAGTTTGATGAAGTGATAGCTTCTCTTGGTTTTTGTTAAAGATAAAGGTGGACCAACGTATTTTTCTTAAGACCGGTGGGAGTAAATTTATTTTCCTTGTTCTCTATATTGATGATACTTTACTTGCCAATATTGATGTTAATCTTCTACACATGGAAACGCTAAAACCTGTTATCAGACTTTTGAAATAGAAGATCTTGGTGGTAGTCAGTTGTTCTTGGCATTGAGATTCATAGGGATAGATCTCAGAATTTGTTGGGATTATCTCAACGTGCTTATGTTGATCGAGTACTTAAATGATTTAACATGGAGACTTGCAAAAGTTTGGAAGTGCAGGTTATGGAGTAATAAACTTAGTGAAGTCAATGTTTTAGCGATGATTTTGAAAGAAATCAATGGAGAATATTTCCATATGCCAATACTATTGGTAGTCGCTGTATGCTCAGTTTGCACAGGCGGCCACAGCCTTTATAGTGGGAGTTCTTCAGTGATATCTTTCTAAATCTGGACATCAGCATTCAGTTCTTATAGAAAGTTATGAGATCTTGCAACAAACAAAGATTACAGCAGCGTTTTGCCCCAGAAAAGCGAGTATTGGGTTGCACAGTTCAGATTTTACAGGGATGTTGAATGGTTGATAATAGGAGATTATTTACATGATGGCGAGGGGAGGTTTATTTCTTAGAAGAGTGTCAAATAATCTTGTTAGCCCCACTATGCGAGTTGAGTTTGTTGCCTGTTATGGTGCTGCTACTCAGGAAATTTGGTTAAAGAACTTCATTTAAGGTTACTGGTTGTTGATTCCATATCTCGACCTATAAATCTTATGTAATCATCACACTGTTCTTTTTCAAAAAGAACAACAAAAGTTAAAGGTTCAAAAGCACATCGAGCTAAAGTATCTCAGTAAAGGAATTTTATAAAAATAAAATCTCCAAGTGGAGCACATTGACACCACTAACATGTTAGCTGATCCTTTGACCGAGGACTTGAGACCTATGCACTTCGAGAGACATGTTTTTAACATGGGTATTATAAAGTCCTTTGATGTACTTGGTTTGTGGGGAGTTATTTATTTTGTCATGTGTTGGTACATTGATGAATAATATTGATCATTAATATTTATGTTACCTGCCGTAATTTTATATTTATTTATATACGAAAGTAGTGTTATTTAAGTATGGTCTATCTCAGAACAGCTTCTCCTGCAGTTATTCAATCTATAGAACTACATAAGGACTTTTTGTTTGTACTTGAAAGAAGTGGTGTTGTTTCCAAGTATGGTATATCTCACAAAACAACACTATACGGATTTATTTCAATATCAGAGATATACATATGGATTTTCTTAAAGTTTCTTATAAGAAATCATACGGAAAATTTGATGGAATACATCTTGTACATTTTTATTTATACGCTACCTTTACAACGTAAATAAATGCTGATCTGGAATTCAATAACTTCACTACTATTTGTGAATATGGTTGATTTTTGTGTCGCTAAATGACATGATAATTGCACATATTTCAATATTAGTATTTTATTTGGACTTGGATTAATACTGATTGTATCTCTTAACTATGTTTATATGTGTGACATAAAGTTTATTTTAATGATTATTTTTTATCAAACTTATTTTTCTTACATAAAAAAAAAAAACCAATTAAAAAGTCGTCGAGTGGGAGAATGTTTGAACAATTCCATTATAAGGTGAGTACTTTAATTGTCATTTATTACTATAAAATGAATAAAGAGGTCATAGTTTTTGAGATAATAAGGAATCTGAAAGGGAGCATTGAGCCCTCGTAAGATTTACAATGAATCAAACGTATGAATCCAGCATTATTAAGTGTAGGCCTAATGACATTTATTATTGCTATAATGGGAGGGCATATCAAGAGTCATTATAAGGTTATAAAAGGCTAGGTCCCCTCACTATTCTGATAACTTTTTTAGATTCCCATTGTGCTTGTATCAAAAATAGTGAGGAAGACTTTTCCTATTAATTTTATGCTTTCAGGACAGATGAGTCCTCTGCCCGAGGTCGATCAGCGGGTATGTCTTTATCTAAAATAAATTAAAACATGCTATGTACACATATTTGAGATCTTGGCTTTTCAGATTTAAAGTTATCCGCTTATTTGATTTTTTAAATCTTACATTTGGTATCCACCACGATCAGATCTCACAATCTTAATGACTTTTCCTAATTGTTTCTCAACCTCAAGCTTAAACACTTTAAATTTATCTAGAGCATCTAATTTCTCTTTAATCAAATAAAGATATATATGAAAAAATATCATAAATGAAAGTAGAAAATACCTAGAGCTACATATAGTAGTGTGGAATAAGGGTGCCTAATATTCGGTATGAACAATATCCGGCAAATCACTACTACAACTTTGCTCCTTTATTTTTAATGGAAAGTTTTCCTCTAATACAATCACAAAATCTCATCCTCAAAATCAAGAGATGGCAATATGTCATTTTTTGATCAACGTTCAACTCTTTCTCCATATATGACCTAGCGTTTATGCTGACATGAAAGACCTCTCTTGGATTAGTGATCTCTTGGATGTTAGCTGTCATATTATGCAAAATGTATTCTTATTCACTACCAAAGATAATTGATATAAACAATCAATCAAAACACCATAGCCCAATATTGGTAGAATTAATTAGTGATTATTCAAAATTACGAAGATCACCTGATATCCAAGTTTATCTAAAAAGAATTATTTAAATCAAATTCCTCCTCTGGGATGACCACATAAAATATTATTATTTAGAACTAAAGTAAATCCGACTCCAAATTTAAACTAACATCTCCAATAAAAGCCACTTCAACCGGCATTATTGGCAGCATTTAAGTGTCCTTTTCACAGGCTCTTTTTCGGGACTCAGCTTGTTTGTGAATCCACCGTAAGGTGAAACCCAACATGAGCAGTTGCCCCACTATCGAGCCACGGGAATTTGATGGAACATTTACTAAATTGGATTAGAAAACAACGTAAGCTGAGGATTACCTTTAGCACTTATCTTGCTTTTCAGCAAACCCAGATTTAGACAGCCCTTTTTCATATAGCTCTTTTTCTTGCAAAAATAACACTTGATTGGCTTCTTCATGCCATTCTTAGTTTAAAATTTCCACCATGCTTAATAAAATCCTTGCCCTTAGCAAGGAAGTATGATGCATAGGCCTTTACAAGTTCCCCGGTTTGGGATGAGAGACTAACATGGCAATAGCTAAACCCTCCCTTTCAAGTTTCTTTTCTTCCGTATCACACTTAGAAATCAGTTCATCAAGAATCCAACTTTCATTTTGAGTATTAAAGGCAGTCTTAAGTTGGCTAAACTTGGGAGGTAAAGAATTAGGGGGTATGGTTAATGATAAAGCTATCGGGAATAAAGATCTCAAAGATTTTAGCTTATCCCTTACCAATCATCCCTAAAATATATGCTCTAACCCCATCAACACTATTATAAGACATACCAGTCAATTTGCTCATCAGGGTTCCTGCCTCAACATTTTTATTAATCTTATACCTTTACTTACGATGGCGAATCTGGCGGCGTCCATAGTCTCAGTAGACCACGCGCTGAGATGTTTGGGAATAGTCCCTCGTATAGCTAATAATTTGAGCCGATCATCCCGCCAGCAAATAGTGTTTCGGCGGTGTAGTATCAGAGTAAGGTCTGTGGGCTTTACACTCATTAGCGTATTAATGTCGGCTATTCCTAAGCAAAATCTATCTTGCTTTTTCCACTCTTTGTAATTGTTACCGATCGAATCTCTATGGTAACCATGTTATTTATTCCCAAGTAAGTAACTAATGATGAAATATGCAAACAATTAGTTCATGAACATGTTATAAAATTTGAACCATAAAGATTCAGCCAAAAGAGTTAAGTCGTATCATTACATAATCACCTTTGGGCAGAAAATGTAACATACAATGCACTCTTTTACATTATTGCGTTTACAAAAGAATTTCAGTTTGTTAAAAAAAATATCACCTTTGGGCAAATAAATTTTAAAAAACCAAAACATATACACATTATGCAATATATTTTATCTCTAAAAAAACATAAATACACATAAACATCACCTTTAGGCATATGAATATATAATCAGTGAGACAATTCACGTAAACCATAAAGAGAATAATTCGTAACATCCCTTCAATTGGCCACTCTACAGTGACACAATAGAAATTACAAATTATCCTCTCAAGGGAAATCCAAAAACATGTCATAAACTCCTTTATGAGATTTTGTAAGTATATCTCTTATATATATTTCAACCATTTTAAATCACAACATATATGTATTAGAGAAGAAAATAAAAGTAAAGCGAACAAGATAAGCCTTATCTTAATCAAATTAAATACAATACTTTCTTTATATATAAACATTTATGAACATAAGAATCTAAGTTGATCCTTCTAGACCAAATGGCTAACTTAGCGATATTACTGCAAGCAGGTTCGAGTTCGAATGCAGCTTAGTTATGGTTTTTTTTTTTTTTTTTTAATTGATCAAAAATTACAGACCACAGGATTCGAACCAACAACCTTTCATCCCAATAGTGTGCACTGAAACCACTCAACCAAATGGTTGCTTATTTCCTTTTATTGATTTTTAATTATCTTAATAAATATTTACTACCAGAAATCAAGGCAAATCCTTTGAAAATAAAATATATTTAATTTTTCCTGGTATCTCTTGCACCTTGAAAATGCCCAATACCTTATTACATTGAAGGTGTTTGCAATACCACTCATACACTAACATTTTTTTATTTTGAAAATTCCCTTTGGTCATTCCAATGGACGTCTCGAAAACAAGTAAAAGTAACGAATCAAAACAATAAATTTCAATTTTGTTAATCAGAATCTGACTAGAAACGTGATTCATGATATATACATAAGGCGGGTCTTGGCACATAACATATTGATTAACTACGATACCAAATGTAAGATTTAAATAATCAAACAAGCGGATAACTTTAAATACAGCGAATCCTCAGTAATATTTTCTATTTATTCTGAATAAAGATATCTTGATAAGTCTGGATTCGCGTGAAGTTCGTCTTTGTCTGAAAAAGCGAGAAAATTAATAGGAAATATCTTCCTCGCCTGTTTACGATCTGAGCCGCAATGGGAATCTAGAAAGTTATAATCAGAGCTATTGAGGGGACCCTAACCTTTTATAACCTTATAATGACTCTTGATATGTCCTCTGTTATAGCGTGTGGTATACAATTCAAATACTCTTAATAATGTCTTGATTAAATACGTTAGGTCATTACTGTCATGAAGGTTTGAATGCTTTGATTCATTGTACTTTATGAGGATTTGAAAACCTCTTCGCATTCTTTTATTATCTCAAAAACTATGACCTTTGGTCTGCTTTATAAAATTAAAATACGTCCACCTTATAATTGGAATTATTCCAACAAATCATACTCGGATCTTGTCCCTCGGCCCTCCAATACTAATACTGTCGATTCCAAATGGGTTTTTCGGACTAAATTTCTTTTCGATGGATCCATTGAGTGCTTCAAAGCACGCCTCATTACAAAGGGCTACACTCAACTTCCCGGTCTTGACTACACGGACACCTTCAGCCCTGTAGTCAAAGCCTCCACAGTTCGTGTTGTCCCCTCTCTCACCATGTCTCACAAATGGCCCCTACATCAACTTGACGTCAAAAATGCCTTTCTCAATGGCATTCTTCATGAAACTGTTTACATGGAGCAGCTCTCGGGCTATGTTGATCCTCACCATCCCCTTCATGTTTGCAAATTAAAGAAGGCTCTCTACGGCTTGAAACAAGACTCCGTGCATGGTTTCAACATTTTAGTTCATTTCTTCTAAAACTTGGTTTTTATTGCAGCCCGTGAGGACACTTCTTTATTTGTCTTCACTCGAAAGGACGATCTTATTTATCTCCTTCATTACGTTATGACATATATATTTAAGCAAAATAACCTACTTCCTCATCAATCGATTTATCTCCCAGCTGCACTCTGAATTTGTTGTCGAGGACTTAGGCCCACTGAATTATTTTCTTGGACTCGAGGTATTTAACATTCCAGATGGTTTTTCCTCAACCAAGTTAAATATGCTACTTATATCTTTGCCCGTGCCCAACTCCTGGACAGCAAACCAGTTACTACTCTTCTCTAAACGACTCTTCTCTAAAGGTACTCCATTTGCGGATCCAACCTTCTATCGCTCCTTACACTACAAGAAAATTGGGATATGGTAGCACTTTTTTAGCAGGGGTCAAAAAATTTCAAGACTAAAAAATGTATATAGACGCAATTATGTAATTAATGCGGCTGATAGAATTTTTGGGTGACTTTTAGCTGGGTAAATTAATTGACCGTGACTATACTTACCCGTATAGTCAAGAAATGCCACTCACATTTCTTTCTTTTCTTTAGGCTGTTGACTCGATTTATATTTTCCTTTCCCCTCCCACCCAAACACACGATCGCGCAGTTGGCATCGACTCAAAGCCCGTTAAATGTAGTGGCATTTCGTAATTATTAGGCTTGCCATCCACATTTCAATGGATTCTCCCCTTCTTGACCTTTCCAGTTCAGCTGAATGGTGCTTCTTATACACTCGTGTTATACCTTGATTCTCCTGCACTGTCGAGAAATTTGACGATTGTCATTCTGAAAGAGCTGAAGCGATTCATCATTTCCTGAGAAAGCTGAGTATATATCTTTCTCGTGTTATTCGACTCCGTATTCTAGCGGGGAAAGAATTATCCCCTCATGCTCTCTCTTTCTCTCTTGCCTTTCTTTTGAGATGCGGAAATGTGCGAGGTGATTACGCGGATCTTATGCTAATTTCACTGGGTGGATTTCGAACTTTGTGGTCCCTAATCTCCTCAGCCACAGAATCTGCGGATCCCGTGACTAGGGTTTCTTCATCGATTAATCTAGAGAGCAACTAACTCCGACCTTGAAGCGCCAATTCTAGGTAATTTCCTCTTCCTTTCATCCGATTCCATTATTTATGAGATTGTATGAAATCGGAACATTGTTGATCCGATCTTTTATTTTTTGTTCTATCAAACTTGCCGACATTGGGAATTTAAGGTACTCTTAGCATATTGGGAAATTAATCATTATATACTTGCAGGGATTTTAAGCTTCTCGTGTTTTTTCTGTTCGCATTGTTGATTTCTCTTGTTGTAATTTTGCTTCCTATATAGATTATTTAGATGAGGTTCAGTACTGAATCTCAAATCATTTATTGCCATCTTATTTTATTTTATGTATATTAAGCAATTTCTAAGTAGTTTTGGAAGGTAGACAGTTACTGATGTGTATATTACTTATTAACCTCATAATAGTTCAATTACCTGAAGACCAGCTAAATATACCAGAAGATTTATCAGTGAATCAGTTCCCAATACCGGAACCATGTTGAAGTGGAATATCAGTAAAGGGTACAATTATGAGAATATAAGACCATAAGGTCAGACGTTTGGGGTGCACTCACATGTAATTTAACCTCATACTCCTTTGGGATTTACTTTTCTGAATCTTCTGTTTTTAATATACACAATCTTTTTCCTATGACAAAAGAAAAAAAAACTGAGATAACAAATGAGAGGAGGTGGGGAGATTACTTTGTGTATGATGTGTGTGAGAGAGAGAGGCTTACTTTGTGGTCTATCTCTTGTTTACATGATCAAGGATATATTCTTCAGGCATATGTGCTACATCAATGCAACTTGAAGTTGGTAATTCATGTTTTTATTTATCCTGCTAGTTTTAGTATTGTCTCTATTGTGATCTACTTGACCCAGACCCCTTTTGTTTGTCATAGTTATGAATCAAGGGATCATTTTTTTTGTGAGAATGAGTGCAGAGCAATCTCATGCTCATTCTTAATCATAGGAATTAGAACATCATGGAGGTGAAATAGGTTATAGTTTATCATGACTCTGCTCCCTCACCTTCTTTTAGCATTGTCAGAATTTTCAGAAATCCCAAAGATTGAGAGGCTTGTACTGCATGTACTTGTATTTATTTATTCTTTGTTTTAGATGAACTAATAGGTAGATAGCAATTCATTAAGTTCATAAGTGGCACATTGAGTTCTGAAACGGTCTGAGAGAGTGAAAATATGAAATTGTAGTAATAGGAAATATGAATAGGTAATAGAAACCTGTAGCCAGCATCCTTATCATCAATTTAAGATTCTGCATGATATCAGACATGTCAACTTTTATTTCTGTTTACCACCACTGGTATTCACCTTTCCCCATTACATCTGCTTCTGTGACAGCTAGTAGGTCATTATGTTGTTTCTCATGTTTCAAGAGCTTAAGATGTTATCAGAATTAATCATTTTGTGTTTTTTTTCCTTGACAGCTATCTACTTGCCTATGAGAATTCCTTTTTGATATGAACTAGACAGAATCTCTGCTATATGCTTTTGATTTATATACTGGTGGACCTCTATTGTCTGTTTGTTTACCACAATGTTCTTTGCTAGAACTTGGAACTGATGGAAATTCAAAATGAACATTCTAGAAAGTATATGCTTGTTGAGTGACTTTGAAGTTAGAGTATGCATTTACAGGCTTGTTAGGATGAGTATGCATTTACTGAGGTGTAGCCCAGCAGGATTAAGAAGGGCCTGTGTGCTTTAATAAAGGTGTCCTGACTAAAATCTCAGTTACTACCAAACTTGAAAAGTACTTAGGCGTCCCCTCCATTACCTGCCGTGTTCATGTAGGACTTTTTCAGCATGTTCTAGATAAAGTGGAAGGAATATTAGATGGGTGGGAGGCCAAACTCTTATCTCTAGCTGGTAGAATAACCCTTGCTCAGTTAGTGTTAAATTCAATCCCCTTGTATTCAATGCAGTCTACTATGCTGCATATCGCTCTATGTAACAACTTGGGGCAAAAAGTGGAACAGATCATTTTGGGAAGTTTGCAAGGCTATCAATTCATCTTGTCAATTGGGAGATGGTAACCCAACAAAGATAAAATGGAGGACTGGGAATAAAAATGAGGAACATGAACTTGGCTTTTTTTAGCAAAAATGGGATGGAGGCTCATTAGAGACAGAAATTTTGCAGAAGAAGATAGGATAACAATTTTGCCTCATGTTTGGAGAAGAAGATAGGGTTACAGTGAAGATTATAATACAATGAAAAGAATATTTTATACGATAATTCTTAGGTCATTACATTCTTAGCTCAAAGTTTAAGCATTTTTGTGTGAATTATTATTTATCTTTCTGTCCACTATATATATATGGGTTTTTTTTTTCATTTTTATGATTGACTAATACAAACCTCTTTGGTATGACTGTGCATGCATGAAAACTTAGACTTCCCGTTCAAGTATCCTTGTGAGATAAATATCTTCTTATCACATACTAAAGACATTTAAGTTATCTAGTATGCGACTAAGATTTATTTGTCTACAAATGATACTTGGGTATCGATGAGATAATATAGGAAGCGTAATATCTATAAAGTTACTCTCTTGTGTTTAATTCATTTGTAAGTGATTTCGGAAGTTGTCCCTTTGTTCTCTGGGTACATATTTGGACGAGGTCAAACAATATGCCTTGCCCTTTTTGTGTACTTGGAGGAAATTTGGAAATCTTTGTCGAATTTTTACTAAATGGAAAGTAGGCATATTAGAGTTTAACTCATAGAGATTGTGTATTTCTATATGGGGTAGGAACCACCACCTAAATTAAGAAGTTAGAGATGTTAGAATGCATACAACATACATTATAATTGGCCTTGGTTAAATTTCATGAAGTTGGAAAGGTAAAGCGAAAATGTCAATAAACAAGTTATAATGTTTTAGACCACGTCTAAAAGAGGCCAATCACGTACCCTTGCATTAAAGGCGGAAGACGAAGGATACCCATTTTAAACAGCGTGAAGAACAAATGCAACAATGCCAACAAATTCGACTTCAACAAGGTAACTACAAGCGACAAGGACAATTGCAGCACCAACAAGGGCCGATTCACATCAACAACAAGAACAAATGGAGATGATGCGACAACACATCACGTGAATCACGGAACAATGATAGAATCAGTATCTTTGGGTTCCCGGTAAGGGAAAGGGCCAACTAGGCCCTTAGTTTAGTTGATGATGTCCGCACTGGACATATGGATGTTATTTACAGCGTATAAAGAAAGTGGATTTTGGATTTTTAAATTTTTATTTTGATTTTGATGTCACTCCCCTAGACGTTCATGGTTTAGTTTTTCTAAATTATGTATAAATACATGTTCGTTAATGGACAAGAAACGACACCTTATTGAAATGGAAGGTGATGGGTTAAAATCATTCTAGTTGATAATGGTGAATCGTTAGGTGGTGATTTTTTTTTTTATAGAGCCCCAAGCGATAATTTCTCTCTTTGTATTTTGGACACCTTGGATAGGCTAACTCTAGTCAATTGAGTCCCAAAAGATGGATGAACATGGAATTTTGTCAATCTCTTTGTCGATCTTTGGAATGTTCGAGCTACGGAATTAATCCCGAAGAGTGCTTGTGTTTTGTATTGTTCTTGAGTTCCTATATTTTGAGGGGTTATTCTTATTTTATTTTTACAATCCTTTAATTTATTGTTTAATTCTGGAAATGCTGACATTACAAATGTATATTATTGTTAAATTTTGTGGACTGGTTAGGCTTTCTGTAGGGTGCGTTGATTGATCTTGGTAACTTTGATAAACCATGTTTATAGGATTAGACAGTGGGAGATCCAAGCGAAAAAGGGGTAAAGGCTTAAAAATTGGATTCACTTAAGAATATCTTTTGTTATGAAATGCATAAAAATGGATCCACTTCATAATATTGTTACAAAATGCAGTCAAGTATCAGTTTGTGTCTTTTTTCCAGGTTAAAAGTGTGAGTTGAGATTGAGAAACGTGGGTGATCAAATCCTGTTTTAGGTGAGAAAAGTACATTCTCGGCTGGCTACAATTTTTGTGGGTGTGCAGGGAACTGTATTTATTATACAAACAATGGCTTCTTCCTTCCATGTGGCCAAGAAGATGATATATACAGGGAATAGGTATATGCAACTTAGAGAATGGTAATATGGGTCCTTTATCGAGGTTTTCCCTGATTATGCCAAAGGTGATTTGTATTTCCACCCGCTGCTGGGTTATACTGATAATATTGGAGATTAATATGATGCTCTTAGGCAAATAAACTTTCTTTGAATAAAAAACGCCATTC
Source organism: Tetrastigma voinierianum (assembly GCA_016808115.1). Lineage (NCBI taxonomy): Eukaryota > Viridiplantae > Streptophyta > Magnoliopsida > Vitales > Vitaceae > Tetrastigma > Tetrastigma voinierianum. The sequence goes on from JAEQBH010007095.1 coordinate 200,895, forward strand.
AATTTTGTTTGCCAATGCTTTGCTCTGTTATTTGTCTGCATGACACTGATAAAGAAATTGGATTCTGCTCTTGTTTGATACACTCTGTTTATCAAGAAACCCTACTAAGCTTTGCTATTAGATGCTGGGATTTTTTATGCCTAAATGATGTGATCAATTGCTTGTGTCAACACAAACCATAAGGTTATACAACACATTTGTTTTTGTTACACGCATTCCTTCCCATTGTTGCTAAATTATTCAGTATACAGAATTTTGCACTTTTAAGAAGACCAATGAGATTCACCATTTGATGATGTTTTGATTTCTCCTCTCAATAATCCTAGCAAATCTCAACCCACAGCTGAGAATGTACTTTCTTATTATTCCTTGGACTCACCCTTATGTAAATCTATATTTTTATAGGTGAAAAGTTTGATGAAGCAAAAAATGCTGGAGCAGATTTAGTTGGCGGAGAGGACTTGATAGAGCAGATAAAGAGAGGATTTATGGATTTTGACAAGTTAGTTATGCTTCTCCAGGAATATGATGCCTAAGGTGTTGCTCTAATTCTAGTGTTCTTATTGATCATATCAAGTGCTGCATTACTTATGATCAATAAGACAATAATGCTGGGGCAATCTTAGTTCTGGGTAGAGACCTTGTGGTGGTTCCAAAACTTATTCACCCTTTGCCTCCTGCAATTTCATCGCCAGAAGCATCACCTGAACGCCAACATCTGAAGATACATGGATGCAGGTGGGGTGGAACTAACTGCTTCTCTTTTTCCTTTCCTTTCCCCCCTCCCCTTCCCCTAAAATTATTCCTCTGATATTTGCTTTTTCTTTATGTGAGATCAGGAGCTTAATGCTAACCGACCTCCAACTCCAACTCGAGGGCGTCCTCAAGTTACAAAGATTGTTTCGGTATACTGATTTTCAGGCTCCATGCTGCCCACCACCTGGGGTTTTCCTGGTGTGTGTTCTTCTGTATAGAGAGTTAGAGAGAGAGAGAGCCTGATGCCCCATCCATATGCAGGAATTCCCCAACTTGTGATATGTTAGTGTTCTTGATGAAGCTGTGAAGGAGGACTGGTTACCAGGCAGCGGATTAGGAGTGTAGTTCATTCGATTCGATGTGCTAAAAAGTTGCCAATTTGGGTTCCCCCAACTAGTTTAATTTCTGCGATCTTGCATTACTTCCTCGCATTACTTTACTCTGCATTAATTTTTGCGTGCTGGTTTAATTTCTGCGAGGAAATTGATGGGAATTATTTTAGTTGTTGGAAAGGCTTGATTTGTATCTATGAATATAGTTTTGTCGATGATTTGTCAATGATTTTCTCAAAGCATTTTCCTTTTAGAATTTCCCAATGTTTTCATTTTACGCCAGGTGGAATGGATTAAATATTCTGCTCATTTAATCCTGTAGCGTGATCGGAACCAATTTGCGTTTACCAACGCTCTATGATATGGCCAGAACAAAACCCCAACTATAACACCTTAGAACATCCTTTATGGCCGCGAACGAAACAAAACCGACTATAGAGCCTTTATAATTAATGGCGAACAATACCGTATAGCCTTATAGACACTGATTAGATTTTCCAGCGGCTAAAACATTTGTATAGTACCTATGGCCCACGCTTACCCTTGGTCCACTTTGTTCTGACTATATGCTATAGTGCATTATTCTCACAACTTTATGTTTGGGTCAATGACTGCGGCCATAGACTCCACTTCTTGTAGTGTTAGTGGGTGCCTTGCAGTATTTAACGATCACGCGTCCTAATCTTGCCCACTCAGTCAACTCTGTAAGTCAGTTTCTCCATGCGCCTACTGAAGTTCACTTTCAGGCAGTCAAGCGCATCCTTCGCTATGTTCAAGGAACACTTCATTTTGGTCTCAAGTTTACTTCATCCTCTACAATGGGCTTAGTTGCATGCTCGGATGCAGAATGGGCTGGCTACCCGGGCACTAGACGCTCCACCTCTGTCTACTAAATTTTTCTTGGCAATAATCTTGTCTCTTGGAGTGCCAAAAAACAGCCAACGGTTTCTTGTTCAAGCTGTGAATCCGAGTATCATGCTCTCGCCCTTACTACTGCTGAAGTTTTATGGCTCACTCATACCGGCCTCTCCTTCTTTGTGACAACAAGAGTGCAATTTTCTTGAGCTCCAATCTCGTGTCCCACAAGCGTGCCAAGCACATCGATCTTGACTACCATTTCCTCCGAGAGCTCATTGTTGTTGGCACCCTTCGTCTTCAACACGTTCCGTCTCACTTACAACTAGCGAACGTCTTCACGGGATCTTTATGTTTTCTTTCGATCCAAGCTACGAGTTTGTGTTAATCCCACTCTTAGCTTGTGGGGGGCTGTAGAGGATTCCAGTAAATCAGTTCTTGATTTACGGAATCCTCCTTGATTGTAGGAGATATAGTTTAGGAGATACGGTTTCCATAGATTTGTTATACGGTTTTCATTTGTAATTATCTTTCCTAATTTATCTCTGTATTCAAACTCTACTCTGTTTTGTATATGTCTTTATATATGGAAAACTCAACCCCATAGAATAGTGGTGGTTTTACAAACATTGTTACTAATGATATCCAAAAACTTCTTTATGTTGTGCGTTTGATTCCAGAAAGATACTAAGGAAATTAAAAAATAATACTAAATGATATGATTTTCTTATATTTAACTCTCTATGAAAAATTGCATGAGTTATAAAATGGTTTGGACTGAATATGATATGTTGACCCTATACTTAGAATTTTTTTTATAATATATATATTATGTATATTTATAATTTTATAATATTCATTTTTTTTTAAAGTTGATTAACCTAAACCATGGTTTTTATATTTTGTAAACTGAAACCTAAATCGAAACCAAGATTTGTATGAAATAAAAACCGAAACCGAACTATCGGTTCAATTAACCTATTTTTCGGTTTGCTTTGGGTTTGGTTTCTTCATCAGTTCGGTTTCCTTGGTTTTTTCTCTCACCTCGAAATGTAGCACTGTTATAATACTAATGTAACGTAGTTATCCTAAGTGTAAATATATGAGACCCACTGGAAAACACAGAGAGTTGTTGTTTCAATGCATTGGTTCATTAATTTGGTTTAGAATGATCATATGTATACCTGAATAGGATTCCAGGTTTGTTTTCCTTCTTATTGTGGTTCAATAATACATTTTAACATAATTTTTCCTTCAACTTATTGATATATTATGAATAATAACATTATTTAAATTTTAATATTAATATATTTGTAGATTACGAGAAATAAAGTTAGAAGGGACATAAAAATTTTCATAGGGCATTATAGCACTTGGGTTCAGAACTGTCTTGAGAGCTAAAGGTCGTTAATTCGGCGCCAGTAGAAGCGATTCTTATCAAATTTTCAAGAGGCATTTCCTAAGTAGGTCCACGACTATGCAAATGCCTTTGAACCAATGATCTATAGTTTTGAGGTAAATTTCTTAACCATTATGCTACAATGCCCTTCTAATATTTGTCAAAATATTTGAGCATTTAGTAGGTAGAAAATTTTTACATTTTATACATTCAAACTTTTCGAAAACAAGAAAGCGCGTTTAGTTACGAGAATCGGATAAAAACAAATTTTAAAAACGAAAATGGGTCGTGTTTGGCATTTATATATAAATCGAAAAGCGTATTCATATTGTTTCTACTTATTTTCGAATTAAATGGCTCTGAGTTTGGTCGGTGGGGATAAAAGCGAAAACACGGGATTGTAAATTTATTTTCTTCTTTTCTTCCCCTTTTCGTCTTACGGCCGATTTTATTACCAAGTAATTTCGCGCGGGATTGTGGTCGTGCATACGTTTTAATAGCGATTTAATTTGTTTTTCGTTAAACGTTTTCGAAATGGTTTGCAAAGCGGATTTTAACACATTAACATTTTTAAATGATTGATGCGAAGCATGTTTTACAAAAATGAAAGCTAAAGATTAGAATACGTTGAAAATTTTAAGTATTACGAATTTTGGATAGAGTTAAAAAATTTGTGGTAGCGGGGTGCTCCAATATTTGACTAATTCCAATATTTTAGTATTTGGCTAAATAAGACCTCGGCGTTGATTCTACTTAAATTGTTTTGATGAAGTGTTTTCTATATATATATATATATATATATATATATATATATATTGAAATTTGTAGTTAGTTTAAAAGTTGTTAGGATTGTTTTTGTTACTCAAAAGTTTTAAGAAAAGAAAAAAAAGTAGTAAGGAAAATGATTTTATTGATGAGTTTAAATAAATAAAATTTATTTAAAATAGTAAGTAAAAATAATATATAAAATTTAATTATATTTGTATTTTTCTTCATTTTTTTTCCTTCCACTTTTCCTCCTTATTTCCTTTCTCTTGTATTTTCCAAGAATAACCTACGCCTTCAAGGAAATATTAGGCATAATTATTGTAAAAAAAATATTAGGCATAATTAAAGCACTCTTTACACGTATTTTTTACTTATAGAAGCAAGAAATAAGGCTAGGTTAATTAAGAAAACCCATTGGATAGGGAAGGTGAATTGGATGATTAAAACTTTTTTTTTTTAATTTAAGTAGCAATTGAAGTAATGTAAGTACATGGAAAAAAGAAAGAGACATTGGCAAACCCATTAATCAAGGCTTGAAGCTAAACCTTTGTTTTTTTTTTACTAAATAGAACTTTTGTTCTAAATAGTACCTAATAGGCTTAAGTAATTAGTTGTTTGTTTTTCTTAAAGAAATCTTTTCATTTTTATCTAAACTTTGAAACAATAAATTTTAAATAAATTTATAAATATATATATATATATATATATATATATATATATATATATATATATATATATATATATATATATATATATATATATATATATATTTTTATTTAATTAACATTTAACATATCATAAGAGTTTCAATTAGATTATGATTTTAGGTATATTATTATAATATTTAGGCGGTTTTTAATAGAAAAAACATTCAAAAATATATTCAGAGAAAAGCCAAATGACAATCCACACCACTTTGGAGTTTTCAACATCAACATCGCTTTTGATTTAGAATCGCTCAAACACCAGCTTTTCGCGACCAACTCTTCTCGATATTATAGGTTGCAATGGGTATGTATGCGGCTGTGGCGTCCGGTTGACTTATATCTTGGGCCTACACCTTCGAAGGCTGCCGCCGATAATGTTGAGTTAGTCGGCCCATTATGCTGGGTGGCCGCATACTCGCATGGTGGTGAAGAGCGAAGGTGAACGAACTGAAATGCGCTAAATAAATTGATAATAAATACCTCACACTACTCTTTAGAAAATGTTTTAAAAGAATAAAAATAGTTTAGAGCATAGAATAAAGTACCCTATTCTGGTTCATTTTACATGAAGCCCAGCTGAAACACACTAGGACATGGGACACCAACACCATTAAATGCACACAGAGCTTGCACACATTTTATCATAGATTTGAAATCACTTCTCAAATTCATGAAGGTTTTCATCACCTGTCCCATGCAGTTCATAATTCACCCAAGTGAGTGTCCAGCTGCTCTCCCTTCCATTAGAAAGTTCATCCCAATCCTTCCTAAAGGTGATAACTTTTCGCCTATGTAACAAATGCACAAAAAAAAAAAAAAAAGGGAAGCAAAAGTAAAAACAAGAAGTAGAAAATAAAGGGTTACCAAACAGCCCCTAAGGTTACCCTTTGCGGAGTATGAAAGAATCAGCAGCACCAAAGAAGAGAGCAAGTAGAAGGATTCTTCGATTATTTGTAAAACATCCATCATGTTGTGTATCGTTCGCTTATGATCTTTTCAAGTCTGCGTTTCCTTCTGCTTGCATCTGAAGCCGGATATGCACAACCACATCACTGCACTGCACGGTATTGAAAACAGGCACATGAAAGAAACTTTATTTTCAACATGCCAAATTCAAGAAAAGCTTTCTGTCACTACTAGCACCTCTTGTGTAAGACGGCAAGTTTGGGAATGCACAGTGGAGTTTTCATGAGGGCCATAGTGGAGTTTCCAGATCTTCATCTTGCTTGTTATTATTCTTCTTCTTCTTCTTCCTAATCTCATTCCATGAACGATTTTTTTCCCTCTCTTTTTCATTAATTTTACAGACATTCAACCATGTGATCAAGATTGTTGATTGTCAATGGTATTAATAATGAGTTTTGATATTCTTTGTTCATATCTAATATCAAACATCATTTTCGAACTATTTTCTCTTTTTCGTTATTTTCCAAAACATTCTTCGCATTTAACAATAAATCAGATTGTTGTTGTCAACAATGTAATGTTAACTTTGATCTTCTTTGTTCATCTTCCCAATATCAAAGTCTAATCATCTGACGAATTTCTTATGCACCATCCTTCAGTACTGATCATTCAACCATGTGATCCAAATTGTTTGATTGTTGACAGAGTATTATACTAATCAATTTTTGATATTCTTTGTTCATGTTTGATATCAAAAATCACATTGTTCTTAACAGTTAGTGTTAGGTTAAAATGCCCTGTCAGGACCAGGCGGGGTCGGGTTATTTGTCCTTCTATTAAATAGGAACGGGACTCTCATCAAACTTTGACTTGTCTGGGTTTGGACCGGCATTGGTATGGGATAAGGAGTGACCAGTCCACGGCACCTCACGTAGTCAAGCAGTACTATTGAATGCACTCTGTAGGTAAGAACACAGAAATTGTTACTTCTGATGTTTCGCCTAAATCTTTAGACCGGGCTGAGTTATTTATCAAACCTGTTTTTCTTTTCTTAGTCATATCTAGGGTTTTCTTTTCTATTTTTGTTTTGTAAAAAAAAAAAAAAAAAAAACAAGTAATGACTCAATACCTTTTCAGAAATTGATTTTCGAAAATTAGAAAGCAAGTTCCCACTTGAGGTGGAAAATCCACATACGTTCGGGAATGTAGTCTAGACATGGAAATACAAAATGAATAGGATAGGAAGTGTTACGACTTTCCCAACACGTACGAGGAAATGGTAAGTATACTAATTCTTCTGCACACTTCTATGAGGTTCTTGTTGATAAGCAAGTTGTTGATGTGTTGGAATCGACGAGTTTTTAGGCAGAAGAAAACAGTCGCGAGCCACTTTGCCTGTTTTCGTCGACAAGTCAGAAGAAATGTGATTGAAGAATACTTTTTTTTTCTTTTTTTCTTTTTTTTAAGGGGTACTATGAAGACCAATCTCTTAAGAACTTCCTTATTTCTAATCGACTCGGGTCTCAACAATCTCTTTTGAGATAATTGGTCTCTTATCCTTGATAATTTCATTAAGTGGTTGTAAAATAGGCGAATGAGGATTCGGTGTTTGCCGTTTAATCGTCTTATATTTCCTATGTACTTAGTACATGCTTTTTTTTAATTAACATTCTTAATATGTTATCATTTTGCTTATTAGAAAGAATTCTTCTCTTCCCCACAAAATCACCTCACTCGCCCACCAAGGCAGCAACTTGGTTTCGAAACCAAGGACCACAAACTTCTGGCGCTCCCTGCTGAGGCCATGATTTAGAATATAATTTCCATCTGGATTCATTTCAGCCTGACCATTGGGCATTGGCAATTGCAAATACTCTCCCAACTGTTTAACAATTCACCTAATTGAATACAATATAATAAAGGAAAAAAGGCCCTAATAGAAAACAAGCATGCTTCACCGAAGGCAGTGAATGATATACCAAATTTAATAGCAAACCCTTGTTCATAAGAAAAGATATACGAGGCATACAGCCTAACGTTATGAGGCCTTTATAATAGACTAAGTTTAGAGACAATATACATCAAAGAGCAGCTAATTTCAAAGGATAGAAAATTTACAATGCATATATGAGCATCCAGAACTTTTTGCCAGGAAAATCTAAAACACACTTTAATAATAGGAGTACAAGTACAAATGATCTCAAGCTACTGATAAGTTGAGAAATCTGCATTCAAAATTAGAATATCTAAGAAGCAGGAACATGGTTTACTCAAGGCACAAGGCACCAAATCTAAAGGCACTTAAGGTGCAAACTGTAAAGATCTCCTATAGTAAAGGGCAAAGATCTCCTACAACTTTAGCAGCTTATTTTAATACACTTTTATTTACTTATCGAAAAAAAAAACCTAAGCGCAAAGGTCTCTCACAACTTAGATGCAAGGCACAACACAAGGAAAATGCTTGAGTGAAGTGAAATTCAACCTAGCATGCATTTTATTTTTATAAAGTATGAATCAAAATACAATTCAACCAATAAAAATCTTAAAATTCCAAACATTTAGAAGAAACATTTTATAAAGGAGCAATCAAATTATAAAATTTCGAACGAAGTGTCGAAAAGGAAGGACTAAGAAATAAAGCACACCCTCTTCGACCGAAACACATGTCTTGGCAGCAAGCACTATACTTGAGGAGTACCAGTTTGCCCCATGAATCTAAACTGTAAAACATGCCTTATGCAAACTATTAGTAAGAATAAGCTCTAACATATCTCAATCAATTAGACATGTGGTAAAGCCTATAAAACTTAGACAAAATGATGATTGGCAAAAAATAGTAAGGATGCAAGTTAATATTATCGTACTAGCAAAAGTGTAAAATATTGAGCTATTAACATGATTATAATGCCCTTGAAATGCGTAAATAAGTTCACTTCAATGCATAGTGAAGCCTTGGAAGCATGATTGGACCGAAGGAACGGAGGCACGAGAGACATTATCAAATTTTAGGCCACCCAGGCGGAAGCGAAATTTCCTTAACCTTCTTGGGGGAGCGAACATGTTTTTAGAGGCTCTTTGACCCAGATTTCCACTCTACCTAATTTGTGCTGGCATGGGTTTTGGATTTCCTTCTCGATCCTCAAGCCCTATATTTGTTATATCTTTGATTTAGGATCATTGTAACTTGCCTAAATATTTTAATGTATTTTCCTTACCTTGTTTATGGGGATTGATCAAAGCAGTCATATATGCATTGTTGGAAAAGGGAATAGCTTTGTTCTTCAACCTTTCAATAAAAGTTCAGTTTTCTTTTATTCTTGTACACGATTTTGATGTCTTCACACCCCATGGATGTTTGCATGATTGCCATGAGCAAGTAGAAACTTCAATCTCGGGGTTTAGTGAATCAAAGCCTCCCACCATGATGATCAAAGGGGTGAACAGTGCTGAAAACCCAAGGTAAGGTTCGATCTATACTTCAAAGAGCGTTAACAGTTTGGGGACACTTAGAGTAAGTGGCTATGTGCATAGGATCCCCTGAACTATCTTGTAAGGAGTTTCTCATCGTGATCACTTAGTCTTCTTGATATTTGGCAAGTCCAACTGGTATATTAAATTGTTGTTGAGAGAATTCTTCCTCCTTTATGCACAACCAAGATTGTCTCTTGTCCGAACCTCGAAAGAGCTGAGGTGAGAGCCTACTAGACACATTCATTTAGTTATCAAAACCCGACCTTCACCTAGAACTTGTGCTTAATAACAAATCTAATAAGAAGACAACCTTAGTGAGGCATGATAGAGAGGCTATATGCTATCCTCGTCATCCACTCACTCGAGAACCCGAAACCACCCCTAAGATCATCATTGGTGCACGTTGGCTTGGTGATGAGTCGAATCTTTAGGGTCCGAAATACATTGTCAATCAACCAACTCTCTAATCGAATTTTTACTTTATGAATTGCTTTGCAAATATGTACAAGGATCACCAAATCGAGAAAAAACTCATCCTAGTGGACGACCCTAGAGCCACTATACCTACAAGTAGCTTCGGTTACCCCTAGGTAGGTTTTAGGTTTTATAAATTTTGTGAACTCCGAACCTAGACCACCTGAGTAGAAGAAATCATTACTTTTGAACTAATTAATTCTGGTGATACAATGAGAGTTCACATGCATCACCAATCAGGATCTAGAAATAAAGAAAGATAACTTTTTGGTTACCAACCTATTGAGCTGCATCTTCAGAGAATCTTGCATCAAAAGGAGGAGAAACATGAGAATGGGATGGACCACCAGCGACATTCAGAACCCTGCTGGGATTCAAATCTAAAGTGCGGGACCGCTTTACTCATCTGCTCCAGCCGAACTGCACTAATGAGAGAAGACCGGTTGTGACATTCTGCCCCGACTTCCCAGCAACAAGAGCCAGATTGCCACCGTCCACCAACGATGACCTATTCTTTGCTTCACAGATTCCACAAATTCACTCTGCTTGATCACAGGCTACCCTAAATAATTCCCATCGCTGTGATTTTCTAAAGGCAGCATCTGTTATGCTGTCTTCTGACCCCCAGAACTCTCCTTTGCTTCTAGCACACTGGCTGCAGCAGCAACAAATTCCTGATATGCACTATTCAAAAAATCTACAATATTGTCCATCACAGCCACCAAAACCTGCCAATAAGTAAAAGGAACACTGGGTATTTGAAGCTGCAAATGCTTACTATGCTATATATATTATGCTGGGTTGAAATTTTTATGGCAGTGTCATTTTCCTGAGACCTGATACAGTGATACCCTGAGCCTAAAGATCACCAATTGTCTGAACAAATGTGGATGTATTTAGGGATCACACAACTACGCTAAATCAAAGATAATTTTTTAAAGGCGTCTTATAAGAAAGTAAGTGGTGTTGAATTATGTTCATTTCAGAGCAGATTAATTATGTAAATTGATCAAGTAATCTAAGGAGCTAAGGAGGAAATAGAGTATGGACCAGCAGAGGGGCTTCAAGCTCTCAATATTTATGGATGTTCTCATACATAGACAACAATGAAACTAATCAACGAAATCGTCAACTAAAAATAAGAAAAGAAACCAGCCACCATCAATTCATTGGCATTTAGCCTAAGTCAGAGAAACTAGACCAGGTAATTCAGTGAGAAAGGGAGAATTCTCGAACCATCTTTCTGGCACACAATAACAAAAGGAAAGGAAAAAGACAGAGACGCTCAATCTATCATTGACATGGGAGAGAGAGAAAAAAAAAAGTACATGAATCCCGATCCGAAAACAAACAAATACACTATTAAACTTTCTTGCTCAAATAGTTGGCATTTCTAATCTTTTCCAAAAAAAAAACAAAAACATAGAAATTAAAACAAATCAATTCGTCTTATCTTCCTCCGCAAATTGCCAGAACAAAACATAGACTCTCAACTCCCTAATCAATCCAAACAAAAAAAAAAAAAAAAATCACCTCCACTTTCCAGGCAGCCGAACAAAAACCCCCGATTTGCTCAGCAAGTCATTCATGGAATCAAAAGAAAAACGAATCTAACCTGAGAAAAGAGAGATCGCGGGTGAAATTTGAAGACAGGTGTTCAAAATAGTAGAGAGGGTTTTGATCAAAGCATTTTCAGGGTACTTTCCGACTGTCTCTACGTATAGAAAGAATAAAGAGAACAAAAAAAAAACTGACTTTTAGACAGAAATAATTTGTTTGAAAAAAAAAATTATTAAATTAGTTTGAAGCCAAAATAATTATGAGATAATAATATCAATCATATTATGTAGATAAGCGATTAGGTGCCAAAAAGCAGCTTCACATAGACCAGCGATTCTTGCATTAAAAATAGTTGAATGTCGTTGTCTAAACCAGTTGGCCGGCCCGATTCTTTGTATCTCTGCATCGATAGTCCCTCGTTAGGGTTTTATTCTTTTTCCTTTGTTTCTTCTCTCCGCTCTATTGTTAAAGACGCATGTTTGGATTAACCGTAAACATGTCTATTTTGGTTTCAGCTGTAAGCTGTTTACTTTGTCGGGTTTCTGTATGCTGATTGTGGCAATTGATTAACATTAAAGTAGTTGTTTGTTTGTGGTTTGTGGTTTGGTGTTTTTTGTTTTTTATTTTTTTGTAGTGTAGATTTGAGTTCGTATAGTGATTTAATTGATGTTGTAATTTATGGTTGTGGTCAATCATGCTGGAGTTGGGATAGGAGCGGTGTTGATTTTTAAAACTTAGATGGGGTGTAAATGATTATTTGGGCTAGTGGTCTTTTTTGGCTGCCTTTTCTTTTCTAGTCACTCCCTTATAGTATGCTTCCAGTGTACTTTAGGGAGGCTTTGGTTGTATTAACATTAGCAATATATTACCCTTGTTTATTCATCCAAAAGAAAAAAGATCACAGCATTTGAAAAATGGAGTTAAAAAACTTGTTTCTATAGCAAGCATGTAATCTTGTTCACCTTTAGTCATAGCATTAGACATTTTTGTCCTTTACCTGATTGAGTTTCCACCTAAGGAAAAAAAAGCATGTCAAAAAAGTACAAGTAAATCATCTATGATTATGATTGAATTTATCAAACATTCTAGTGGCTTAAAATAGACTACCTAGACTCCATAAATCCTCTCCAGCAAAATAAAGGGAAAATCAATATTTGCTAACAATTTCAAACAGCCTTCTACATGAAACCTTTTGTTGGGAAGCCCATTTCCAAGTTGTTAAAGGGAACCGACTTCATGAACTGGATTCTGTGCAAGCCAGGATCTCTGAGCTGGCTGACTTTTCTTTGCTTCTCATATTATTCATTAAATTTATGTTCAAACACTAATGTTGCCTTTATCACTTCCATAACCATTTCAATCATGTTTGTAGTGGATGAATATGAGACAACGATGGGAAGCAATAAAAAGAAAAAACTGACCACGACAATCACCATTCTGCCAGCGGCATGATTTATATTTACAAAAAGATGTTGACATATTTTACGAGGAGCCCTAATATAACTAGATCCATCTACATCTTGCAAAACCGGATCATGAAGAATTCCATTTGCGGAGTGGGAATAAGGTCTTCTGATTAATCGTGATTTCATAACTTTCAGGTAGCTTATGGTTGAATTTTAATAGTTGAAGAACATCAAACTCATGTTTTTGACTTAATTTAGGAGACCGATTTCCTCGGGTTTTTAAGGCTTCATCGAGTTCAAACTAAAAAGTGCGGAATCCATATATAAGCTTGTCTAAACGAGGGCTTATTGCCATTTCGGCCCGGCTGCCCCCTTATGTTGACACACCCGATTGGCGATCTTAGTTCCTTCATCTGAGTCTCTGTATTTTTAAAGGCACATTATTGACTATTATGAGGTTCTTTTGCTCCCCTGAAAATTAGAGGTTTTTATAAGCATTTGAATGTTGAACACAGCCACCAACGTTAAATAGGTTATGATCAAAAGTGTTCTCTGCATGGCATTTAAGAGCATTTAGGCTCTTCATGCGGAGTTAAGTGCATTTAGAATCAAGCCTTGCATAGTTTTCCAAGCTAAGTCTACTTGAGACTCGACTCTAAATAGTAGACCAAAAGGGACGGATCACACAAAAGAAACATTGGTTAATGGGCCGTCACCCTCTCGGATCTCTCCACGAAATCCTTCTCTTGAATGAGGCTTCGAAGGAAATTCAATCATGTCTCAAAATTTTGACACGCAATCCCTAACTCTCACATTAAGCTCACTCCCAAAGTGTGGTTCTCTGAATTCCTCTCTCTGCTATCACAGTTACAAATTTAATATCAATAAGACTCAAGTTCACCATAAGCAGGAGATCATACCCGACCACACCACCTATGTTTCTAATCTACACAAGCGATCTCAAATCGGCTTGGTTTGTTGTGTTTCCACTGGGCCACTGGGCCTGAGCCACTAGGCCTGAATACTGGGCTGCCAGGTACTGAGCCACTGGAGCCTTGTAAGACCTGAGCCTAAGGCCTTGGGCCCTAGGCCACAAGGCCACTGAGCTCAGACCACTGATACTGAGCCCTGGAGTCTGAGCCTGGGAGGCCACTGAGCCCCCGGACTACCCAGGCCACTGAGGCCTGGGCCACTGAGCCACAAGGCCACGACCCAGGCTCTGGGGCCACTGAGGCCTGGGCCCTGGGCCACTGGGCTCCTGGGCCTTGGGCCGCAGGCCCTGAGGCTGCTAAAGACCTTTGGCCGGCCACGGTAGGGGCCGGGGCCACTGGGCTACTGAGGCCTGAGACCCCCAGACCTGAGCCTCCCAAACACCAAGCCTCTAAAACCTAAGCCCTGAAAGCCCCTAAACCTTTAAAACTCTAAACCCTAAAATGAACCCAAAACCTAAGAAACCCAAACCCTAATGGACAACTAAGCCAGATAATCTTATCTCTTGAGAAGCCACTAATGAACCACTTGAAGATCAATTAAGATTGATGGTCATTAATAAAGTAGGAAAAATTAATATGATCACGAGAATGTTGTGGGAAACATTCCCAATCAGGATGGTTAAGCTTAAGTTTTCATGTTTAACTATATTCAAAAGAATATTTTCAGCTATATGAATAACTGCAATCCAAGATGGAACTCTTACTCCCAGCATCCATCTAATCTAATAATATTTTGCTTTCTTTTGTTTTCTTTTTCAAAGGGAAGAGTTAATCTGATGAATTAGGATTAATTGTATTTACTCTAAATTTGAGTGAGGACATAATTTGAAATGTCATATTTTTATTTTTAGAAGGTGATTGTTTCATTTGTAGTGAGATTAGTGGTAGCAACAAGTTGTGAAATGATTCGTGGCTATGAGGTGATTGAATATAGCATCAATGAATGTAGTTTTAAATGGTAAGGATAATGGCCTCTCATATTATTTAATTCGTTTAGGACCATTTGTATGCAATTCGATTCGTATGTTTCAACTATTCTCGTGATATGTTATTATAATGGAAAAATATTGAGGACTGAAACAAATATTAAATATGGGGAGAAAAGGTTATTATTGGCCTTCCGGATGTATCTTGAGTTGATCTGCATTTGACATTGTGATACAATCCCTGCTCCAGGGACAATGACCATTGACAAACGAGGTTCAGATAGTCCTCTTGTAGTATCTAAAAAGTGGAAATAGTTCAACCTTTCCCGATATGGGATAATGATAATTATTGTCTTGAATGTTGAACATGGTTAACACAACTATGTAATGTGTTGAGGGAAATTTGTGAGAGAAGACGAGAGAAATTATATATTAAGTTGAGTGCGAGTGAGGCCTGAAAGTGAATCTGATTGTGGTGGCAATGCCGAATTTATTGATTCGCGACAATTATAATATTCTGAGAATTTGACTATGGTTGTAGGCTTAGTAGCGGTCGATCTGCAGGATCTTTGGGTATATGGAGATGATGAAGTGCAAACATGAAGAAGCTAATGATGAATGTGAATGTTGATGATGAATCTAATGGAGACTTAGATGTTCAATCTAATGGTTTCAGCCATCATCCATTTGTTACTTAACCAAGTTTTGAAGAATGACAGAAGATTTATGTCTCTACGCATGCACCATCGTGTGATGTATCCAAATAACCCGGATCTTGAGACATTAGATGAGTCATCCTGATTCATTATCCTTACCACCAACACCTCGATTTGAACATGTTGAAAACTTGGGTAATGCTATTTCAAATTATTATTGAATCCATGGGTGCAACATAATACCGATTATTCAGTGGAGAATTTGTAGTTAGCCCGAGTTTTTAATTCTAATCTTATTGCAGAGACCAGGCTTATAGTTCAAACTGCCGCACCAAGAGTTTGTCGTTGTTGCATTATCAAAAAAATTGCTCATTTTAAGATGTAAGAAGGCGGAAGAATGTCAATGTCTATGGAAGCTTCGTGCCATGGTTGTGAAAGATACTTGCTTATTTGTTATCAACAAATATAAAGGGCCGCATACTTGTGTCAATCCTTGCTTGAATAGGGACCATCATCAATTGGACTCAAATGTGGTTGCTACTCATATAAAGACAATAATTAAGGCACAATTCACATTGACTACAGCTGCTATTCAAGCAAGTGTGATGGAGAAATAGGGATATGAAATATCATGTAAAGGCGTTGGATGGAAAGCATAAAGCAACCGGGAACTGGGTTATTGGTGACTTTCTCAGGTCATGCTTACAGTACCACGTTTGTTCTTAGCCATAGAGCAAGAAAATCCTAGATGTGTTGTAATTTGGAAAAGCTACATGACATTAATATACTTAAGCCATTTAAGATATATTTTAACGTGTGTTTGGTCATTCAACCATCTATTGAAGGGTTGAACATTATCATCCCTTGATGAGTATTGATGGTACATTTGTATGGGAAGTATAAAAGGCACGTTATTGTTATCTGGATTGTGAGAAACCAGGTAGTTGAAACATTTAAGATTTCACTCTTACGAGGAAAGGCGATAATATTAATCTAGTTATTTTTGTTCTTGGCATGTATCGGAAATAAGAATATTTCGATGAATGAGTTTGTGTTATGTTGTGATATCAAGTGTATGCAACAATAATCATACCAGATAGACTCTACTATGCCTATCACAGGGTTCGTGTCTCTTGATAATTTTATATTGATTCAAAATAAATCTAAAATTTAAATATCTGAGTAATTTGGCTAGGTGATGCATTCAATAGTATCTCAAACTAATCAGAAATGTAACCTAACATCGATTGAGAATCCACTAGGTTGCAGGGCCTTTCACATGTGATGATATCGATATAATAACCTTTGATATCGATGTATTTAACAAATGGCACTAAGGGCGGCGTAGCTTACCATTCTTGCATTGAATGCGATTGACCTTCTTGTATACTTGATTACTTTGTTGCGAGAGAACTAGGTGCTAATAGTTGTATCTGATGACGAAATTCACTCCATATGTTGATGCTCATATTCAAGGTTGTGTTGTTAAGGCTGGTTACCGATAGAGGTATTCTTACGGTCACATTCGGGGCCCGATTTCATATTAAGTCAAGTGAGTTCGCGCGCTCGCTCGACCCACATGACAAAAAATGTACATGTGGAAAGACAGCGATATATATGGATTTCCATGTAGCCATATCACTTAGCATCGTATTGTTGATTTTGGTTATTTGTGCCGCGACACCTCTTTGCTGGCCTTTAAACCCGGGGTCGTTGACAACCCGATCAGCTCGCCCGGAATACGTGTAATCATTAGTGTCACCGATTCCGCAAAGATAGTGTCTTTCTACGAGACTCAAATATGAGTAAAGTGGCGCGTCGGCGGGGCAATGCGAATATCGCCGTATATTATAATAATTTCAAGAGTTAATTACACACTCCTATACAAACATGTATCAATCAGAATCATTTCATACATGTTTCTGAAAATATATAATCCAGTACATATTGGGCTTTTCTTCTGGCGGCCTCTACAGTGACCTTTAGTCTTCTGAGCCTCCACGTGTACGAAGGGGATCCCGCAGCCCGGGGTGAAGCCGATACCCGATAGTTGAATTCTTCTACAAGGGCTCTCCACAGCTAAAATGCACATGCAGTAACGCAAACACGAAGCATCCATTCCATCTGATTTTTCGATTTACACATGGAATTGACTTATATCATGCATGAGATGTTTTCATGCCCACGTATTAAGTCACTCAGACTCCCTCACATATGTTAATGTCAAGTGTGACAACTGTCACTGGTAGTACCAATGACACCATATACCGAGCCTTTATCGGCTCCACGACACTGTCTGAGGTACGATGGGTAACTAATCGAGTCTACCCGACCACATCTGACACCGATCTAAGTGTCAATCTCGCCGTGTTTTTTCTAACAGCTTTTAAAACGTAGTGCAATACACCCACACGCAACCACCCGAGATAGCCTTTACTTGGTCTCTCACGCCCTCAATCTTCGGATATTACCACGGGTCTCCTACACCCGAATTCCAGGCTTTTCACCTGAGGGGATTAACGACCCCCTTCTTGCTCGCCGGCACATAAATGTTGTTTCATTTTGAATTGAGCGAGTGAGTCATTTATTGGGCGTCGTGCAAAGCGAGCTCCTTTACACATTCGCGAATGCGTGAGCGACCATATCGTTGCACTCACACCCGACTTCAGCCGCGATGTACTCGTGCGTGAATCTGATGATGCCCGATTCATATATTCCATTCTTACCTGATTATAATCCGCATGGTTCAAACATCATGTTAACACATCAAATTAGCGTAGGTAACCATTTCGTTCTTCGGCTAGCACATGCTGTTCGAACTTTCCAGTAATAGCACATAAAGATCCTAATACGTTCCGCGGGCCAATACATCTCTAAGCCAGTCAATTCTCATTTTACCATTTTGGCTTGGCGAAGTGGCTCTAAGCACGAACACACAACATATTATTCGTTTTCATATTGGCGTCAAGGAAAACACATGGACAATTTCAGTCCATCGACAAGTTCGATTTTGCTGGCGTCCACCCTGGCTTAACGGACTATCGAGGACAGTCCCTATCAAAGCCTCAGTCCCACTTCCGCCAGAGACAAAGTGCACAACCGGCTGACTCAGCTACAAAACAAACCATATTCATGGCTTTTTAGACAAGAACTAACCAAGTAGGAGAAGACCCCCACCTCAGGGTTGTGAAACTCCTGATAAATAGATACCCCATAGCTCTTGTAAGTGGGGATCAAGCTTTGCCTCTTTATGCCATGGATTCAACGGATCGTGGATTGGAAAAACTGAGAGAAGTAAAGGCTTCTCGCTCACAGAACTCTCTCTCACATTCGGTTGGCTTTCCCTCCCTCTCTCCTTCTCTTCTCCCCGTGGTGGTGAGATGGAGTCGAGAACATCCTCCTTGCCACGTATGGCATTACAAGTGGCCACCTTGGATTACACCTTATCCCTTATTCATCTACCATGGATTTCCACCCAATCACATGTTGCCATGTGTCTCTCATGGGTCCCACTTGAGCTCATGTTTGACTAGCTCTCCACTTGACATGTGTCTCATCTTGATCCAGGCAAAAATCTCTTGTAGAGTGTCTGCGTACTCTAGGTGCCTCGACGATGGTAAATATCTTAGAGATTAAATGAAATTGACGTGGTAGCTAGATTTCACGAGACAATTCCAATGGTGAAGTCCATTTTATCATCCGAGATCTAGAAAAACTATGATTTTTCAACCGAAATTACCGTTTTACCCTTCCAAAGAAAATTTGGATTTTTACGGGGTTTTATAGCCTAAACTGGCGTCATACTATGATACATGAGCGAGCACATTTCGTGATATTAAATGAAGATGGTGGCGGCACATGATGGTCTTTACGATTGTAACACGCCGTAAATGAAATGCATAGGCAATGGACGTCCTAAATCTAACTCATTTGCTAATGAAATGCTGGACATTAGGGAGAGAGAAAACTACTATATCACTTGTGGGTTGTGCAAACAACTGGGTCGCAATCGACGGTCTTATAAGAATAGAAATCAAGGAGTTCGATGCGACGCATTATGAATGTACGAATGTAGTTGCTTTGTATAACACTTATGTACGAATGTGTATTTCTTGGATTATGAAATACTTGTGTACCTTATTTAAGTAAATGAGACATAAATCATGTATGTGTCTATTTGAATTTATTGCCCAGCTATCGTGTGCATTAATTATGTTGATATAGTCTCCTCTCCCGATGTGTTTATTAGTATTTATGTATGCCGGACATCAGGGACATAGATATAAAGTTTGAGGGCTTCATGATGCGAGATCCTTTGGATCCGTCTTTTGTTGGTATTGCGAGACAAACACAGGTCGCGCGAAGTAAATCGGGGTGGTATATATTTTATTACTTATCAAATAATATTTCCAATTGTAACATGTAATTTATATGTCAGTTAAAAAAAAATTCTTAGATTTGCTTTATGGTTTAAGTATACCTTCATGGATGGCTTAAATAAATATGTGGAGGATGGATATCTTTCATTAGATCCATCTCGTGATCAGTAGATTTCTGTATCATTATATACAGCAGCGCATCATGATCGATTGGCCATATCCTTGTCTCGATCGAGAGATGGCGGCCACCCCAGACACACGTTTCATATGCAGGAAGTGGAGATGACGATCACGTTACAAGATGTTGCTATCATCCTTAGCCTCCGTATCGATGGACCAACAGTCATTGGGACATGTGTGCTTGATGTGGCGGAGTTGTGCGGGGAGCTACTCGGTGTCACCCCCGCGCGATGGTCACCGGAGGATCGTAGCTCTCCATCCGATTGGTTATGTGACCAGTTATCGCGACACGGATCTTGGATGGGATCGGCTTTAGGCCCAGTGCGGCGTGGTTTCATCTTAAGCGTGATGGGATTCTTCTTTGTTCTGCCGGACAAGAAGGAGTGCATGTTCATATGTGCTTTCTCCGCTATACGAGATTTGACACATCTGCGACTTATGGTTGGGGTGAGTGCGTACTAGCACGTACATATCGCAGAGTTATCGCGAGGCGGCAGGATAAGTAGGCGGTGTGCGGTTGTATTGCTTGTCTGGTGTATGATTTTTTTGTACATACACATTCACATACCACGACACATCATTAGGTTGCTTACTTTACATTTATTTTATATTCAACGCTATGGTCTTGGGAGGCGTCACGTGGGGCGACCGATTTTAGGCGATCGGCGGTATATTCGGCACCACCAATGCACATGCGCTTATGATGGCGATGCGATATCGTCGATGGAACTGGTGAAGCCCTCGGCGATGGATTACCGGTTAAACTGCCATTGAGCCAACCCGACTGCCGATTGGGGTGTAAGTGGAAGTACCTTTAACAGTGCATAACCCGCTCCCGATGTACTCCTCACATATCAGATCGACTAGATGCACAAACTCTTGATCGGGTAATGATATATGTAAAGTATATGGATTACATAGTAATTTCATTCATATTCACATAAAATTTTTGACATCGAGTGTAAATGTGTAAGTCTTATCGCGAAGTATCAAGTGGAGGAGATTAAGTTCAGCAGAACAGATCTTAGCGATGGGAGATTTAGCGGATGAATGTCACCACTGCACTGTATTTTGAGGTACATTGAAGGTGGCATTTAATCCAGAGGGAGTCTTCTTGCCCAGGTTGGGCTACACTAGGAGTGCCTCCATCTTGCTCTGTGATAATTGTCTTCACATAGAAATTGGATGCACTTGGAATGACACAGATTGGGCTATGTATCATGCTCCATACATTGCCTTATGGGATATCACGGCGGTAGGATCATCACTTTACCCCCTGATGGTGGGTATGATAGACTTCCATGATCCGTTTCATGTGATGGTATCATCGTATTTACCGAGTTTGTAGCTACCACCCTCCATAGGGATGATATGAGGAGGTTCCCATCACCTGATCAATTTTCACTGGGTTTGGTAAGTTAGAGATCATATGTTTCTAAAGTGTTTTCCCAGTTTGTTAGCATGGTGTATGTATATTTTTCTTTGGTCGGTTCATTTAGATCTTTGACATGAAAACGCTGCGATCGCTCGCATCTGCTACCATCGGTTTGATGTCACATCATAACCATATGGTGTTACACTTAGATCGAGGAGAAAGAGCATTATATCGTGGCTCCCGATCGAGAGGCATATCACATGGACCATCATTAGACATCGTTGTTGTCCTCCGATTGCCCTGCTCTGAGCGTTCAGAAAGTGGGGGAAGGAGCTGGATCCGGTGATCAGTGTTCGAGATGTTAAGGCGAAGTCATGGTGAGATGGTGGGGCGGTCGTGTGATTTTACACAGGCCGATATTACCTACCCAATGCAGCGCCCACGATAAAGATTTTATATTACAACATACTTACATCACCTTCATCGCTGAACCTTACACATCTTTACCATATCGCAGGATTATCGCTAGAGCCGACTTCCGCAATGATAAATACCACCTTATCATCCCACCGTTTACCATCCCCTAAATTACCTCCCATCGGTGACACCATCCTTGACCTTGTATCAGAGTTGGGTGCACTTCTAGCTAGGCGACCATGTGCTCCACGTATACGTCGAGTACTTCATCCATCACCTCCCTCAACTCCCTTGGCTCCATCAGCCCCATCAGCTCCGTTTGAGATTGCATGGAACCCCATGAATCAACTATTTGTGTATTAAGAACATAGATCACACAAAGAGAAATATAAAAACGTCATCTTGTGGGACTCATTGATATATGTTGATATTTTTATATATTGATATTTGTATACAATGTTTTATATATTTATGATTTGGTTTATGCCATGGGAGGTCAGTGTCGACTAGTGTTCTGAAATTTGAGTGTGGTTGTCTGTTATGATTCTTTGATAATCAAAAAGCTAGTGTCTTTGCCAAGATCTTAGTTTATGGTGCTTGTGTTTTTTGTTTCTTTTGTATAGGTCTTGGGGCACTTGTTGTATACATCTTGTATACTCTTTTGGGAAGTTGCTTTGCGACCACATTCAAGTCGCTCCCTTTGCTTATAAAAAAAAACAAATCAAATAATGAGGCTATGGCGCGTTTAGATACGTATTTATCTTTCTTTTGTTTTACAATGCATAATAGATGATCCATTTTCAAAAGAAAAATGAGGCTTTTTTTTTTAGGGGCCAATATCTGTAAGACCCCAAAAAATTCTATTTTTTCTCAAAAAATGGTAAAATGGTAATTCGTCCAATCAGGGTGCTGCAGATCTCAGATGATCACGAACTTCAGATTGGAATCGTCATTAAATCCGGCTACCACATCAAATTTTATCGAATTAAGAGCGGTCGAATTTCATGTTTTTAGGCCTGCAAGAGTGGTGCGGGGCGCTTGGCGCGTTTGGTGGCTTAAGATGGGCTCACATGTCGTGTCTTTGAATGTGTCAAACATGAGCTCAAGTGGGACCCATGAGAGACATGTGGCAACATGTGAGTGGGTGAAAATCCATGGTAGATGGATAAGTGGATAAGTGTGTCAGAAAGAACCGCTTAGAAATTGGACAAGTGGCATGAGAGGACTATTCTCTTGACCTCAACCTAGACCAAAATGGTTTGGGAGGGAAAGGAAGAGAGAGAAGGAGCAAACCGAGAAAGGGAGAGAAAAGAGGAGAGTTTTTAGAGAGAGAAGCTCTCACTTCTCTCTAGATTTTCTAGCGATCGGGCTGAGTCGAGATCCGTGAGACAAGGGCAAAGTTGATCTCTCGGCTGCGAGGGCTACGGCGTGCGATCTGGTATTGTGGAGTTTCGGCAACTCCGAGAGGTAGGGGTCTTCTCCTACTTGGTTATTTCTTGTCTAAAGATCCATGAAATGGTTTTAGGTGTTGTGAGGCCGGAAATGGCCATGGATTCTCGGTTCCACGAAGTGGAACCGATGCTTGAGGAGAGGGCCATCCATGGACATCCCACAAACTGATTTGGGACTTTAAAAACAGTCCCGATTGCTTGATTGGACCGAAATCGTCCATGTGAATTTGCTTGAATTAGATAGCATGATATTGCTTAAAATGGATGGCTTGGAATGTGTGTGGAAAATGATATGCTAATGCATGATAAATTGATGTCTTAACATGATTGTTTGAATTATATGAAATATAATTGTTTATGAGTCATTGTAATTGGATATATGAATTGGCATCATTGCATTCATGTGCAAGGTGACATCGCATAGAATCGGGTGTGGATGCACGGTATGGTTGTTCACCACTCTTGGTGAATGTGGGTTGAGTTGTCTTTGAGACTATGTCCAATAAAGACTCATGGTTTAAATCATAAAATGAAATAGAATTAAGGTGTATTAAGTGAAGCAAGAAGGGGGCCGTTAATCCCCTCAGGTGAAAAGCCTAGAATTTGGGTGTAGGAGACCCGTGGAAATATTCAAAGGTTACGTATGGAGTGTGAGGGCCGCGCCCGGTGCTATACGAGAAGTTACGTATTGGGTGTAAGAAGGGCCGCGGTGTAAGCAAAGTTAGCGCGAGAGAAAACATCTGGTCATGTTATCATAGACATAGAGTTGAGTGATAGAATTCGGGATTATTTCGGAGTTGGTTACCGGTGGCAAATTACATTAGGTGTCGGTGGCGAAATGAGCTCGGTATATGATGTCGTGGCATTACCGATGCTTGACTACCACATACGGCATAAGCATGTGTGAGGGAGTCGGTGGGTGACTCGGGGTATAGGCATAGAAACATTTCATGCATGATATAAATCATTCCAGGTTTGCATTGTGAATTGTATGGAATGTGGATGTTGTGAAGTGCCATTGCATGTATGCGTTGGGTGGGGGTAGCCTCGTAAAAGAATCAACTCACGGCATTCTTTCGCCGTCGTGGGATCCCCCTTTCAGGTACATGGAGTATTCAAGAAGACGGCGCTCACTAGAGGCCGATTTTGAGAAGAAAGCTAACATGTGGCTTTGATTATATGTTTTTTTTTTTGTAAAACATGTTTGTATAAGAGTGTAATTAACTCTTGAAGCTATTGTAATATAGTTGGTTATATTTTTGTATGAGTATGGATGATGGGCCCTATTGGGTCATTTTACTCATGTATGGGTCTCATGATATGAGAC
The DNA here is from genome assembly GCA_016808115.1 of Tetrastigma voinierianum. Classification (NCBI taxonomy): domain Eukaryota; kingdom Viridiplantae; phylum Streptophyta; class Magnoliopsida; order Vitales; family Vitaceae; genus Tetrastigma; species Tetrastigma voinierianum. The sequence goes on from JAEQBH010007095.1 coordinate 225,232, forward strand.
ATACGAGTTCCACGAGGTTGGCGGTGGTCGATAGGACCCACTTTGTGAATTGGGCGTCACCGGTATTACTAAAAATGTTAATGAAAGCCGATATAAGGATAAGTTATTGTCGAATGTCAGGTGAGAGTCGATTGTCCGATTTTTAACCGGTGATGTTTAATTTCGGCATATGCAAGGAATGATTTCACGCAAGTATTTGATTTAAAACTCGATTCTTAGCCTTGACTTTTCTGGCGAAGTTAGTTGTGAGATTGGCGGGCTACGAAAACTATTGAGATGTTTCCTTCTTCCTTCATGAAATTTCTGGAACCTGATATATTCATTTTATTTTATTTTTATTTTAAATTAAAAAAAAAAAACCTTAAATATGGAGAATGATTACCAAAATAGTCTATGAATTTTAAACAAACACTTATTGAAATAAATTTTTATTTGATCTATTATCAAATAAATTCAACTCACCATTGAGTATTAGAAACAAATACAACTGCGAATTATATAGTTGAAAAAGGTATTAATATTATAAATTCAAAATTTTAGTTATCAAATTTCTCTAAAGATTTTAGAAATGTTATTGTGGATATTTATCAATCACCTTTACAAAATTAGAAAGAAATATTAAATAATTCATCATGTGGCTTTCCTATGACCTCATCATCTTCAGGTCGTTATATACTTGTTTAATAAGTTCATATTACATCAAAGTATGAAGAATGGTATCAAATATAAACTAATGGAACCAAATTTGAAATTTAAAGCGATTGAAGATTATCGTAACCAGCGACATTTTGAATGCTCTACGATGTTCTTTATGTGAAACAGCGTCGTTGAAATTTCATTTCCAATTGGACAATGACATTTGAACACATACTTGATTTTTCGTTGTCGTGGACGGCGAACTACGATACTTTAGTAATTATTTTGCCTTCCAAACTAATTTAATCATTTTTTTTACAAACAAATTATTTTCGTCTAAAACTCAAAAAAAAACTCGCAAAAAGAATAAATTTTTTAGCTAAGTTCATATGATATATACAAAACCAATTCTTTAATTTCTTTTATTAAATATTTAAAAATAATATTATAAAGTTAATAACCCTTATATATTTAATAATAAATATAATACATTTTTAATATTAAATTTAATTGACCAATAAGACCTAGCTCAATATATCATGTCATGGGTAGGGATGGGCATGGTTAGGTTATCAAACCATGGCACAAAATAAAAATGATCGTCGGTTTTTTGTTTGTTTTTTATATAAACCAAAAATCTAACCATTAATATGGTTCATCAAATCTTCGATTAACCATTTGTTCGGTTAATCATATATCGGTTTTTCGATTAACTATAATTAAAAAATAAATTTATAATTCCATAATCATATATTAAAGTTCAACTTATAATAATTATTATAAATACAATAAAAAAATGCAAAGAAAAAAATGAATACAATCCAATCATTTGCAATCTCATGACACATGCATTTATAATACATATTTATAATACATCCACAAATAATATATGAAACACATGAAATTAGATAATTTAATCACGATTTTTTAAATCAACCACATGTTTTAACAACTTCAATAGAAAAATAAATAAATTATCCAAAGAAATCACAACCTATATGCTTTGATTTGAAGGGAAATGGTAAAATATTGGTTTTGAGAAAAAAAAGTAAAAGCAACGGATAAAAGTGAAAAAGTCACAACTCATACACACACACACATACACACACACACACACACACACACACACATATATATATATATATATATATGTGTGTGTGTGTATATTCAATAACTAATGTGTCTCATCTCTTCTGATTTTTATTTTTGTAAATCGAAACTAAGATTTGTGTAAAACAAAAAATAAAAATTGAACCTCTTCGGTTCAATTAACCTATTTTCAGTTCAATTTCGGTTTTGTTTTTCAATCGATTAAGTTTCTTAGGTTTTTTTGCCCACCCCTAGTTTAAGCTCATTAAGAAGGGGCAAAGTGGTGGATTACATCAAATTTTAAAAATATTGATTAAAAAAACATGACTCCAAAACAATTGATTGAATTACCATAGTTTGTGATGACATGGAAACCATGTAGATCTCGTCTGTGGTGAACCTGAGTTATTACAATTCGAACTAGTCTTGAAAAAACTAAGAGTTGATGAATTCATAACTCGTCACGCAAAAAGAAAAGTTTAGTGCAAATTTAGGATGTCAATGTAAATATAGAACTCCTATATTAGAAAGACAAATTCTATGCAAATTAAGAACTTGTTGGTTAAAAGATAGAGTTTGGTACAAATTAAGAACTCGTCTGTTGAAAAAGATGAGTTCTGTGAAAATATAGAACTTGTTTCTTAAAAAGACGAGTTAGAATTCGTCTATTAAAAAGACAAGTTCAATGCAAATTTAGAACTCATTTGTTGAAAAACGAGTTCAGTGCAAATTTAGAACTCGTCTATTGAAAAGACAAGTTTAGTACCGATTTAGAACTCGTCTATTGAAAAGACGAGTTTAGAACAAATTTAGAACTCGTCTATTGAAAAGACGAGTTCAGTGCAAATTTAGAACTCATTTATTGAAAAAGCGAGTTCAGTACAAATGTAAATAGAACTTTGTTTTAACCAATCAATTTTTTCCTTTGTAAAATTGGAATGGTATTAACTACCATATCAATCATACATCAATTATAATCAAGTCTTAACCAAGCAAATAGTCTACTTATCAACCTGTGTCATGCACCAATACATCCATCAATGCTATCATAACATGACACTAACCTATTTCTTTTAGCAACCAAGAAAACAAAAAAAAAAAAAAAAACCACATTTATGAGGATCAAGTGCCACATGGAGGAGCACTCATCTTACGTGTTAGATGTCTTTGATAACTCGCATTAAAAACATGGATATTAGATGCAATGCGGTCATTAGAAGTAGCTGGACCATCCTACCATCTAGAGCATCATCAATAGGAAAATCAAAATCATGGGAAACTAATCCATCGTGCTATGCACGCGAACATTCTTGTCCTTGACATCATTCTCGGCCTACATGAGGTGCTCTTGGAGTTGGAATAGATGATGAATGTTGATAAGGATGAACATAAGGTGTTTTCCATGATGTGGATTCTTGCCTCTGTAACATAATCTGCTCTTACTCCATCATATATCTACTATACCTCCCTCTTCTTCTTCCTTTCCCACCTCTTTCTGAAGCCATGGTAGGGGGCCTAATGTGTAATCAACTCAACTCATCCACAACTTGCAAGGTATTGTATAAGTCAATGAATGTATATCTTCCTTTGTTGTTTGTAGAGTATTAGGCCCTGATAGTTCATATATTTGTTCCAAGCTATTAGTATTTGTCAAAAGTAGAAGATGTTAGTTATAATTGAAAGGAAACTAACAAAGTAAATTAAAAAAGTATATATAAATCATTATAAAAATGTAACACCCCAAATTATACCATAATAGTTTTATAACATGTTTAGGGTATAAAATAAGTTAAATCTATATTTTTCCGGAAAATTAAATACTAAGTGAGAAAAAAATGATAAAATCGGAATTGATACAAGAGTCAAGAGTAAAATAGAAAAATGTCACATTAAGGACTCAAGGGTCATAAAGCTAGAAGACTGCATGTTAAAGTTGAATATGTGATAAATAAATTGCAAATATAAATGAAATGAAGGACTTTAATGCAAAAAATGGAAAACTTAAGCAAAAATGAGATTTGCCAAACAAGGCCTTATACATGAAATGAGATAAGACCAAATTTGGCCTTAGAATTGGGCATTTCACACTTTGGGAGCTAGGGTTCACGTGAAGGAGAAGAGAAGTCAATTAAGGGTTTGCTATCTCTCTATTTAGTTCAAGGTTTTGCTTGATCAAAAGAAGGAAAGGGAGCTAGGTTCAAGTATTTCAAGGAAATTAATGTTAGGAAGCCATCCTAACTCCCTATTTGTTCATTTTGAGGTTAGGAAGAACCCTAACTCTTCTCATTTGTGTGTTATACTTGTTAGAGTTGGGTTGATGTTTGTTTTGATTTGGATTTGGGTTGTATGGATTCTTCCTTATGATTGTTAGGAAAGTCCTAACTCATTTCGTTTGTGTAGGGAGAACCTAACTCTTCCATCTTTGGGTAATTTGTTTTTTGAATTGGAGTTATATTGCTTTGGGTTGGTTTTGTTGGCTTGTGGGGTCTTAAAGACCAAGAAGTTTAAAAAATATATGTATAGGTTTTAAAGGGATTGCTGTCAAAGTTTTTTTTCAAAAACCATATTTTTGTTTTGGCCATAACTTGGCCTCTTGATCTCCAAATTGGATGATTCTAATTGGAGATGGTGCATAAAACTCATGGCTGAAAATGTATAGAAGAAATAGAGACCTAAAGCAGTCCAGAAATAGCATCCATGTTGGTGTTTTCGAGATGGGCCAAAACAGAGTCTAGAAACAGGAAAATTTCTAGGTTATGTCATGTTTTTGTTTTGGCCATAACTTGGCCATTAGTCATCTAAATTGGTGTTCTAGTTGGGGAAAGAAGGAACCACTAAGAAATCAGACTACAAAAAAGTATAGAAGGTACCAAAAATCAAACCTGATCCTAAGTCTCCTTTTTTTGAGACTGAAGTGAAAATACGGGTAAGCTTATCCTCTGTTTTGGTACAGTTTTGGTGTTTTGGCCATAAGTTAAGTTGTAATAATCCAAATGAGATGATTCCTATTTATACTGAAAATAGACTCATAGAGCTATCATTTTATTTAAGGAAGTTTAGGTAAAATATGGCTCAATTGTTCCCAAAAAGTTTTGCAAGTGAAGGTGTGTTGGGTAGAAATCAACCCTAACCAGAAACCCAAGCATGCACGATTGATTTTTCTTTGTTTGTTCTCTGATTGTGACTTATTTGTGATGGATTAGGGGCTAGTGATGATAAAACCTGACCTAAGATCGGGATTCAAGGAATAGGAGTCAAGAATTGACAACCTTTTTGGTTTGCTCTTCACATTTATCTTCTTGATTTGGTTTTGTGTTTGTTATGTCAACAAAACTGAAAGGTTTTATATGAAATCTACATATGTGCTCTGTTTTGAACCATATATGAATTGGTTTGGGTTTAGTTAATTGAATTCAAGTGGATTACCATGAAATCTACATGTGTGTTCGGGTTTGAACCATAAATAAATTGGTTTGAGTGTTATGTAATTGAGTATCAAATTATGTTATTGTGAAAATTATGTGTTTAATTACCCTCTTTAATGTGTGGAAAGATCATTAATAAATGATCTATCAAGTTGCAAACATAACGGATGCAAGTATGTCTGAAGATAAGGTCGAATATGTGAATCGTATTGTGAAAATGTGAATATAGGAGAATAGAGAATAAAATCTTGTAACTACTATGATAAATTATTAATGCCCTTAAGAAAATGTTAGCCGTCATATTCGAGTTAGGGATAGATTGGTATACCAATAAGGATAAATGTAGCATTACTACGAATGATATGATTGATAGTGACATCTCCGTCAAGTAGCCAATGGGATAATGCTTGGTAATGTACACAAAAATGTAAATGTAAAAATAACCAGTCTGTAGCCCAACAAGACAATACTAAGTTATTAAAAGTGTTAAACCCAGCAGCCCAACGGGACCGTGTCGGTGATTCTGTTATCCTATGCACCGAAAATTTCAGTTAGATTCGTTTTAAGGGCAAAATGGTTAACAAATGTGTAAATTGTGTGAATTGAGTTGTAACAGAATTACTAGTATAAGTAAACATGAAAAGTGTGGATCATTGTGTTTTTATATGCAAGATAAAATGAATGTATGCTAAGCATTATAAAATCATATATATATATATATATATATATATATATATATATATATATATATATATATATATATATATATATATATATATATATATATATATATATATATAGAACAAACGCCGAAATGTTGTTTGAAAATAAACATATTGGATGTGATTGAGATGATTAATTGATGAGTATGGGCAATGTTATTTATATGTCTATATGTGCATATATATGTTGTATTGATTGTATGAAATGAGAATAGAAACGTAAAGAACCACTAAGCATGAAGAGCGTCTTGCCAGCGTGAGCTTTCACTGCAAGTACCTTGTAGATAGTAGCAAGACTGAAGACGGTCGAGTATAGAGTCACCGTCATACAGTTCGAAGTATACGTAAATGTTTCGTTTCATGCATACCATTACATTTCATGATATCATGTAATTATTTTGTATAGAAATCAACTATGTATAAATCTTCATGAAATGTATTTTACTACTGGGGTGATAAAGGGGTGAACTCTAACAATATTTTGTAAATGTATGTTACAAAGGCATGGAATGCCATTTTGTATCAATATGTTGTACTAAAGAGTAGATATAGGCCATCTTGAAATGATATGATGTATATTTCTCATATTAATGAATGTATTAGTAATGATATCCTATATTCATATATAAGTATGTTTATATGAAATGTGTTTTGACAAATGGTTTTGAATCGATTCGCGTCCCCGGATCCGGTTTACCGTCGGGTTGGGCTCGGGGGCGTGACAAAGATCATGGAAGGATCCCTGCTTTGTGAGATATTGACATATCATAGAACGATACCACTGCATATAAGGGTCGCAATATGAAATACCTTCAGGTATTAACTCACTGCTAACTACTTGATCACGACGACGATAACTCATATAAACATGCAACTAAGTCATTAAATGACGTGTTGCTTTTGTTGGGTTTTTTCTATACAAGCAAGCCCAAATTGAATTTGACACTAAATGGGTTCACACATGGGCTTGGGCCCTAAGGTGTGGAGGCCCAGTGGCTATTAGGTTTTCTGGGGTTTGTAGTCTATAAATAGAGAGATATAATGCAACCCTAGGATAGTTGATCAAGAGAATAGCTAGAGATGTAGAAACTTTTTTTCTTTGTGATTTAAGTGCCCACACGCTGCTCCATCACCCTGAGAATAGTTTGGTAGATCTACGGGTATTGTGTGCATGGCTCTCTACCAGTTCACAAGATACAATCTTACTGGTTATGCTAGTTTAGCAATTAAATTGTGTATTCTAAATCACATGTGATCCTGGCTTCCGCTGATTAATCCTTCATTTGGTATCAGAGCTCCGTGTGATTAAATATACAATTTGATCTAAACAATTATATGTATTTTGATGTTTGATTAGCAATATGGCACCTAGGTTTTCTATTTTTGTTGATTCACATGTTTGCGTGTTTAATATAATTCTTGTTTATGAATGGTTACTTAATAATTATGGTTTGCCCTTTAATCCATGGTAGAGCTTTATGTGTATTTTAATCTGTTTGTAACAAGGAGGCTAATCATAAGATTGGGTTTCCTCGATTTAATTTTCTTGCAATTTTCTAGAATTCTTGTAAACCATTTTATTAAGGTATAGGATTATTTTTGTAAATATTTTTGAAGACTAATGCAGAAAAGAAAAAAAAAACAAAATTACACACGAAGACTACAGAAAAGAAGAAAAACCAAAGAACCAAAACGTGCATCTTGAGATTGTTTCACGTGCAATGGAGGCTACAACTATCCAAAATTCAAAATGACCACCAGGGTTAGAAGCGCAAGGAAGAGACAAAGCAGTTGTCAAAATTTCAGGCCAAAATAAAGCCGGACGGGTCCCCACGCTCTACCACAAGCAGCTGCGCATGGGACTCACAAGTCGACACTTAGTCGGCACGTGAGGGTGTGTGACAGCTCCGGTGATCGACGGTTTTTACAGGTTTCCTCCTCCAGACGTTGTGCTTCGATGGGTAGCTTGATTAGGGTGGTGGCACACGAATGATGGTTTTGATGGCTAGGGTTTCGTGTTGTGTCCTTAGGGTTTTGGATTTTGGCTAAGTTTTTTTTTCAATTTTGGGCCTCAAAGCTCAATTAAATTGAACCTAGTTGGACCCAAATGGAGAAGAAAAGATGGACAGGCTGGAACAATAATATTAGGCTCAAGTGTTATTGGGCTTGTAATTTTTTTCTTTCTTAGGAAAACCATGGATTAGGGTTTTAGTTAACTAATTTATTATTTTGTTTATTCATGAATGGTTTAAACTATATTTGTTAACATGCTTGGTTGAGATAACATGCCATATAGACTAGGTGGTGTCGTATTATCTTGCATCAATAACATACATGTGCATAATTAAATTTTGATTGTTTTGAAATCTAGATAAATATAATTATGGAGAATCCCTTAATTTTTGTGGGTCCAAATAATAGAATGGTCATGCGAAGCCCCCCATCGTATAACCATGATCGAGTTTTATTGGATTGGACCTAAATAATTTAAAATCTTAATTAGATTGACCGGCCCACCATCGGCAATTCTTAGATGTTAAGAGAATTTTAAAATTAAACAAAGGTTAAAAACACCACAATAATTTTATTAACCTCCCACCGAGTCTCGAATAATATTATTATGGGCCCAAAAAGTTTACATGAACAATGATTGAAATGAAAGTGTGTTATCTACGAAGGTTCTATCCTAGGGAGTTGAGTTTAAATGGTCAGTTGGTGACCCCAATTTTTTTGGGACGACAATGAGATCATGTTAATGAATCAGGTTTGGTTTTGGTATCAATATCATTATATATATTCTTATGAGTTCAGTTGTTGTTTTTGTGAGATTAAATCAGTTGGGCGCTTTGTTGGACCTCATCTTGATTACCACAAATGTGGTGAGATATCTTATTCTACACACACACACACACATATATATATATATATATATATATATATATATATATATTCCAGTGGCATCTTTCAATCTAGCTATGATTTTTTGAATCAAAACCGTTGGATGGAAATAACTTTGAAAGGTGGAAAAGCGAAGACTATACCATGGATTTCTGGATTGCTTATGAAGGAATCAAGTTTGTCACGGATACTTACTGGCGGATGTCTGGGAAGGCGTGCGTAGTATAGCTAAAGCAAAATAGGCGGAAATTTGGAATGCAAACACTTCACTTGATTACATTTCTTGCCAATGTTGTGGGTCATTTGAGAGGCAGCAAATACGCGACTCGATAATGGAGTGAAATGCTCTAAACTCTTTCGAAGGGATGTTCTTAAAATCTTGCCGAGAAGGCAAGGCTGCGATCATTGATTTGAAGTTAACACCCACATTATGAATTTGAGGTAGATATGAAGAGGATCAGTTTGGGCAGCAAATGGTTCTGCGTATGGATGGGATGACAGACCGCAAACTTGTAAGATGAAGTGGTCTCATCTTCGATGTTACTCGGTTCGATAGTTAAAGTCGCTCATGACTTCTTTATTCAGATGGTTTGGGTTCCAGTTGTTGACATCGTTTGATCGCGGCGTATTCTCTCAAAAGCGCGATATCAACTACGGAGGGTTCTTATTAAACCTAGGGGAAACCTAAGAATTGGAAACAAAACGAAGAAGAAAGCGATGATACCGATTAACCATCGGACTTATTGAGAAGAGAAATTCAGGCAAGTGCTTCAGGGTGCAAGCAAAGACAGAAGCAGAGAGATTGCCCAAAGGCCACAAAGCCAAGTATGGGTGATTTACTTGTTGTTGAGGCTTGTTTGGTAATGATTAATGGACAGAAGCGGATCAGTGGATTGGACGCTGTGTGTTTGTTACTCACTTTCCATTCTGTTTCAAACATAGCACCTCCCCGATGAAGAAGGACAAAGATATTGGAAGCTTGGGAATGAGGAGCTAATCTCTGTGAAGGCTATAGGACTAGTTGTTTTATTATTTGATAATAATAGGACTTTATGTTTAGAAGATTATTTATTTGTTTTGGATTTTAAGAGGAATTTGGTTTATGTGGTGAAGCGTGACATGGTTTGCATTGGTTTCTGTGATTCATGATTCAATAAAGAAGTAGATCTTCTTTTTATTTGTTCCAGTGATCTTATGAACAATCTTTATTTTTTAAGTCCCTTGTTCTATGATATAAATTCCATTGAAATTGTTGAGAATGAGCATAATCACCTTGCCAAGAAAAGGAAATTATCAAATGAAACACACACTTTGGCATTGCGATTAAGGTCATAATCTAATAGGATACATTGGTTTGGTGAAAGTGGGATTTAGTTCCTAGCATTTAAACCTATACCCGATATGTGAATCACATTTGGAAGGTAAAAAAAATGAAAACCGAAGAGGCCCACTTCTGGCCCCGAAAGGATATCAGCAGCAACTAAGCAGATTCAGAATTGGTGCATACTGATGTGTGCAAACCAATGAGTGTTCAAGCCAGAGGTGGGTATGAGTATTTTATCACTTTTACAAATGACTTCCTCAAAGATGTGGTTTTAATATTTTCAAAGTCATAGTTTTGATCAGTTGGAATCTATAGAAGCGAAAAACGATTGGATCCGTATTTCGAACAACGGTGTGGAGTCGTTGATTTCTCATGGGAGGTTCGATTTTATAACTGGAGATGTTTACCAACTATTAGTTTCATTAAATCAGTTGGGTGAAAGTGTGTTGTTCTCAGATCTGTGGTGGATCGTTGGCAGACTCTTCGTCTCTGCATATCATTGAGTGTGCAAGTACCATATTAATGTTTCAGTTCCTTCAGTGATTGCCGGCGCCATGATTACATTGGTAGACAGCCTCAGTTAGCGAAACCATATTGATATATGTGAGATTTCAGAAACTTGGAAGGACACATGTGAGGTTGGGATCTTGTTGAGGTGTGTTTTGAATGCCTAAGAACGAGAGTGGGTTTTATGGGTTCCTCAGACAAAAAAAAGTCTGGAGTGGGTGACATAAATTTTTAAGAAGACTAATAGTAAGCAATTTCAAGCCCAAGAGTAAGGTAGTTGTTGGGCGACAGACAAAGAACACTTTGGTGTGGGATATTGTGACATTGTTTTTTTTAGGTGTGTGTTCAGGGAAAATGAAAATGTACTCGAGGTGAGCAAGCACAAGTGGAATGATGACAGTGGACATAAATGCTGGGTGGACATGGATCTAAATTCAAAATGATCAAGAGTGTAAGATTTAGAAATTCCAATTTCTAGAAAAAGGGCAAAATCGTAATTTCGATTACAAAATTATTACTTCAGTTAAAAAAATTCCGGAATTTATTCTCTAGATCTCCGGATGATGAAGCAGTTTCACGTTGGAGTTGTCTCATGAAATCTAGCTAGCCGCGTATTAAATTTCGATGAATTGAGAGGATAGTCGAATTTACACGTTTTTCGGGCATCGCGTTTAGGGTCTTGAAGTAAAAGCGATTTCGATGGGACGAGAAAGTCACATATAACAATCTTTCATGTCTGTAAGTGGTATGAGTAGATAAATAATGAAAATGGATGTAGAGATAGGCCCGAATTTCAAAGCGGGAATGAAAGACAAAATTCATTTTGAGGAATTTATTAAATGAGAATAAGACAAACACTAAATAGTGTTTGTGCCCAATAAAAAGCAAGGAAAAATGTGAAAGAAAAGCAGAGGAGAGTCGTAGTGAGCTGTAGTTTTGAGAGGATTTTAGAGAGAGAGAACTTCTCCCAGAAATACGTGCCGATCAGGCGGAGTCGGCGGTCTTCGGGACGAGGAGGAAAGGCTGGCTGGGGAGAGAACCGGCGTGGAGTCTGCAGGATTTTGGGAGTTTCCTCGAACTCAGGAGGGTGAGGGTTTCTCCCTACTTGAGGTTTTATTCTCGTTTAGGTGCTTTCTGAATGTTTGGGTTGAATAGGTCGTGAGGGACCGTCGTCCCGGTCCCATGACTTGGGACGGAATTGATATAATTTGGAACCAAAATGGAGCAGCCTAGTGTTGCTCACGGCTGTTTTGGGTTGATTTAAGTGTGCATTCATGTGTTAATCATGTATTGATTGGATTGAGACTGGAATGACTGTGAAACCCGGGTTCACTAAGTGAATCGATGATTTGTGATTTTTCGAGAATAGTAACCGAGGGTTTCACTATTCGGCTTGATGTTCTCAAAAATATATTTTTGTGAAAATGTGTTTGGTCGAGTGATTTAAATTAAATTGATCGTGTTTGATCATTAGCCCAAGTGAGCTAATTTTGATGTATGAAATGAGAATTTACATGACATGATTGTGTGAATTGATTGTTTTGTAAATATATGCATGTTTATATATTTACATGTGAATTAGAATGTATTGGAATTGGCATACATGCATTCCATATACCTTTGGAACACCACTAGGACTATAATTGAGTGCATGAGATAGAATCGAAAAATGGATTCGAGGTTGTGCAATATTAATTATCGGTAGTCAATTAAAAATATCAATCGTCGGAGGCGGCCCAGTGTTCATCGGAGGGAGTAGTCCACCGTAATATATCAATCGTCGAGAGGCAGTGATTGATATATATACATGGGGTTGTCCACTAACAAAACAATAATTCTCTTACAAGGCAGGCGAGTGTGAGAGAGTGAGTGAGGACTGAGATGGAGTTGGTCATGTAGACATTCAAGTAGGATCATGCATTTGCTTGAATGTATGTTTATTACTGGAACATTCTTGGCTGCTTGGGTGGTGAGTAGCCAGCAGGGCGATTCCCTCACGGGCATTAGGCTCGCCTGACATCGAGGATATTATTTTCTTTGAGTGCAGGGAGCGTGCGAGGACGGCTTGTCTGAGGCAGGGATTTGAAGAAAGCTAGGGTTGTGGCTTTGATGTATACATGTATTAGAACTTTTTAAGTTTAATCTTGTGTATTGTATAAATAAAAACATATTAACTCTTGTAACTATTGGTATAAGTTGGATTCATATTGGCATGTATATTGAGTATTTGTTTTATAGGCCCCAGTGGCCATTTTTAAATCATAAGCGTATGTTAATTTGTTTGAGACAGGTTTATCAGGTTTTGTATTGGGTAGAGCTCCGTACAAAGGAGACTACCGGGTTTTAACAAAATATCGGGTCGGCCCGACATTCACGAGTATTAGCGGGTTGCAGAGTCAACGGACGCCGGGTTTTGGGCGTCCGCAAGAGGATCTTCCTGTAGAACCACAATAACCAATGGAGCTTTGGCGTAGTGGGAGAACGATACACAAGCCATCAAGATATCTCTTGTTGGGCGAATTGTACCAAGCTATAGCTATTGATAGCGAAGAGGATCCTGTTAATTATAAAGAAGCATTGGAGGATGTTGATGCATAGGAGTGGCTAAAATCCATGGACCGTGAGATGGAGTCTATGTATTCGACTCGATGCGATCTCTTGTAGAGAGGCACCTAGGGAGTAAAACCTATAGGGTGTAAGTGGATCTCTGAGAAAAAGATCGAATAGGAAGGTAGAAACCTTCAAAGCTAGATTGGTGGCAAAAGGTTATACCTAAAAAGAGGGGATAGATTATGAAGAAACTTTTTCGCCAGTAGCCATGCTTAAATCCATCTTGATTCTTTTAGCTGTAACTGCGAGTCTCGATTACAAGATTTGGCAGATTGATGTTAAAATAGCATTTTTGAATGGCAATTTAGAAGATGACATCTACATGCAGCAACTAGAAGGCTTCATAGCTAAAGGGCAAGAACACATGGTATGTAAGTTGCAAAGGTCCATTTATGGACTAAAGCAAGCATCCAGAACATGGAACATTAGGTTTGATCAAGCCATCACTTTATATTGTTTGAAAAGTCTGACAAGACCTTGTGTTTACAAAAAGGATCCAAGGTGCAAAGTAGTTTTCTTAGTCCTTTACGTAGATGACATTTAACGTCGGAAGCTTGACATGAGTGGCATTATCAAGTGTAAAAGGATGGGCTGCGAAGCAATTTGATATAGAAAGATTTGGAGAAGCCAACTATATTCTTTGAATCAAACTTCCTCACGAGAATAGGAAGAATAAGGTGTTGGGGCTTGTCTCAAGCTTTATATATAAATAAAATTCTAGCTAGGTTGACATGGGGAAAATTCGAGGGAACTTTACCCTTGACATGGAATTCATCTTTACAGGAGCAATCACCAAAACTCACGGGGAAAAGAACATAGGGAGGGATACCTTTTTGCTTCTAGCGATGGGTAGTCTAATGTATGCCATGTTATGCACTAAGCCGGATATCTGCTACGCAGTGGGAGTAGTTAGTCGGTATCAATTTGATCTTGGAGAAGAACACTGGATTGCAGTAAAGCATATTCTCAAGTATCTAAGGAAAACAAGAGATTATATGTTGGTATATTCTAGTGGGAGTCTGAAGCTGCCCAGTTTATACAGGACTCAATTTCAGGGGACATTGATTTAAGAAAATCTACTTACGGATATATGTTTACCACCAAATGGTGAACCATTTGTTGGAGGAGTGTCGAACGAACTTGTGTTACTAACTCCTGACTAAAGGCGAGAGTATGGCTGCTTCGAGCGGCGAAAAGTAATATGGCTAAAGAAGTTCCTTTTGGATCTTAGTGATACAAGTGGATCGGCCCATTACACTGCTGTGATAATTAGGTGTAGCACGATCAGGCAGAGGTATCATAGAAGCAGAAACACATAGAGAGAAAGTACCATTTGATTCGAGATATCATCGAGAGAGGAGATACAGTGGTTACTAAAATAGCATCATAGGAAAATTTAGTAGACCCATTTACAGACACTACCTATTCAGTTTTGGCTATCATGAGATATATGGGTGTTGCAGAGTTTGCAGACTTAGTTTAGAACCAGTGAGTTTGTTGTGTTTTAGAACAGAACAAATATATTATTATGTTTCTGAGTTTTTTTGCTAATGTGAGGTATTTTCATATTATTATGCACTAATATTTTACATATAAGGTGGGATTAATTGTGGAGTATATGATGTATGGATACGTTCATAGAAAGAGACGTGATCATAGGTTCTCATAAAATTAATGAATAAGATCACGATTTAAGTTAAAAATGAAGTTGAGTGCTTTATTTAGGCTGCAATATTTTATGAAATAATGTTGTCTTGTTTTATTATAAAATATTTGTGCAAAATTATACTTGCATTGATAGGATAAAGTGAGATTTATTTAAAGTTAAATTTACGTAAATAAAAATAAATCAAGTAATATTTTATTATTGTTCTCTCGATCGAGTTCATTATAGATGGGTATTTAAATGATTGTTGTTCTTTTGAGGTTATCAATAGTGATCATCTATATATATGATCAATATCTTGACGATTTGGGAGCAAGATTATTTAATTAATAGATATTTATAAATGACAATATGGAGTGTATGAAATATCTCATGATATGTTTGGTACCCAGGATGTTATAAAGTCAGCAGCCGTTACATTTGATCCATTAGAGAAGCGATAAAGTCGAAATAAATAGTGATGATTGATTGATAGAAAATCTTATCAATTAATTATTGATCAGCCCCAAGGAAATATCATTATATTTAATATTTAATCTAGGATTCAGTCAGGCTTTTAGCAGTGGAATACTTTGGGGATTAGATAATTGCTTGGCAGGTATAAGGTATGATTAATAATAGTTGTAGGATCCAGATTAGCTGGAGATACGAGTGGTGGGCAGCAAATATCATAGTTTACAAGAAAGAACCCGAACTTGCTTAATATAGAAAGTGGGAGATTGTTAGGTTTTTGCTATACAAGCAAGCCCAAATTGAGTTTGACACTAAATGGGTTCACATATGGGCTTGGGTCCTAAGGTGTGGAGGCCTAGTAGCTATTAGGTTTTCTAGGGTTTGTAGTTTATAAATAGAAAGATATAATGCAACCCTAGGATAGTTGATCAAGAGAATAACCACAAATATAGAAACTTTTTTTCTTAGTGATTTAAGTGTCCACACGTTGTTCTATCACCTTGAGAATAGTTTGGAAGATCTGCTAATCTTGTGTGCATGCCTCTTTGCCAGTTCATAAAGTACGATATGACTGGTTATGCTAGTTTAGCAATTAAATTGTGTATTTTAAATCACATGTGATCTTGGCTTTCGCTTATTAATCCTTCAACTTTTAACATACGTAGCCTTCAATGGAGTAAAACTGTAGCAAATCTCATTAGATTCATTGATCATATTACCATTAATTTAACACATTACTATGATTGAATTTTCCCCATTATCAATCCTAATTAAATGTAGAAAAGAAAAGATATAATGTAGATTTTAGTTACTTTAATAAACAAATAGAAATACTAAGTATGATATGAAAAAAGAAAATTCTTTACTAAAAATAAGGGAGGTGATTTATACATTCATAATAGTTGTGTGATTCTTGAATTTAACATTATAGTGAAGTTAAGGCGGGCGGTTATAATATACAATACATCAGTAGCTTCTGGCCGAGATAAGGGAGCAACCCATGCATATAAAGTGCAGGGTACCCCGAATTCTGAAGGCAGAAGCGGGAAATATTGATTGAAACTGAGAATTTTTCGATCGATCGCAAAAAATTCTTTCCAAAAGTGATAGGGTTTGAAAAATAGGCTCACAGGCCCACTCGCCAAACCCAAAGGAGAGGCGTGCCCATTAAACGTGGTATTTTGACACCAGCCCGAGAATATGAAGGTCAATCCAGCATTAGAGCATGCCCATTAAACGTCGGGCCTTTTAGCGCCATCCCGGAATGAAGGCCAATCAGCTCGGCCCAGGTCGGTTATGGAGTAATCGAGAAAGCCCACGTTACGCAAATCAAAGTCAAATCCATAGATAAGGAAGCAGAATAATCCCAAAATATATTATCCTGCAAATCAACTAAATCTCACAGTAGGAAAATAAGATAATTGATATAACGGCTCATCCTGAAATCAAAGTAGGATCCACCAATGAAAGAAAGAAAGATAATTCTAAATAAAAATTTGTTCTTTCAATATCCCTAATCAAGTCGTCACAGATAATAATAGCAAGAAATATCCGTCTAATGGAAAGAATCCTAACACATGCGAAATCTAGCGGGAAGAGCCAAATATTATAAATACCAAGCCACCCCATCGGTGAAGATGCGCGAAACATTCGCCCCTCTAAGCGGTCCATCTTTTCTTCCGGAAAGAATGGCTTAGGCATCGGGTGGCCACTGAGTGAAGCCCTCGCCGACCCCTTCTTTCTTGTGTTTTGCGGAGGTGCCACGTCCGGGCACAACGGACCGACAACTGCGGCAATCTACTTCAACCCAGACGATCCGGGGCACAGGACCGGCCCATATTGATCCAGTCAGGCCCAGCGACCCCAGGCAACGCTCCGGCCAGTCCGGTTGAAAAAAGGCATCATCAGAAACCTAGTGGACTACTTGAAGCACAAGGATTTTAGGTTGTGTTTAGTACATTGGAATGAAGAATGAGAATAAACAATCATTTTTTATTCTTATTTCTCTTGGAATGGAATCAATAATTTGATTTTATTTATGGTGTTTGGATTAGTTTAAGAATCTTACATCAGAATGATTATTTATTTTCATTTTATTGTTTGGTAATACTAGGAATTTAAATGAAAAATATACAAATTGACAATAATACCCTATCACATTATTTTAAGTAATTTTTATTTCATTTTAAATAATGAACTTCTATATTTTTTTTCTATTAAATAATAAGATTAAACAAACAATATATAATTTTAAATTAATCATAAAAAATCATATAACCATATATACACATTTAACCATTAATTTCATTTAAAATATATATATATATATATATATATATATATATATATATATATATATATATATATATATATATATATATATATATATATATATATATATACACACTATTTAAACTAGTAAAAGAATTTATTTAGGAAAGTATAAATTAGAAAAGATTAAATTTCATGATTATTTAATAAACATCATATTGATAAAATTCATATCCCTAATTTGTAGAGAAAAATATTTGTAAAAGCATTTGCAAATAATTTTAAGAGTTGTTTAGAACATTACAATTCTAAAAATTTATGAAAATAATTTATTATATAATTTGATTTCTTATAAAACTATGAGCCACACGATTATCTTGATAGACATTTTTTATTTTGGCGGGAATAATATATATATATATATATATATATATATATATATATATATATATATATATATATATATATATATATATATATATATATATATATATATATATATATATATATATATATACTTAAAATTCATATCCCTAATTTGTGAGAAAAATATTTGTAAAAGCATTTCTTTGAAAATAATTTTAGAGTTGTTTAGAACATTACAATTCTAAAAATTTATGAAAATAATTTATTATATAATTTGATTTCTTATAAAACTATGAGCCATATCCCTAATTTGTGAGAAAAATATATATATGTGTATATATGTGTATATATATGTATGTATGTGTATATATAAATATATATATATATATATATATATAAAATTCATATCTAATTTGTAGAGAAAAATATTTGTAAGCATTTCTTTGAAAATAATTTTAGAGTTATTTCAAGAACACAATTCTAAAAATTTATAGAAAATAATTTATTATATAATTTGATTTCTTATAAAACTTATGAGCCACCGTATGCGATAGACATTTTTTATTTTGACGGGAATAATATATATATATATATATATATATATATATATATATATATATATATATATATATATATATATATATATATATATATGCTCTGCTGTAATGACATGTGTGTGTGTGTGTGATCTTACTTAGGAGCTAGGTTGGAGCGTGTAGAAATTCGTTGAAGTGGGACTGGATTCTTGGCGAGTGGATGCGACTCTTGGATTATATGAGATTTTGAGGTAGGATCGGCTGTATTTGTTGATCTCAGAGAACCACAGGCGTAACGCCTACTTGCCAAAAACAAGGGAAGAAGGGGGTCGTGAAGGCTTAGCTTGTGGCGTCAAATTTTGTGGAACTCTTTTCGAGGAGAAAGAGAATGCTTAGGTGCAGAGGGGCGAATGTTTTTGGCGTACCTTTCATCGATGGGGTGACCTTGTATTTATAGTAGATATTCTTCCAGTTGGATGGTAGTTAGGATTCATTCCCATTGGATGAGATATTTCTTATTACTGTCAGGTGTCGGTTTGGTATAGGATATAGAAAGAGTAGTTTATTTGAATCAATCTTCCTTCCTTGTTGGGAGATTTATTTGAACTTAACGGAATGATATATTATTAGGGACTATTCTATTTTCTGTACCTGTGGGAGACTTTCCATAAGTGACCTTTGGGCCAAGCGGATTGGACCTCTTTCTTGGGCTGGCCTAAGAAAGGCTGAAATGCTGGCATAACAAGGCTTGAGTGCCTCATTGGGCAAACCTCTCCTTTGTAATTCAACTGATGGGCCTTCGTGTTTCGCTGGGCTGGCCTCTTTCTTAGGCTTGGTGTGTGGGCTTGTGAACCTTATTTTTCAAACCCTATCAGTTGCCCCCTAGCCCTTGTGTGCGGAGTACGTGGGCAAGGGCTGTAACGTTTCTCGCTTCGAGTGTAATTTCCAAGTGTCTGCTCGGGGCTGGATTAGTTAGGGCTTGATCGCCATCATTTGTCTTGTGATAATGATGACTCTTCGGTTTTCTCGCTTATTTCTTCTATCCTCTTCAGTTTCCTTTTGTTTCTTTCGCGGACATCCTTTGTCTTGTGTACCATTGCCCTGGGATCTTTTATTTGCCTTTAGCGAGTTCGGATTTCCTTCTCTCTTAGTCTTTTGTCTGAGCCTTTTTGCGCGGAGTCTTTTTCTGTTGTCTTTCTGGGTCCCTTTGTGTCTTGGTTTCTTGATTTCTTTTCGGGTGATAAGACGAGTTGTTTAGGTTAATTTGAATTTTGTTTTCATTATCAACTTTATCATGGAGTGCAGGTGTTCTTCTTCTTTCTTGTGTCGATGGTGATTCTTGGTATTGATGGTTACGAGCCAGTGGCGGTGTCTCCGGGCCGTTCGGTCGGTGGACTTGAGGTGCCCCAGGGTGCCTCATCTTCCATGGACAAGAGGGCAGGGAAAGTGAATCTGATTAAATACCCTGGGGGGTCGGAATATCTGAGATCTGCCGTCAAGCATGCTTTAACTGTGGGACCTAGCAAGGTCGGTCCTTCATATGGGGCCATCTTTGCCAGACGTTATCAGCCTCCTTTTGGCGTTCGGTGTAGTCCCACGGCATTTTGACCTTCCCCCATGTGGTCTACGTACTAGGATGGTGTGTTTAACAGAGTGGCCTTCGATAACGGTCTTCTTCCTTTGCATCCTTCATACAAGGGTTTACGACATTTCAATATATGTCTGCTTGACTCGCCCAATGGTTGGGGCATTTTGGTTAGTCTGCTGGTTTTCTTTAGGGACAGGGGGCTTGGTGTTTCCAGCATAGCCTTGCTTCTTTATCTTTTCATCCCGAAGGAGACATCCGAGGGCTTTCTTTATTTCTCTAGGCGTTCCGGTGCCCCTCTGGTGATTTCTGATCTTCCCTCCTCCTATAAGTTGTGGAAGGGACGCTACTTTTTCGTTAGCAGCCGTGGTGGGAGTATGATCCTTCGACAAGGGCTGACACTGCGGGCGTTCAGGTAGCTTAGGTACCCAGATAATCTTCGTGAGTATTCATTATGTTTTTTGTTGTAATTTGTGCGTGGTTCTTTGGACATTTACGATTCTGGGTATATACATATTTCTCGAGGTCTTTCGGGTGGAGGCTATTGTAGAAGACTCGCATTCTCGTGTTGGCGTTAGGCTGGGTACCCCCTCGTCCTTACTCGGAACTGATTAAGTCGGATATTCCCCGCCTATCAAGTTCGAAATCCACTCGATCTGCTTTGCTCAGCGTTCTTTCTTCCTTTAATAAAGTTCTACTCGTTAGGCCTCTGGCACGCTAAACCCACTAGGGAGGCTGACCCAGCTCGAGTTGGAGGTGATATCCGAGGAAGCCGGGTAAGAAGCAGAAAAACCTCGCACTCTGTTGAAAAGGATAGGCCGGTTTCGGTTAAAGTCCCGAAGTTGGGGGTATTGCCATCTTCTCAGATCCTGCGATATCCACTTCATCGGGGCGGATTATGGCTCTATAGTTTTACGCTCATTTGTCCCACTCTAGGTGCTTCTGCCAGGAGGTAGAGGGTCCTGGGGGGCGGATTAGCGGCCAGATTGACGATTACACTATCTCGTCACGGAATCCGCCAGCTAAAGGGAAGTTGGGAAGTCGCCTTCTTGGAGAGGAGGCGGAGGAAGATAGGAACCAGTTGGAGGGACGGGGATTCTTTACTCCACAGTGCTGAGCTTGCGGCGGGCGCAGTCTCGTCTATTCTTAAGGACTCTGATCTTAAGAGGTCGGTTCTTATTTGTCAGTTGACCTTATCCTTCAAGGGGGTGCTTAGTAAGTTCTCGTACTTTTCCCTTTTTGACTTCATTTTGTGATGAGTTTCGAGCTTGAGTTGGATGTTGATTTTATCTTTGGATGTACGGTGGCCACTCGTTGAAGGGTTTAGCCATGAAGCAAAATAAATGAAGGTCATCTTCATGACCCAGAGCTTATAAGGCGAAGGTGCTTCACCCTCACATCTGACGGTACGGCTGCGGTCGGATGCAAAGTATGACCGGGAAGCCATGAGCTGAGTCGGATCTGAAACATACCAACCATTTCGTGTCAGGGATTTGAGGGTAGGGAAGGCGGGCCGGAATAGCCGGGGCGGGTGAAGGTGAGCTTGAGGAGACTCGGGGTGGATTGAGGTTATGCGAACAACAGTGGAGGCTAGGGATGGGCTGGTCATACGGTATGAACTTGGTGGTCGGGGGCGAGTACCTCGTCCCGAGGCGGCCGGGAATCCGGGGAAGAGGCTGATGCGATCAAGAGCGATCTTCGTGACAAGACGATACTGCTGGACGAGGCTCGTCGCGAGGCTACCGAGGCAGTCTGCTCGGTGGGACGCATGAATGAGGAGTACTATGGGTTGCGTGGGGATCTTCATCAACAAATATCTTTGGTGGCTCAGCGGGACGAAGTTATTGGAAGGCGAGGCGTAGGGGCATCTAATCAATGGATTGGTGGCTTGCCTTTCGGAAAGAGGAACGTCGCGCCTATCTAGACCTGGATTTCAACCGACCTTCCCGACGAGGAGGAGGAAGGGTCACTCTCTACTTGATTCTGTTGGAGAGCACAGCACCGTGAGGTCATTCCCTCTTCATCGTCTGCTCCTCAACCGATGATCCTCCTGGTAACAGTCTTCGCCTTTATCCGGTGATCGAGCTTTACCTTTTTTTTTTTTTTTGTTGTTGTTAGGCCTGGGACCCAAGATATATGTAACCTTTTCATCAATGAGTATTTCTTAATTCATCTTACTTCTTTCTCCTTTATTTACGCTCTTCGTGCTGTTCTGCTTGGTTTGACTTTGCTTCTTGTATGCGTGATGTGGATTAAGCGCTTGAGTTGTGATGTTGAGCTCATGGGTGGTTCGTAGGAGCTCAGGGGCTTCAGCCTTATGGGTTGAATAGCACGGTAGGCTGAATCCTTAGGCATGGCTTTTGTCTTTGAGTGGATGAGCTCGTCGAAGTGAGCCCTCTTGGGCTCATGACTGTGTTATGCGGGCGACTGGCTCCTTGGGCCGCATGGCTGTGTAGGCCAGTTGAGCTCGTCGATTAATGAAACTGTTGAATCCATGGCCAGGTTACTGAGCGAGTTGAATTCTTTGGGGCTGCGTGGCTTCTTGTGAGTTGTTGAGCTTGTCAACATGAGTTGAGTGGGCTCCATCGAATTTGAGTTGCACAGTGGTTGACCTTAGAGGCTGCGTGGCTCGTGCTGAGTTGTTGAGCTTGTCAACGTGAGTTGGTGGGCTCCATCGGCTGAGTTGCCTGAACTGATTTGACTCCTTAGGCTGCGTGGCTCGCGCTGAGTTGTTGAGCTAGTCAACGTGAGTTGGTGGGCTCCATCGGCTGAGTTACTGAAGCGGTTGACCTTAGGGCTGCGTGGCTCGCGTGGCGAGTTGTTGAGCTTGTCAACGTGAGTTGAGTGGGCTCCATCGGTTTGAAGTTACTTATGGCCCAGTTTGACTCCTTAGAGTACATGGCTTTATGTAAACCCCAGTTGGGGCGGAACGTCTATGTGAATAAATGCTGAGTAGGCTCGTCCATGTGAACTCGTCAATCGCGAACTGCTGGGTAGGGCTCGTCTATGTGAACTGCTGGGAAGAGCTCGTCTATGTGAACCTCTTTTGGGAAGGCTCGTCAATCTGTGAGCAGGTTAGGTAGAGCTCGTCCATGTGAACTGTTGGGAAGAAGGCCGTAAATGCGAGCACAAATGTCAGCATGACTAGCTGGCCCGAGCTTCGTCGATCTGAGCAGTTGGGTAGAGCTCGTCCGTGTGAAATAAATCAGGCATGGCTTCTTTGGGCGGGGCTCGTCTATGTGAAGCTGGCGGGAAGGCTCGTCAATGCGAACGGTTGGGTAGAGCTGCGTCAGTAGGCTTCTTTAGGAAAAACTTCGTCACATGTGAAGCTGGCGGGAAGAGCTTCGTCCAATGCGAGCAGTTAGGTAGAGCTCGTCCATGGTATTGGGCTCCAGTTGGGTGAGTTACTTTGGGCGGGTACGGTTCCTTAGGCCGCGTGGCTGTATGGAGTAGACGAGACGCTAGTCGAAGTGAGGCTGGCGGCCTCGGCGTATGGCACAGTGGCGATGTGGCCGGTGGGCGTTGTAACTGGTGATCGACTCCTGGTGGCGTGACTGTGCGAGTAAACGGAGCACTTCGTCAAAGTGAAATTTCTTGGAGCTCAGGCGCTATGGGCGAGTGGCGATGTAAGTAGAGTGGCAATGGCCAGAATGTGTAACTGGTGATCGACTCCTCGGGTAAGCGTGACTGTGCGAGTAAGGCGAACTCGTCAAAGTGAATCTTGGGCTCCGGCGTATAGTAAGTGGCGTGTAGTCAGTGGCGATGTGGCCAGTGGCGTTAGTAACTTTGGTAAATCGACTCCTCGGGTAAAGGCGTGACACATGTAAGTAGACGAACTTCGTCAAAGTGATCGGAGCTCACGGGCGCTATGGCCAAATGGCGTGTAAGCCGTGGCGATGGCCGAGTGGCGTTAGTAACTGGCGATCGACTCCTCGGGTAAGCGTGACTGTCTGAGTAGACGGAGCTCGCGAAGTGAGGGCTGGCATTGCTCAGGGCGCTATGGCGGTGGCGTGTAGCTGGTGATCGACTCCTCGGGTGGCGTGACACATGCGAGGTAGGCAGACTTCGTCAAAGTGAATTTCTTTAGCGTCGCGGCCCGTTCGACTTCGATTTTCTTGGAAAAGTCTGACGTCTTTAATCTTTGATTTATGGAGAATTTGGGCGATTCGGGTGACTTTTTAAGTGTTTAGCCTTCCTATAAATGGCGGCTTCATTCTTTATTAGGAACTTATACTTTGTATATTTTGCTTTTTCTGATGCGTAACCGGAATCTGGGTGAGATGAAGCGTCGAAATGCAGTCGTCTTGGGGATCCTTACGAAGATTTGGAGTTCAGTTATCTTTGTTCTTACACGTAGGAGTTATGTTTTTCCTAGTCTCCCCTTTATGGGTCATGTTATTCCCTAACCCCGTGCTAGGGAATCGTCTGAAGGCGATGCATTTCTTCGTCGCCTTCTCAAACTACTGTTCTTCTTCTTATTTCCCGCTTTCTCGCCTCCATGCTTTTCCGTCTTTTTCTTCCACATCTCATTTCTCCCTTTTTGTTTCTTCGCACAAACTCCTTCCATCCCTTTTCTTATTCTTCCTCTTCCCTCCACGTCACATTTCTCCCTCTTTCTCACAAATTCTTTCCATCCCTCTTCTTCTTCTCCTCTTTTCCACACCTTATAGTCTTCTTCCATCTCATTTTCCTTTTTCTTCACGAGGCTTTTTTTTTTTTTTTTTTTTTTGAGGCTGCTTGTCTTGAATGCTTTCAAGATGTATTTGATGACACCATTGTAATATGATTGGAATAAGAGATTTTTATGTTTCTGAGCTTTCTTCTTATTGTATATAATTTTCTGAGCATTTATTTATGAGTTAGATTGTGACGTCTTAGAGAATAATCGTGAATGGTCGAATCATTAGCGAAAATTAATTAATCTCCATTTAAGATTACAAACTACAGACCCTCTTGGTAACGTTTGAGATGTTACGCATTCCGAGGCATGTTGCTTAAAATTTACCCTCTTACATTTGGAGCTCGTAGCGCTGATGGCGACTTCGGGGATATGATGTGGGACGCTGATTTGGGGCCCAAATTTCATGACCGGATTCTTCCTTCTTTGGCAATAGCTTCTTTAAGACCAAATCACCCGGCATGTAGCTCCTAGGTTTGACCTTTTGGTTGTAGTACCTTGCGTTGTCTTCCTTTGATAGTCATACACTTGCGCCTTAGAACTGCTCGTTTTCATCTAAGAGATCTAAATTTAGACGGAGAGCCTCGTCATTGTGTTCCACTGCTGCTAACTCGATCCTTGGGGACTTTAGCCCGATTTCGACGAAATTTGCTGGCCTTGTCTTAGAAGGCTGGGGGAAGGGTTTCTCGGGTCGCTGATTTCTGTGTTGTCCTGTAAGCCCATAGCACCTCGGGGAGGTATTATACCCACTTTCCTTTGAGATCTTCCAGTTTAGTCTTCAAAGCGGCCTTAAGGGTTCTGATGAGGTGACTCTGCTGGCCGTTAGGCTGGATGCTGAGGACGAGTAGTAATTTTAATTCAGAGCTTCGGCGCAATCTCTGGTGGTGTTGTCAATTGTTTCCCATTATGCATTCTGGGGAGCTCTTGGGATGCAAAACGCACCGCATATAATGGCCCTCCGCACAAATTGCGTATCTTTGCTCGTGATTGTGGCGGAGGTTGACCTCTGACCCATTTGGTAGTAATCCGCTGCGGCGATGATGAACTTACATTGGCCCTTTCCCGAGGGCAAAAAGGTCCCAGTATGTCAGGCCGTTGTTGAAAGGCCGGGGCTTGTGATCGGCGTCGGGGCTCGATGGGAGCGTGAGATCTTGGCGTGCCGGGCTCGACACAGGCGACCTCACGTCGCAAAGATCGATGAGGGCTCGCAGTGCTCGACGGTGTTGACCTGCTGAGGTCTTCCTGTAAGGCTGTTGCTAACTTTGCTAAAGCGTCGGTGACAGGCGGAAAACGTGGTGTATAAAATATACGCCCTATATCTTGTGAGGAGTGCACGCCGCCCCAGTAGTATAGTGCTCGTAGTACGGATATCGATCCACAGGGGCAGTGTATTATTGACTAAGGTTACGCTTTTTAGGCTAATGCTCACGAAAGATGACTCTAGGAGGGAATTCAAATATGTAAAGATTACCTAAACTATTGATTCAATTAAAGTATTGGTTTTGAAGCCTAGGGTTATATCTCCCCTGTCACGTTCAATGGATTAATCTTCTAAATATGTTATTATTCAGTATATTTACAGTATGTCAATGGCGAGGTGATCTTTTCTACAAGGTATCCTCTCTCGAGGTATATCACTTTATTTAGCGAATAGAATCGGGTATATCTCTATCAGAGCTCGGTATTCGAAATGCATTAATGTCACAACGATTGCCACGCCGGGTTCGGAATATCTCTGATTTACGAATCATTTGAAGTCTACTCTACCCGAGATCCACGATACCCTCTCATCTCTCGAATCTCGGATCTCGGTGTAATTATGCCAATGTTGGCCGGACATCAACATACGATTAAATCATAGGCACAGAATAGTTACAACATATTGAGAAATAAGTTGAATAATATAAAGTTTCAAACTTTAATCCATGAACATATGACAAGGTTGATATAACCACACAGAAATAGATCCTAGAACATCATGAATGAAAAGAAGAAAATGTTTAATAGTAAAACATCATTCTCCTATCCAGAAATATCCAAACTGATGAAGCGGTCAAATCCAGGGCACTTCCTCGAAGTCTGAGTCATACATGCGGAATTCCGTGCCTTACGTAAATGCAGCTTCCCCCTGCTCCGCACTTCACAGATCATTCGTCTTTTCGTATTAGGAGTGCGGATCTGAGGGCGGCGTCGCGATGTGGAGCGTGTCGCGGCGTGGCGATGTCGCTGACGTGGAGGCGTCAGCGGCGTGAACGTCGCGGCGTGGGCCGGCTCGCGGCGTGAAGGTATCAGCGGCGTGACGGTACTTCATCGCCTTGTTCCCATTTGCTCCAAATCACGCTTCCGCTCTTTGCTCTTCGCCCAAATGCTCCTGCATTCTAGCGAACATCAAATCAATATTCTAGTCACAAAAACTATAAAATTACTCTAAAATAAACGGGAAAATGGAAGGCGCGAGTGTAATATGAGTGTTTGAGCTTATCACACCTAGAAACTTAGTTTCTTGCTTGTCCTCAGCGAGACATTTCAACGAGGACACACACGCACAACCTAATGCAACTAACACTAAGGCAGTGTTGCACATCTTTGAAAAATAGGGGATCAAATTGGGCGACTCACACACTCCCCAGCGTGTTGCTCGAGTTCACAAAATGCATACGGATATTTGACTTAGGAAAGTCGGTTGAAATAGGTAGAAATGACTAGTGCATCAAATCCCATGATATTGATAGCCTTTCCCCAAAACACATGTGCTTATAATGAATGACCTCCGGCCTTATGCTTGAGTTAGCCCCCAAACTTGAGCTCAACTCACCTATTTGGAAAAACTAACTAGAAAGGATAGGAACGCACCCATTTTATTCATGACCTAATGCTAAAAACTTCTACGTACCTAAAATAAATGGAAGAAAACCTAGTACCGAAGTTTTAGCCCAGGAGTGTTCTGTAAGCGGGGATCCATTGGTGACTCCCATCGAGTTGGTTAAGGGCACGGGCATTAAATTCCCTTCAAACTTCTGAACCTCAACCAGAGCTGGGGGGCCCTAGGTTGCGTGAATGATCCATCTTACGTCGTGTAGTGGGCGGTGAAGTCGATGACTCCCCCGGCCAGTTGGCTGGGGCATTAGGCTTTAGCGAGGCCCTTGGTATGCCCGGGTTCAGGTTGGATGGTTAAACATTCTTATCTGAGATACCTATTTTTGTCATTTGTCTTTCTTTTCACTTTTCTGTGTTTTTGTATTTTCTCTTTTGGTTGGGGCTCGATGTGATCCTCTTTTTATTGAGTGTCCACGTCACTTAAATGGTTCGGGAGTCTCCCGAGGTTAGTCGAACTCTGATGGATGGTCTAGGCGCCTATGCATGCTCTGAAGGTCATTAGTGTGTGAAGTGTGATAGGGTTCTTGAGCTGGGTGTCTTGACTGCTGGGTCGGATCTTTGCCTTTCATCTGTTACATTGAGTCAATATTAATATGTTAGGACATTCATGATGTCATTGATCAGGTCAAAGTGTCTCAATTACATATTAACAAGTGTACATATAGGTGTTTACATTCTTGGCGTTTACTTTTGACTCAGTCAGCTGGAATCGCGCCTAAGATCATCCAGTTGTAATAACAGAACAATCAGTAAAACACTAAAACAACATAATAAACAAATAAATGCAAAAGACTTTGAAAAATAGCAAAACAAAACATAACTAAAATAAAGCCGCGATCCTTACCACCCCAAATAAAATAGCGGTGTCCCCACAGTGAAATAAATAGTAGAGGTGAAGGGGACTCCACGGTGATCGCTGCGGTGGTGGTGGTGGAGGCGATGACGAGGCTGGGCGTCGGGCTGGGACTCCTGGCTCTTCCCGAGAAATGACGGCTGATTGGCCGGGGCCAGTGCATATCAGCACGGGGAGGGCCTCCGAATCTTTGTGGGACGGGACGCGATGCTCATGGGTCTGTCGGAATCGTCAGCCTTCCGGTCGAGGAGAAGCAGGGTCCTCAAGGGTGCGAGGAATTTGGAGGAGTTTGCCGCTGAGGATTTCTTGGGGTGGTGGTGGGGTGGGTTTGGGACGGGGCGTAATGTCTCTGGGATTGCCGGGGGATCCATAACGAGCAGATGCTCATAAAGCTCGTCCTCGTCCAGGGCTCATGACCGAATCGTAGGTCCTAGGGTTCACGGGACACCGGGTGTGTCAGCAATGAATATGGCTTTGATTGGGTGAAGCCAAGTGTCGATTAATCGTCCAAGGGCACCCCGACTGTTGCCTGAAGCAGATCGGAAGGGGGTGTCAGTTCAAGTCTTTGCATCCAGGTTATGGAGGATGGCATCCTCGATAACTGTATCAAAGGGTACTTTACCTTGGGTGCATAGTTGAACGGCCGTTTGAAGCGGTCCTTCACACACGTTCGTGATCGGAATGAGGCGCGACGTGATGATAGTGCGGAACAGAATGAAGGCGATGCTTGGCCTTGAAATTTACCGCTGACCGCTGTGATTCTCCTCACCCGACCATTGAATTGTCTGGCGTATAATCTCGGGGTGGTCGGGGTGCTTTGTGGGCCCGTCGAGCGGCTCGAGAAGGATATCTCCTAGGCCTTAATAACTATTGATCGACTCACTTGAAGTCGACCAATCGCCCCCTTTCTGACTCTCTTCAAAACATGGGAGGCAGAGATTGGCGTGGGAACTCGCGCCCACCACACTCATCATTCTTCCGGATGAGGGTGGTTGGCACAAACATATCACCAGCGCGATAGTCTTGCGGAAGAAATCATCGAATTGAGTGAAACCCCTTCTCCCTTAATGAGCAGCCCGGTTTTGCAAATGGTGCCAAACCCGATCGGCTTTCGCATTTACAAGCGCGAGGGCATCAGATGTAGGAGTGAGGTCCTCCATTTGGTCAGGCTAAAGCAGCGGGCAATTTTGCCTCTTGCCCGGACATCGGGTCACGAGGTGTAGACAAAAACTAACTAAAGATCACTGCGACCTAGACAAAAACCACGAACACACATTAGTAGCTACAAAAGAAATGGAGAAATCGAACTAAATAACTACCTAATGACTCAAAAATCCTAAATGGGACTGAGACCACCAAGGTATGCCTAGGCGACCAGAGCTGAGTGCCTGAGACCTGCAGACCCTTTGGAGTGTGAGGTACCACAGTCTGCGTACCCAGCTAGAGTCGAGAGTACAGTGGTGGAAATGCCACTATGACCCAAGCAGGAGCTGGAGGGGTGGCTCGAGGTACACTGAGTGGTCGGTGAAGCGGTGGAAGGGTGCCAGGCCCGGGGCGAAAGGGAACTCCGGCAAGGTATGCTTGCGGATGGTGCGCGGTGCTAGAGGTTTCGGTGGAGGTGTGCAGGTGAAGGGCGAAAATGAACAATTTTGGCCTTAAACCGGCGACGTCGCGGCGTGCGAGGGTCGCGCGTCGCTGACGTGGCGAACTTCACTAAGTGGCGTGCGGCGTTGGAGGTAGCGTCGCGGCGTGGCGGAGAGTGGATTTAATCCCGCGTCGCGGCGTTGGAATCCCACGTGCGACGTGGCGGCTATCTTAAAAATGGCGTGGCGGCGTGAAATCCGCGTCGCTGACGTGGCGAAGCATAAAATGGCGATACGCGGCGGTAAATCCCACGTCGCTGACGGCCGGCGGAGAATCGGGTCGATTGACATTAGTGGCCCGTGTGACGTGACGAGGATCTATGGTCGTTGATAAATTTGGGAACATTGAGATCTCTTGATCGGGAAAACCCTCTCCACTCGTACTGTGCCTTTATGGACTTGCAATGCACCTCTTGAAGCGAATCTTCCCACTAAGCGCATTCGCGGGTTCTGAAACCAAACTAAGCCAGTAGAAACACGAATTACGGAGAAAGCTAAAAACCACATATTCTTGAAAATTGGAACTAAGAAAAGGAAAAGTTTAAGCAGCAGGTTGCCTCCCGAAGCGCTTATGTTTAATGTCGTTAGCTCGGCGGCTCACGAATCTCGATATGCGCTATGCGTCGCGGGAAGCGGGAAATGCTTACGCATCTCACATAATACTCACCCCATGCCAGTGGATGAAATATTCTTGTTCACACCATTTACCGCTTCTCGGTGTCTCTACGTGCGATCCTTAGGCTTATCCACGAGAAGTTTTTCGCATCTTCTTGCAACATCTCTGGGTAGTGAGGTTCCGGGATATCTTCATTTGGGTCATTATCACGGATGCTTCATAGAATTTGGAATACATGGAAAGTGATCTCGTCCTTGGACTCTCAATTTGAGCTCACCTTCTTGCACGTTGATTTGAGCTTTTCCGTGGCGAAGGGTCTACAAGTATGATGGGACAGTCGTCTTCCTCCGTGTCAAGAATGACAAAGTCTCTTTGGTAGGACCCAGATTTACCAACTTTCACAAGGACATTTCGATTATACCGTAGGGATGTTGAAGGGTATGACTGTCTATGAGTTATTGATTGTAGTCGATTTCGGTTCTCCCGGCTTTGCCTTTTAAACATCGGCGGCATCGAGTTGATCTTTGGCTCCCCGAGTCACAGGGCTTTTCCGGATACGGAGTTCCCTGTAGAAAGCGGTATAGAAAAGCTGCCGGATCTTGAAGTTTGGAGGAAGCTTCTTTTTGTAGGATGCGCATTCCTCGATTAAATGATGGTCCATACTCTTGATTTCTTCTTACTTGCAGATCTTTTTCCTTAATTTCACATAACTTGGCATATTCTCTAATGCTTCCAAGGGTATGTTAATATGTAGTTTTCTTGAAGATATCGAGAAACTTTATGAAGCTGCTTCTACAACACCTTTCTTCAATCTTTGGGGATACGAATATGTTTGTGAGTTCATCCATTTTTAAGCGTTTCTTGGTCTCATCTGACTTTGTTATCCTTGGCCAGCTCGTATCGAGAGCACTCGGTTTGTATCCCCGGGTCTTTGGAAATGATCGATCATGCCTTTATTTTCTAGTTCTCGTATCAGTTTGTGGCCCCGTGAAGTTTTCCAATTCTCTTCCCTCCCTTAGAGTGATGGCCCTTACGTACTCTTTTCCTTCGCCTACAGGGTTTACCTCTTGGTGCTTACCTTGATGATCCATTTTGCCTACGCTTGACATATTGGCCATTGCCACAAGTTTGAACCTCAATTTCTCATTTGTCTTGCAGTTGTTGATTGGGTTACTGTTCTTTTGCATGTCCTTGTGGTCTCATTCATGAAGGCGAGTGGGTCGACTTGTTGTCACGGGCTTGTTCTAAGTCACGTCTTTTTCTCGGAGGTGGTTCCTTATCTCGGTTTGTGACATATTGTTGATTATTTCCTCCGTCCACCGCGATTGTTCATTTATTCACGATTATTACTTTACCCTTGGCGCCCGATTTTGATTCGATAATTGTTTGTCTGTCGCTGCTGCTGTATTACGACTCTGATTGAACCTCGACGCGTCGCCGGGCACGCTCTTTGTTTGGTTTCGTACGGCATGCGTATTTGTGTCTTTGTCTTCCACGAAATTCACCTGACTCCCATGGGTTGAGTCTGTGCGGCATTTGTTGCACCTTGTCTAGTGATGCGGTCGGTTGTACGACATGATTCACCCAGTTGTTAGGGGACCTCATTATGATTTACTTTGCTTTTCTGGTGTAGCCTTCTCTGAGCCAGCGATTGGTATTGGTCGCGACATCTTACGAGATCTCATACGCGCTTGTCTGTGGTTTCTTTATCGATACTCCTCCAGTGAAGCATGGCCGATCATTGTTCGGGTTGACTGGGTTGTTATAGAAGGTGTGGACTTGAATCCATCCCCAGTTGGTCGGTGGTGTGGGCATAGCAATAATTACGTGAAATCTGTCCCATGCCTCGCGGATCTCCCATGAGTTGTCGAAGCGGTATTGATTTCTTGCACCGGTTAATACGATTTTTCGGCTGATTGGGAAGAACTTTGCCGAAATTTTACACTAAATCATTCCATGTAGTGATGGAATACGGTGGAATTTGTGGTTAGCCGGTGTTTGAAGCTCTATCACTGAGTGAAATTAGAACAAGCTGTAACAGAACTCTTCATTAACTCAGTTGTGTTGATAGTATACCATGAAACCGAGGAAGTTAGTCAAATGCATGCTCGGGTTCTCATGGAATTAGTCCATGGAATAAGATGTCCCGAAACATACATCTTTGTATTGACTTTAATTGAAATTATTTCTTGAATGAGTGAGTCGTCGATGGTATGAACAACGGTTGGTGGTAATATGAACTCATCCCCAATAGCATGAAAGGATCATCACAGGTACATATACTAAATGGCACGAGTGCTTGAATTCGTAGTGATTCCCATTTGGCCTCTCTGTGGTTCGATCTGTTCCAATGCAAGATCTTGTTCTTAGGTGTTTTCCATGACTATTGGTTCTAATGCGTTACATTCTCTGTTCTCGGCGCAATCTGTGCAGAAGTCTTCCTGGCTTGGGATCAAACAAGTGTTGGTTATTTTGATCTCGATGTCGCGTAGTACTTGCAGAGCCTATCTTTGCCAATAACACACGAGCGACAAAACCAAATTACCGGCCTTGTAAAAGCGGCAAAAGTAAAAATTTGAGTAATATCTATTTTGTAATTCTACATATCAATCTAAACTGTCCGTAGTGGCGCAAAGAAGCAATGACGAGGCGTGGTGTATAAAATATCGCCTATATGCGCAAGTGCCGCGCTTCGCCAGTAGTATAGTGTCTTCATTGAGTACCGAATGTCGATCCACGGGGACAGTGTAGTGACTAAGGTTACTTTTAGATAATATACGAAAGATGACTCTAGGAGAATTCAAATGTAAAGATTTTACAAACTATTGATTCAATTAAAGTATTGGTTTTTTAGAAGCCTAGGGTTATATCTCCCCTGTCACGTTCGATGGATTAATCTTCTAAATATGTTATTATTGATTATATTTACAATATGTCAATGGCGGGGTGATCTTTTCTACAGTATCCTCTCTCGAGGTATATCCCTTTGTTCGCGAATAGAATCCCGGGTATATCTCTATCTAAGACCTCGATATTAGGAAATGCATTAATGTCAACCCCGATTGCCACCTTCGAGGTTCGGAATATCTCATTTACCGAATCGGCGAAGTCTACTCTACGGATCCACTGAATACCCTCATCTCTCGAATCTCGGGATCTCGGTGTAATTATACGATGTTAGAACGCCGACTATCCCGATTAAATCATAGGCGTAGAATAGTCCTGACATATTGAGAAATAATGGAATAATACAAGTTTCAAACTTTAATCCATAAACATGACAAGGTTCAATATAACCCCAGAAATAGATCAGAACATCATGAATGAAAGAAGAAAATGTTTAGTAGTAAAAACATCATTCTCTATCCAGAAAATATCGAACAATGAAGGCGGTCAAATCAGGGCACTTCCTCGAAGTCTCTGAGTCACTCTGCTCTGGGTGCGTGCCTTCTGTCGTGCGCTTCCCCCTCCCGCACCACGAATCATTCGTACTTTTCGTATTAGGTACGAGATCATAAAGAGTGAAAGCGTGGCGATGTGGACGTCGCGGCGTGGCGGTGTCGCGGCGTGGAGGCGTCGCGGCGATGGAAAACGCGGCGTTAGGGCGTCGCGGCGTGAGGTTCATCAGCGGCGTGGCCAGTGCTTCATCGCCTTGTTCCCATTTGCTCCAATCTACTTCCATTCTTGCTCTTTTTCGCCCCGATGCTCCTGCGTTCTGACAATTATCAGATATTCTAGTCACAAAAACTGTAAATTACTCTAAATAAGCGGGAAAATGGAGAGGTGTGAGTATAATATGAGTGTTTTAGGCGCCTCATCGGTCATTTCGGGAGTTCTTGTTGCGGGAACATGTTTGACACAATACCCGACAATTTTTTAAATAAATCTCATTACCTTTTGGAGATATAGGATCATCCTCCCGCTTTTGGCCTCGTAGGTATCTTCTATATGTCTTACCACTAGCTGGGAGTCGCTGCAGACCTCTAGCTGGTCAACTTCCAGTGAATGAGCGAGGTTGAGACCTGCTATGACGACCTCATACTTGGCCTCGTTGTTAGATGCTTGGAATCCGAATCTTAGTGCATATTTGATGTCTGACCTTACGGAGAGGTCGGGTGGAGCACCCCAGCTCCACAACGCGTTTGAGGCTCCATACGAGAGAGTTTCCAGATGAGGAGGTCATTCATTGCTTGAGCGTTCTTAATGACTCTGTGAGGTGAATTCCATGAGTCGGCTAAGACTTGCCGCTTTTATTGCGAGTTTTGGTTTGTATCGTCTTGAACTTCCTTCGGCTCTATGGCTATTTCATAAACCTTAGGAGACTTAAGTTTTATGTAACACTTGCTTCATCGGGTATTAGTTGGGACTTACATGGTGTGAGCACAGGAAGTAAGAGCCAGTTTTAATTTGTGGTTACGAGGCGAAATTAATTTTCCATCCTTGAGCTCCTCTTGCTCCTCTTAAAGCCGGTGCAATAGTAAATGGATCTTTGCCTCGTTCTTTAATCTCTGTGAGATTCTTGTTGGTCGAGTCTGGCCCCCGCCCGGGTATAGGGTGAGCTCCTTGTGGGACTTAACGGAGATGGGTGGAGAGCTGGAAATATGTTTTTAAAGCGAAAATCTTCTTCGCGCCCAATATCCCATTTGAAAGCCTTTTTCGAGGACTTGGAAGAAAGGTTGGCATTTGTCACTTGCCACGGATCTGAATCGGCAAAGGCTGACAATCCTTCCGTCCCGGCGAACTTCCTTTGCTTGATGGCGATGGCATGTCGAGCCACGGCCTTTATCTTTATCTGGTTTCTTGATTCGCCGGTGGTTATTTATGAATCGGGAATTTCCTGCTTGTCTGTGAAGGCGCATAGGCTGGTTAGTTTCATGTTGTAGTTTCTCAGAGATCTGGCAGCAGATAGATGAGGGCATGTGGAACCAATTTGTGATGGATTTCACCGACATGTCGTATGTACACTTCCATAGTTATTGCCTAGCGGTTGCAGGAACATCAGATTGCGATCGATATGTAGCTCCTGCGTTTTTGAGCTCGAACGGCATCACACGATAACAATAGGTTCCTGCTTATTTTACGCGACCCGAGCAGAGGTCTTTTTCTTGGTCGTTTTGGGTGCATCGCGATCACGGTTGTGGCCAGAAGAAGGCATCCGTAAAAGCTAAGAAGCTCATCACGTAGGTGGCATCCGCGATGAGGTCGATTATTAGCCGCGGAGCTATCTTGGGCGTAGCATTCTTCGGTGAAGTCGATGCGGAAAGGCCACCACTTGTCGTTGGCTTTTGGCGGAGTACTCGTTG
This sequence comes from Tetrastigma voinierianum, assembly GCA_016808115.1. Taxonomy (NCBI): domain Eukaryota; kingdom Viridiplantae; phylum Streptophyta; class Magnoliopsida; order Vitales; family Vitaceae; genus Tetrastigma; species Tetrastigma voinierianum. The sequence goes on from JAEQBH010007095.1 coordinate 261,290, forward strand.
GCCCGGCCGTTCGGGATATTCTACCTCCTGATCGCTCTGCGGAGGTTTGTTGACTTCGTTGATGGCTTTTTGTCTTTGCAGTGCGGCTCCTCCTTTTGTTTGATTGGTTTGAAGGATGGGTTGGCCTTTCGACACAGCGAGTGATGCGTAGGATCAATTCCCTCCCATATCCTTTTTGCTTCCATGCGAACGTCTTTGTTTTGTTTAAAAAATGGATAAGGAGGTTTTGAGGTCTTGTTGGTTTGGATCAGATATAAATGGTCTCGGTCGTCGATCTAATATCTGAGTTCAGTTCTTGAGGATGGCTGGGTCGGGTGACCACCTCGTCCACGCATGTCGAGCTTCAAGATCCGGGTATATATTGTCCAGTAGTTTTGTTTCATGGATCTTTGAGTAAGCATTCCACTAGCCCTCATTGGTCTCTCGAACCATTCCTACCGGATTCACGGTAGGAGCAGTCATCATGTGATATGGAAGGATGGCTTTATTGCGGGCGAAGGCACATGATGACATGTTATAGCGGATCGTCTACGACGAGAAATCTTGCCGTAGTCGTCGCTTGGCATGGGGGATCTCCCAATGTGAGAACCCGGCTTTGTATTGGGCCCAGAAGTGCCTCTTTCCGGAGAACCTCGTAGGGTGTGTTGTGACTCGAGCTTTTCCCTTCAGATGCCATTTATCAGTAAACCTTGAAGATGATATCGGCGGAACTCTGGGTGTCAATCGACAGGATGAAGGCTGTTTTGTTAGCCCACGGCTAGGAACTACGTGAGGGCGTCATGAGGGTGTTGGCATCCTCAGTCCCAGGTAGAGCGTGATGGATATGTGACCTCGGTAGCTTAGACTCTTGCTTTAATTTACGCTATCTCGTCGATCTAATGTTGCGTAGATGGGCGCCAGAAGTGAGTTGGATTCCCCTCCTCCCGCGAATCCTCCTGAGATTACCTGAATTTCTCTTAGGGATTGTTGGTCTTTGAGTGGTCGTCTGTAGAGCGGTGGTTCTTTGGGCGGAACTGGTCGAGCTTGACTGCGGATCTGATTTTCGGGGATATAAAGCGGGAGTCCGCGTGAGTATGGTCTCTATTTCTCCTTTTGAAATTTGTGTCTGTCCGTCTGCGATGTCAGAGTAGTCCACATGGAACTCGCGATGCCAGAGTTGTCTCTTGTTGTAGGTGAGCTTCCATTTGGGTTGGCATCCCGGGAAACTGTCGTTTCGATGCCGCGGGACGCAAATCACGAGAATTTGTTAGGGGGGGTGAATCATTGGTAACTGCGTGGCGTGTCCCCTATGGGACTCCGTGGACCAGGGCGATCTGCGGGTTGCCACGTGTTTTGGGGACCGCTCTCCATTCTTCTTTGGGCGTTTCCCGGTGCGTCTTGCTTCTTTGGGCTTAGTCCTCGTCGTTTGTCAGTCAGCACTATTTTGCTGAATGGAAGAGCTCTCTTTCTTGGATATGAGGGCCTCTTCACCGTTAATATATTTCCTCTTGCTTGCGGCCTTTCTGCCATGCTTGTTTGGGGTTTTGGAGATGGAAAACATTAAGTCTTTGGCCAGATTCTAAATGACCATGAACGCGGTGATCGCAAAGCTTCACAAATCTCTCCAACCTTTAGAGACTCGACATTGAATGTCGGCGGGCGTAAGGTATCGGGCTTTCTTGCGTACCACCTTGATAGTTAGCGGATGGTAACTTGGCACTACGTATGTTCGGCTCCAATGAAGTGAGAGGCGAATCTGATGGAATGACTCCACTGAATAAGGGAAGTTGATGGCGGTGAAGTGCAGTGAACCGTACGATGCACGATTATTTTAAGGGTAATAAGCGAGCTACGCATCCTTAGCGGATCTTGATACCAGCTAACCGAAGCTCCATTTGGTTTTTGTAGGTGTTGAGGTGATCGACAGGATCTCTAGTACCATCGAACGCTTCCACCTGTGGCATTCTGAACTTGGCTGGAAGGGGGAAGTGGAGTACCTCGGCTGTATAGGGTGATTCAGTTTGTTGTACCAAGGTGTCCATAGTGTCAGGAGCACGTCCTTTCACCACCTCCTTCACGCGGTAGGGCTCTTCTGCTGGATTCTTGAACCTCTGTTCCCATGGTGTTCATGCGGGGATGTGTGATTCTCAGTTCATGTGCTCCCCGAGGGTGCCGTTGCTTAGCCTTCTTCTCCTGGGGGTGAAATGTGGTGCATTGCTTACAGGCGTGGGCTGGATGCAGCCGGTTTCGACCCTCGGAATATACGCATTATCTTATCTCGTAGAGCGGCCGGTGTCATGACCTTCACGGAGTTTGTCGCCTCCGGTCGTCGAATTTGTGCGGTGAGTTGTTGCAATTTTTAGATCAAGCGATTGGTGAGGCGGGCGCTTCCACCTCGTCGTGTTGGCTTGCATTGTTAGCCCTGCCGCGTCGGGAGGCCGGTATCTGCGTTGCTTGGTTAGTCCTGCGTCGCGGAAGTTAAGCGGCGTTGCTCCGCTTGTATTCAGGTCGATACCATCGATGGCCCCGAGAAATCAGGTTATATTTATAAAGGCTGTCGTTCTGGCGCCCACGTGATGATCTTAGCAGAGCTGAGGGTGGAGCGTGTAGGGGTCGTTAAGTGGACGTGGATGTGGCGGCCAGGGATGCGAGACTCTTAGATTATATGGGGCGAGGTAGGATGTTTGCCTTTGTTGATCTGGAGCTGCAGACGTGCATATGAACAAGGAAGAGGGTCGGCGGGGGCCGCCGGGTGGCGCCTCCGATCACTGAGGTCGGCTCTTTACGAGGAGAAAGAGATGTCTTAGGCTGGCCCCAGAGGCGAGATGTTTATGCGTACCTTTCATAGATGGAATTGTGTGTATTTATAGTGAATATCTTTGGAGTTGGATGGTAGTTAGGATTAATTCATTGGATGGGATATTTAACGTATAATCAGATATCGGATTTGGTATAGGATAATATAGAAAGAGTAGTTTATTTGGGATAATGCGGCTTCATGATGGGAATTTAGTTTGAACAACGGAATGATATTATTAGGAATTTGATACATTTTAAATGCGCGTGGGGAGCTGCATCTAAGTGACCTTTAGTAGAAGCGGATTGGATATCTTTCGCAAAATTTGACGAGAAGGGAGAAGCTAAAATCTTGCAGCATCATGAGGAACTGAGTCTCGTGGGCGAAACCTCTCGTTTATGGTCGGTACGATGGGCGCTGTGTTCCATTGGGGTGGCCTCTTTCTTGGGAACTTGGTGTGTGGGGAACTGTGAAGCCTTATTTTTTGAAGCCACTGTCAGTATATATATATATATATATATATGTATATATTTTGCAAAAGACACATATTATAACAAAATACAATGTTAATGCAACACAGAAAAAGTAAAAGTTCAAGAACTGTAGTCTAAAAACTTGTCTAGCATTTATATTTTATTCATATTAAAAAAAAGTAAGTAAATATACATAAAATTAGGGGTAAAATGGTAATTAAGTTTTTATAGTGTCAAGTTTTTTACTATTTTAAATTAATGGAAATATAATTTATTTATTTATTTATTTTATAATTAATAAAATTATAATTAATCATTTTAGATTTTTGGATGATTATTTATATGTTTATGTTTCCTAAATTTTATATTTCAATTAAATGACCTATTTTCAAATATTTATTCGTTAATTATTTTACAAAAATCAAGACGTCAAACATGAAAGAAGTTAGAAATGTAGACTTTGAGAAGTAAATCTGAAACTAAAATAATAAATTGAAGTTATTTTATATTATCTCTTTAAAAGTGGGAATCAAAATACCAGTTAAGGGTTAAGGGTTCTCAAATAGTTTTATTTTAAATCAAAGATTAAGCCTTAAGGGTTCTCAAACCTTACTAATAGAAATATTTTATTAAAAGATATCAAATACTCTTAAATATGTGAATCTAGTATTTCTTATGTTTTTTCCTAAAAAATAACTAATTTTAGATAAAAATGTCATTTTTTATTTCATATATTTATATTATCACTTAAAAGAAATATTTATTTATATAAAAAATTAAAAAATATATTTTTATCAAAATCAGAACAAAAATTGAATAGGGATTGGATTTCGAATTTAGGGTTTTGAAAATGTGATTTAATCAAATCACGTTTTTTTATCGTTAGTACTTTCAGGTTTCGAAACAGAGGCTTAAAATCGATTAAAAAAACATAGAGGCTTAAAATATCCAATCAAAGTGGATAAACGAAAAAGGGAAAAGAGAGAATGTTTTGATATTTTCGGAAATCCAATCCAGAACCAGAAAGCGAAGACTGGTTGTGGTTGGTTGTGTTTAACTGTGAGCAGAAGAAGAAGGAGATGTCTCTGGAATTTGTTCATCATCATCACCCTCCTCGTATATCCACACCGTCACTCCTACCGACATCTCCTCTCATCTCTAATACCAGAAGCCAGTTGACGACGGGAAGAACGACCAGCATGAAAAGGCCAATGGTGCCGCTTAGATGGAGTCGTCGGAGAAAATCGACGGCCGTCACCACACCGCGCTTCTCCGCCGTGACTGCTTCTCTCGATTTGACAGAAGACAACGTCCGGCAGGTTTTAGCCGATGCTCGAGTGGAGGCAAGCAGACCGCCATTTGGGGATTTGGATTTGTTTCTTTAAGAACAGCCAGATCTGATTGATCTGAGATTCACATTTGTGCATTTTTGGTTCGCAGCTTGAGCAGATCTTCGACAATTCGGTCGGAATAACAGGAAAAGCGGAGCTAGCTGAATTGGACGGACCGTTTGTGAAGATCAGTCTGAAAGGTCGGTTCTGGCACAAACGTTCGACGGTGTTGGCCAGAGTTACCCAATTACTTGAAGCAGAGAATTCCGGTGAGTCTGTTTTTCTCTGGTATTTATTCAATTTCCATTTCAAATAAAATTGGTTGTTGGTAAAAGCTTAGATTCTTTCCAACCCTCAGGACATCTTGGAGGTGGATATAGAGGATGAGAAACAACTCGATGACAGCCCTGAAAATTTTTGATTTTGAGATTTTGAGATTTTTACAACAATCCATCCAGTATGAAACTGTTAATCCTCTCTCTCTAATTAACTGCATCGATGCAAGTATTTGTGGTTAGTCAGCTCATCTATGTTTCTTCCTTCCAACATCCTAACCCTACCTTTGATATCAATTGGAGAGAATGATTTTATTATCAAGTGATTCCAACAATTCGGTTTCATTACCCGCCAAGAACAATGGTTTTTTAAGTTTTGAAATTGAAGTGGTGATTCCAAAACAGTGATAGATTCTTTCAATAATAAGATTATCAGTTTCTTTTCTTCTATTAAGATATTAATGAAGGATTATAGAAGTATCACGGGATTTAAATATTTATAATTATGATCGTATTTATAGAGAAGCAAATAGAATTATGAATTGTCTAGCTAAAAATGGTATTAGTATTATAGACTCAAGAATATAGTGGTCAAATTATCATAAAGATATTGTAAATATTAGCTTCGAAGATTACTTCTAATAGCCTTTGATGAAGTTTATTTATCAAAAAAAAAAAAAAAACAATTAGATGTCATTGTTTCAATTGGATTGCTTTATCTCAAAGGTCCCATTGTATATTTTTTTTTAAAAGAAAAAAAATTATTAATTCAAATTAATAATAAATGGATAATAACACATAGTCAAAATTGGTTAAAAACCATAAATGATTAAACAAATATTAATTAATAACGTAATAAATTGGTTCAGAAATTCTACGTATTTATAATGCATAATGATTAAAATATATATTGAAACTGATTTTGTAATGTATTACTGTGTGATTTGATTGTTGTGCTATCTTGTGAATATGTTTTGTTTATGCAGATCCTTTCTGTCTGAATAAACGTACGTAATCAAATGACGAAAAACAAGCATCGTACTTAGAGCGCAAAACCCACGTCTTTGCAGGGATAGCAGCGAAATCTCAAAAAATAAACGAAAATAAAAATAAAAATCATCAGTCTTTACTTAAAAAAATTAAATTTAGAAGAAAAAGTTGAGAGATAAAATAAGATTAGGTTTTTGTGTATTAAATTGTGAATAAAAAATCTTTATTTAACTTCCTTATAATTTTACTTTCCAAAAAATTACCTCATTTTCTTCCTAAAATCAAGATGTTCACCTCAACTTAGTATGGTTGAGTTTAGAGGTCTAAAATTTCAATTGGACTTAACTATAGTTAAGATTTATTTATAAAGAACTAGTAGATTAAGTTTTGTAAATCAAACTATACATATAGCCTTTAGTTATAAATTTCTCAACAACATGTAAAGTGTTAATAACAAAATGTATTATATTATAATTAAAGATTTTATACTGTTTGATTTATCGTTTAAATGTAATTTTAAAAAATAAAATAAAATATGAATGGAGGACCAAATAAAATTATTTGAAAGTTTAGTTGGTTGTGCCTTTTATCTTTTTTGGGCAATATAGAATGAGAGAATAGAGTGATATTTGAAAATGCTACTTTCTCACCTTTATATTTATATACAATAATATACTAAACAAAATGTATGTAACAAAATTAGATCAACTTATTAAAAACATACAAACTATCAATAAGACCAACTTTTCTGCATCTTTATAAATTTTTTTGCTTCTTTTCAAAGTAGGACATGCTTGAGAAAGTATAATAAAGGCTACATCTTCATCTTCGTTATCAGGCTTTTCTTTACTTTTTATTTAAAAATTAATTTCTATTTTATTTCCTTTTACCAAAAAATAAAAACTTTATCCAAAAGATTATTACACCCTTTCTTTTCACCATTAAAGAAATCATCTTTTCATATGCATTTAGTGAAGGTCAGATTTGTTGGTCCGAGTATGCATTCAAAGAATTTAAAATATTTTGTGGTCATATTTGTTAGAAAAATATAACAAATAACAAGAAGAATAAAGGTATGAATATATAATAATAATTCTATTGCTAAACAAATATATTATCTTTAGATTTGAGGCATGTGTTTCGGTAATCATAAGAGTGAATTCATTTCATGCGATCTTTGTTTCAATTACCAGCGTTAAATGCCCAGGGATCTGACCCAGTCAGCAAGAGTCGGATAAAGCCTTTCTAAGAATTATAAGCGAACATAGAAAGCAGCATTTACTACATCACCCGCCTCCACGAGTTTCTTTGTAATATTATACGTAAAACACAATTGAAAAATCTCGTTTCACAAATGAAAACACACGACTGTATATAGGCTCCGAAAACAAAGGTTACAAAATAAAAATTAATAACAATTTAAAGGTAATTTAAAATGCAAAAACAAAAACTGAAAAATGTTACAGAACAAAAATTAAAAACCATTTAATAGAAATTTAAAGGCTATTTAAAATGCAAAAACAAAAACTGAAAATTGAATATACAATTCATTCACACTTATTATAATTGATTTAAAAACCGTTACAAAACGTTTTAAAAATCCAACAATCCCTACGTAAGATAGTCGTCAAAACCCTGAACTAAACCTTGGTGATAAAGCTCTGCGGTTGGAACCTGCATAGGATATATGAGTGGGTTTATCCTTTGACATGCCCATAAGAAATATATTCTTTCTTATTCGTATTGATGTCACGCGACGCCTGCATCGTTTATGTAAATGATGATATATCTCACACAGGACTCCTCCTTGGCATTCTTGATTCTCCCAGCACATTGCGTCAGGTTTGGCCATGGACATCTTCCACAGCTCTGCAAGAGTTTCTAAAGTGTACTTGTGATTCTCCTTTGAAGTCTTTACTCTTCTCTCTCGGCATGGGTGATTCTTTGCTTATGGTATCCTCCCGATACTCCTTTTGGTTCTCGATGCATTAGAATCATTAAAGCATAGTTTAACCTCATCTCTAGCGATATCCTTTGTTCGTCGCGGGAATGCTTAGGAGGTTAAAACCCATAGTGATCTGAAATTAGGTTTGCCTTTGAACCTAGATCTTGGGATCTTCCGATCAAGCTAGGTTGGAACCGCTTTGTATCAACCTCATTTGATAGGCTTTAGTACCGTTCCTGTAGATGACTTATAACTAATTCTCACATTCAACCTTTGGTTAACGGATCCACAATGTTATCCTTTGACTTTACATAGTCAACAGAAAAAACTCCAGTTGAGATTAATTGTCTAACGGTATTATGTCTTCGATGTATGTGTCTAGACTTACTGTTATATATTATATTATGTGCCCTGCCTATAGTAGGTGGCTATCCTGATGAATGCTTACTGTGTACGGGTTTAGCCCACCTCCGGGCGTCCTATATGAAATGGCGTAGCTATTGACCTCTTCACACTTTGCTCAAAGCAATAAACTCATATTCCATTATGGATCGAAATTTATATCAGTTTGTTTGGAGGACTTCCATGTCTGCTAACTTCTTAGCGTGAAGCAATATCATTTAGTTGACTTTGAGTTTTTAGCATCGAGATGTCGATTCGCATCCACGATTATCCTTCTAGTATTATTGGATATCTAGTATAGTGCAGTCCATAGTCACAAGTATATCTCAAGTATCTTAATACTCTTATAATTCCTTTCTAATGATCATTATTTGGATTACTCGTGTATCTACTAGGTTACTAAGCACATGTAGGCTATGTCGGAGTCTTGTCTGACTCATTAGAGTACATCGAGACTTCCAGTCACCCTAGAATCTCAATTGATATACACTCTCACCTTTATTTTTAGACATGTGAAGATTTACATCTAAGGGAGTCCTTGCCATACCAGAATCATCTTTACTGAACTTATTCAGTATTTTATCCACATAATGTGTTTGACTAAGAACTAGTCCATTAGAGGTTCTTAAGATTTAACCCCTAAGATCACATCAGCAAGTTCCATATCTTTCATGTCAAATCTTGTGCTTAACATAGCCTTGGTAGATTTGACCATTTTATCATCACTACGATAATGAGTATGTCATCAACATACATACATAGTATAACGTAGTCATTTTCTGTATCTTTGACATATACACACTTATCACACTCATTGATTTTAATATCAATGGCCAACATAACACTATCAAACTTTTGATGTCATTGTTTTGGTGCTTACTTTAGGCCATACAAGGACTTCACCAACATGCAAACTTTCTTTTCTTGTCCTGGAGATATAAAACCCTCAGGTTACATCCATTTGATGAACGCCAAATTCCATGATATACTTGATTGCAAGTGTTCATTCTTATGGAATTTATTTTCGTCACCGAAGAATAAGTTTCAAAGTAATCAAGACCTTCCTTTTGTTTGTAACCTTTAATTACAAGTCTTGCCTTGAACTTATCAATTGTTCCATCTGCTTTCATTTTCTTTTTTAAAATCCACTTACATCCTAATGATTTACTACGGGAGGAAGATCCGCAGTTCCCAAAGTATGATTATGTAAATGGAATCAATTTCACTTTTAATGGCTTCTCTTACCATAAAAGGGCCTTACGGAGAGTTCAAACTCTTGGAAGCTTGCAGAGTTCATTTCATGCAAATAAGTAAAAATCTTGACCAAAGATTTTCTATCACCTTCTATTATTTATTGGGTTCATCTTCAACCTCTTTGTTCTTGGTTTTAGTCTTTACTATCTTAATTCCTTAGTCTCATACGTTGAAGCTTAGAGCGAACTTGGTCCCTAATGGACTTACATGGAAAAATATGTTCGAAGAGCAGCCGCATTCCATTGATTCCATTATAAAGTATTTTTGTGTATATCGAGTTTCGGACTTATACAACAGAAATCGATAATATTTCTTATTTGTCATGCTTTATGAAAATATAATCAACAGTTTTTGGACATGTTTTCACCTTCTTAGGTGTAGGTACTACCACTTTGGCAAGACACCCCCACATTCGTAGGTATTTATAGGAAGGTTGTCTTCCTTTCCATAGCTCATACGGTGTTTGTTGTTCATTCTTTCGGGGTACCTTATTTAAAGGTAATTTCTTAGATAAAAATTGTTTCTCCCATATGTTCTAAAATGACCTAGCTTATTAACATTGTATTAAATCATTTCTTTGGTCTGATTTTCCTTTCGACCACACCATTTGGCGAGGTGAATGGTGGAGTGGCAAATGTCTAATTATGTTGTCATAGTAATCACTATGGTGTTACATACTCACCACCCGCGATCCTCCTTATCAGCAATTTTTTCCCACTAAGCTGATTTTCAACTTCAATTTTGTAGAGTATAAATTTCTCTAAAGCTTCGTCTTTGCTCTTAAGCAAATACACGTAGTAGTATTTTGTGCTATCATCGACAAAAGTAATAAAATACTTATTGCCACCCCTCGTTGGTGCAAACTATAAATCACAAATATCACTATGGATCATATCCAAAGGTTCTGTATTCCTTTCAATCATTTGAAAAAATAACCTTGTCATTTTTGCCTGTATGATCTCGCACTTATGTTATAATCTCAAATGTGGGAATATGATTTAAGTTAATTAGTCTCTTTAAGAGAACCACCAATTAACATGCTACTGATACACCATGCCATAAATTGGAAGACTTAAGCACATAAACAAAAGAAGCATTTGTTTTATTCATAATTTTCGGCTTTACAGTCATTACATTTAATTTGAAAAGCTCATTGGATACATATCCCTTCCCCACAAGCATCCCTGACTTTGACACGACAACCTTGTTAGCCTCGAACACCATCCTGAATCTATGCTTGTTCAATAGTGAACCAGAAACAAGATTCTTAGTTCAGGCACATCTGACGTGTTTAGAGTGTCGGGTTTTCGAATGTCATCTTCAGATCACCTTTCCTTGCCCTTGGATCTTTGATGTTGTAGAATTGCCCATGAGCAGCTTCTCCACTATCAAGCCCAGTTCGAAGGAAGTGAACATATTCTTGTCGACAAGCGTAGGCCGGGTTTGCCTGATGTCGATCCATCATTCTCTGGGTTGGGCAGAGCCAGTTCACTTTAGAGACAGCGAGTTAGAAAGGAGGTTCAAGTCATCAATCTCTTGTGTGATTTCTTCCATCACATATGCCTCTTTGTTCTTATTCTTCTTTGGCAGTTTACAATCCGCCGCTTTGTGACCCATCTTGTCACAATTGAAGCATTTTCTTCAGAAATCTGCTTCTTTGATATTCCTCATTTTGGTCTTAAATTGAACCCTTTGCTTGTCTTCTTTTTAAACTTAGAGCTTTGACCATGCTCCACTACATTAGCATTTTATTGGAACTAAGATGAAACCCTTTTCTCATGCGCACATTGTCTTCTTCAATTCGAAGTCTATGATTAGTTTTGGCCCGTTCATCTCCTTTCGTTTATATTTGAGAGGTAGTTCTTGAAGTCCTTCCCATGTAGGTGGTAGCTTCTCGATGATAATAAACACTTGAAGCTTCACTCACAATCATCCCTTCATAATCAATTTCATCTGAGGATCACTTGGATATCTTGAACTTGACTCACCACAGTTTTTGAGTCCACCATTTTATAACCCAGACCATTTACCCTGAGATTTCTTTAGTACGGCATCCTGGTTTTATTTTCTTGTGCAAGAGACTCCCAGGTTCTTTAATTTACATTTCTTCATGCTATATACATTGTATAGCATATCAGTTAAACTGTTCAACACATAATTCCGACACAAATAATCGTAACTTTTCCACACGTCAAATGCCATGAGAGAATCTCTATCATCTTCATTGGCTTCCGGTGGATCCTCAGTCAAGAACCTCACAAGGTTGAGGGTGGTAAAATAGAACACCATCTTTTGTTGCCACCTCTTGAAATTCAAGCCACTTAATTTTTTCAGTCTCTCTGCATGGTTCATCAAAATAGTCACAGTGGGGGTAGGCACTCGTCTTTTGCAATGAATCCACGGAGTTAGAAGGTACTTGTGTTGTAAGGATGGTTGTTGCCTCCACATTGACCATTTTCATGTTGCTAAACAAGAAACTATTAATTTATTACTTTAAAAATTACAACAAATAATACTTTAAGCAAGGAGGGAAATATATATATATATATTTCCTTGATGACGTCAACACGCATGCCACGTCATCACGCCATGTCAGAGCCGCATCAGCACGCTTTAATCGGGTCAACTGCAAGGCCCGCGAGCCTCATCCCAGCCTGCATGCACAAGTCACTCAGCCCAGCTCATAAGCCCACATGCGAGACCAACCCGGCCTTGACCGCGTGCGGCCTAACCGCGACGTTTTCTATATTCGAGCCCAATTTGGACCGGCCAAACAATGCCAATTGACCGCCGATTTCGGGCGGGTAGGTGTCGATTCACCCGTCCTTGGCGTAAATTTAGAGATCGATGAATCAAAATGTTGTTTAGGTCCCCAAAAATTGTAACTAGTCCTTGGAAAAAACCGGTCTAAATTTTACATTTTAGTTTGAGGTAATTTTTCGTTTTCCCAAGCGCCTTTGTAGAGTAAAGGTCATTTTTCGCTACCGGTATTACGCATTGGCCAGATTCTTCTTATTCTTCTTAAGATTATTAGAAAAACAGTAAACACAATTGAACAGACAAATATAACAAATAACAAAAGAATAAAAATTATGAATATAATAATAAACCTGTTACTAAACAAATACAATATCTTTAGATTTGAGGCCTGTGTTCCACAATGTCCTTAAGACGAATTCGCTTCACACATGGTGCTTGTTTCAATTGAAACGTTCGTCTCCTAGGATACAACTAATCAACAAGAATTCCGGATAAGGCACCTTCAAAATTCCTCCAACGAACCTTAGAAACATCTTTACTCTATCACCCACACTCACAAGTTTCTTTGTAATATTATACGTAAAACATAATTGAAAAAGCTCGTTTCACAAATGAAAACACACGGCTATATATAGGCTCCGAAAACAAAGGTTACAAAATAAAAATTAAAACCCGTTTAATAACAATTTAAAGGCCATTTAAAATGCAAAAACAAAAACTGAAAAAGGTTACAAAACAAAAATTAAAAACCATTTAATAACAATTTAAAGGCCTTTTAAAATGAAAAAACAAAAATTGAAAATTGAATATACAATTCATTCACACTTATTATAATTGATTTAAAAACCGTTACAAAACGTTTTAAAAATCCAACAATATTTTCTTAGGTGTTGATTTGTAATCTGAATTTGGTTTTGTGCGTATACTGATCGAAAGCGTATGATGCAACTTTGTTGAAAAACAAATTTGAAAAAAAGGATTTGTTGTGGTGTGGTGATCCCACTGAAGTGCAGTGCTTGCCCTTGTGATATGGATATTTCTATTCGAGTATTTTCGTAATATCAATGGTTAATTATCTATTCCATTATACTCTATAATTATTCTCAAATTCATAGTTAAGTTTTTTCCTTTGTCCATGAGATTTTTTCTGAGGTTTTCCACGAGGGGTGATGTTTTCTTTGTTTTAAATGACTTTGTATTGTGTGGGTGATTTGATATTAAGAATATTAGAAAATATGTGTTTGAAAATTATTAAAAGTTATATTTTATTCGTATAAGTTTCCTTATCCATAGTATTTTTCTCAAAAAAAAAAAACATCTTTTATTCTTAATGATGTTTTATTTGCCCCCTGAAATCTGAAAAAAAAAAAGTGTTTATATTAAGATTCGATGATGTGATCTAGAGTTTGAAGGCAAGTTTGCTTCCAATATTACTATAATGCCCCCTGAACAAAGTTATGCCCCCCTCATTTTATCATTATTCTTTTTAAGGCATTGTATAATTGCAAATTTAACTGAAAATTTAAGTTCTAATGCTACCAAAATTTGCCAAAAGAAAATAATTCTTGAACATCTCTAATTGGTAATTGTTGAGATTTATTTATAATATTTTTTCTTTTTATTATGCAAAATTATGATAAGTACCCTTCTTCTAATATTTTAATCATAAGATATATTGAGGTAATAGTAGCCTATAATTTGGACAAAATGAAGTTACTAACGATTTAATACATTTTTTTTAAATATTATGCAATAACATATGTAGCTTAAATAACAATGACATATTCTAATACTTCCCAATTTTTTTTAAGGGTAATTCCGTAAACTTGCTATGAAGGTTCTAAAAGAAGAAAAATATGGGACAACTTTTTGAAACCATTAAAACATATGATGTTTTCACAAAATTAATTAAAACATACGTTGCAATAGTAACTTTCGTTATTAAGACAAAAATACCCATCATGTGTTGATTAGTTTATATACTTATAATAATAATGTAACAAACTCATTATATTAATATATCAAACTTTTGTCTAGTGTAATAACTTGTTTATTTAATGTAACATATTTTTGTCGAGTGAAATATATTTTTGCCTAATATAACAAACTTTTGTAAGTATGTTATATTAAGTAAAAGTCTATTATATTAGATAAAAATTTATTATGTTAGACAAAAATATATTATATTAGGCAAAATAGTTTATTATACTAGACAAAATTATGTTACATTAACATAATAAGCGCAATACATTTAAATATAAGTATGTAACATACTTGTATATTTTGTCATGCTCCATGCTCAAAGTATTAGTGCCATTCGAATCAAAATAAATAATAAAGATGATAAAATTTTATAATAAAATATAACTATATTTTAAAGGTTTAAACTCAAAACCTGAGCATTTTTTTGTCGTTCATTAACATGTTTACATAATTCCCTCTATTTTTTTTTATAATCGCGGTAGAATTAAAAAGGCACCCGTGCGTCCACATCACACGTCTCAGGTTGACGTGGAAACCATGGCAAGCGAAATCTTAAAAATAAAAAAATAAAAAAATTTGTCCCATAGTGCTTTTTAAAATAATAAAAAAAAAGATTAACAAAATTTAAAACCGAACGTTATTTTGAAATATATGTTAATTTGAGATTTTTCTTTTTAAATATTATTTTGGGAAAAAGCTAAAAAAAAAAAAAAAGGCTGAAGAAAAAGTTGGGCGTCTGGAATCTTCTGGAGATAAAAAGTCATAAAGGTTGCCATCTTCCTTATTCCTTCCAGACCGGCCTCGTTTCTTCCAGACTCGTTCTTCAAAATCTCCTTATAAATACCAAACGCCTCCTAATTTTCCTCATCCAATTTCGAAAAATCAGTTCATACGAGATCGATACACATAGGAAAAGCAGAGATCCGATCGAAATCAATACAGGGAGGAAGGAAGGAAGGAAGGAAAGGGAGAGATCCGATCGGCGATCGATATGTGTCTGGTATTTGTTTGCGATCAAGAAGATAGGGTTGTCGGAAGGCAGGCAGCTCCGGGAGCGTGCCCGTACTGCGGAGGGATGATTCAGGCCACGGACGTGGAGAGCGCCTGGAGGTTCTGCTTCGTTCCTTTCTACTTCAGAACCAAGAGGAAGTTCTTCTGCTCTGTTTGCACCAGACGATTAGTCGTTAAATCTTGAAGAACCCTTTTCTCGAGAAAATTTCTTTTCTCTTCTTTTTTTTTTTTTTTTCTTGTTTGTACTTATTTTCTATGAATAACGCCTCTTCTCGTGAGGGTCTGTTTGTTGTTAAAATAATATCCGTTGTTTATTCCACTAACCATTATAATAGTTGTAGAAATTATACTCATCCTTATCTATTCTTTTGTTAATTTTTGAACTTTTCAAGCAAATGTTTTTACTTTTAGAGAAATTTGTTTAAATGGGTAAAAGCAAAAGATTATTAATAATTTAGCTTTTATTTTTATAACGCCGTTGGTTTGAGGGTTTTATATACGTCACTTAAATATATCTTTTCTGTCGTATTTATTAAGTAAGCAAAATATATTTTTTATCTTTTTCGAATTCGATATTTCTTTTGAAAGTATCTTTCTTATACCCTATATCCGAAACCTCCTTACCATGAATCATGTGGTGGCGGATGGAACTTCCTTTTGGCATTTCTTTAATTCATGGTCGGAAATCTCTCGGGGATCCGATATGATATCCCGATATAATCCGATATTCGAGCGTGGGTCCATGCCCGTACGAATTCCTCTTTCAGCACTTGTCTTTAGCGGCCTGCCATCATCACCGACACATGAAAGGGTTTTCCATTTTAGGAAAGAAACAATTGCAGGTCTGAAAGCAAAAGCTAACGCAGAAACGACCACAGAAAGGATTTCCTCTTTGCAAGCGCTGTTGGCCCATTTCTGGCGATCTGTAACTCGTAACAGGCGTCTTCCGGAGGATCAAGAAACTACGTATATTTTGCAAATAGGTATGAGATCAAGGGTGGATCCGCCATTGCCGGAGCAGTACTTTGGGGCTGCAGTTCAGGCGGGGATCGTGACAATGAAAGTAGGTGAGCTGCTCGAGCTGGGCCTGGGTCGCGTGGCTTGGAAGATGAACGAGATGATTTCTACGTTTACTGAAGAAGAAGCTTCCAAGTTCTGTGAATCATGGGCGAAAAACCCTAGGCCGGTCTTACCCAATGTGTACGGTAATGATTTTGGTTGGGGATGGGGAAGGCCAGGCTGCCGGTTAGATAAAGGAGAAAAATAAAGAAATTGGAAAAATATAGGTTTAAGAAATTAGAATTTGTATTTTTTTTTTTTATGGGTATTTTTAATGGGGTATATAGAGAAATAAATGTGGTGTAAATAGAATTTATTCTTACATGAATAAAAATAAAAATTATTTATAAGCTAATCTTTATTTTTATAATATTAAAATCCCATATTAAAGTTATATAGGAACTTTGATAAATCAAAGTTGAGATCTAACTTTTTCTCATAATATGCAGTTTAATCATTTATTAAAGTTAAATTTAGATAACATTCTCAGTTGAATTTTCTTTATATTTTATATCTTGACAACATTATTTAGATCAAGCAGAGATTAATAGCTTGAAAGGGTAATTTATCAAAATATTGTAAAAATATCCTTCATTTTTGGGTTTTTAGAAAATGGGTTAGATTTGTAATTTTTTTTTTATCCATTTTAAGCGATAACCCCTAAAATATGCATACTTTTGATAAAATTACCCTTGAATGTGTCTCTCCACATCAACAGGTGACAATTATAACTTTGTTTTTAACTTTGGTTTTAATTCGTAGCTTTTCTCATGACGGCTGAATATCTGACTTGGGTTCGAATTTTAACCCGTTCTCCTTGCGGGAATCTGACAATTTCTCTCGACTCGCTCGTCGTTGTTTTGTTCTTCTTCTTTTAAGAGTATCTTCGAGTTCGAAGAATAGCGCATGTAGGATGTGTTGTGAAGAATAAGTTATTGATTACGAATTAATTCGACTAACAGGCTTGTTTCGTCGTGTGACACTTAGACATTTTCTATTGATGTTAGGTTTAACTATCGTTAAGTTAGCATTTGAACCAGCTGAAGGTGTCGAATCCAGGAGTTTTTAATCTGATTTTTATACGTATTTGGAGTTAGCAGTCGTTAAGTTAACGTTTGAGTGACTTGAAGGTGTCGAGTCAGGGTTTTAACTTCGACTTTTATATGTTGAACGCGTCGTTAAATTAGTATTTAAACGAGCTTTAAGAGGGGTTAGAATTCGGGTTTATAACAACGATAGTTATTTAGTTTTGAGGCTTGTCGTCGGTTAAGTTATATTTGAATAAACTTAAAGGATGTTAAGTCCAGGTTTGTAATACAGTAACTATTTAGATTGGACTTAATCATATATTTGAACAAACTTGGTATCAAATCTTAGACTTAACCATTATAACAAAGTAGCTATCTAGTATCAAATCTAAAAAAGAACCGATGAAATAGAAGAATTAGAAACATGAGTAAAAGAAATAAGAAAAGGAAAATAAAGGGAAAAAGAAGGTTAATAGGGAAACGAGAGTAAATTATTATATAATGGATAGAGGGATAAATTTGTACAAATAATGTGTTTTTATCTTTATTTTTTTGGGTTTTAATAAAAATGGTTAGATTTGTAATATATTTCCCCTTTTGACCATTTCAAGCAGTTACTAGTTTTTAATTGGCTCTCGTAGCTCTTGACCCATTCCTCTCACAAATTCCTTCAACAAACTAAATTAAACAATAAGAGAGAATCAATTAAAAGGAGTTGTTGTAAGTTCGTAACTCATGCACTTTAAAAAAACAAAAAGAGGAACATAATAAACACGTGTTTTAATTTTTATACAATTTGATAAATCCATTCCAGGCAAATGTTTAGTTTTGAGTCATATTGGTGCGTAACGTCCTTTTTATGAAAAAAATATTTTATTTAGGATTTTATGTTACGAAAAACATAAAAGTACAAAAATCTCAATTGAATATGAGTTTTAGTGAATAAAGAAATAGTGTTTTAAATGTTTTGGCAGATTCTGTGAAACGAAGCAAAAGAAGTAGCATCTGGAAACACAACAGCCCATTTGGAAGCCCAACAAGCTAAAGTTCAGCGAGCCTGATGGGCCTACGCCTGGAATCCATTCTTTGGCACTACCCTTATCTCTATATTATTTTTTTATTTTTTAAAATCCATATAACTTTGTTTTTGTATACATGAGACATGTGTTGTTAATCATAAATATCAAAAGGTTGCCTTGATAGCCTTATTAGTAACCGAGAGATTACATACATTTCAAGGTTTACGAAGCATGGAAGGCGAGGAAATAT
The DNA here is from genome assembly GCA_016808115.1 of Tetrastigma voinierianum. Classification (NCBI taxonomy): domain Eukaryota; kingdom Viridiplantae; phylum Streptophyta; class Magnoliopsida; order Vitales; family Vitaceae; genus Tetrastigma; species Tetrastigma voinierianum. The sequence goes on from JAEQBH010007095.1 coordinate 279,846, forward strand.
GTGACATATATTGATGATATATTGTTGTTGATATTTTTTGAGTGTCGAGATGCTTTACAACGGATAATCGTGCGAGAAGTCGAATAAAGGAAAAATCGGAAAATATGGGTGATATCGGCGACATATCGATCTGATGTCATCGATTATTCACCAGATATTGGACACATATCGAGTTCTGAATCTTGAGCATTAAGAATAAGCGTGGAAATTTTATAATTTTGGCCCGTGCTGTCGGTCGATATCGACGACCTCTTATTAGATATCATTACGAAAATTTTGTGGCAAAGATGGGGTGTCAGATCATGACCAAGAAAATTTTGTGGCAAAAGTGGGGTATCCGATATGGTATTCTGCACAAGTAGTACTGTTCTTAACTTGCAATCATGTTCAATGCATTAATGCCACCAACCTAGTTAATTATTACTTTCTTTCAATTTTCTCTTGCTCTTTAGTACTTTCACTATTTATTTATTATTTGATAGATCAATCAACTCTTATCTTGCTACTTTTGACCTCTCTTTCTGTTCACCACATAGCAACAGCTGGATCATCTATCTCAGGTATTTACTATTTATTTCTTGCTTCAATCTCTTCTCTTCGCTTCTTGTTTAACTCGTTGATATTGTGGGTATCTGACCAGGCGGAATCGATCTACTACCGCGGCTCTGTGCCTACCTTATCGTTAAGTGATTCCCTCTTCTATTTATTTATGCCTTATTCTTAAGCTAAGTTCCCCAACGTAAGCCTGTGTCATGTTAGCTTTTCTTAAGTCATTACCATGGATGGAAATGTAAAATGATATATCGACGATATATCGTCGATATTCGGATGTCGGGTGCTTAATAGCGATATTAGAATGAAAGTCGAATCATGGACATAAATGTCGCGATCTGTGTGATATATCGTCGATGTTGCAGGTGTCAGTATTCGACACAATATTAAGAAACGAAAGTCAAATGGAAAGGAAGCATTCGGAAAATATGGTCTTATTAAGGCGCGTGATCTTTATTTGGTTTGAAATCTTTGTAAAGCGATGTCTTGATGTTTATATTTCATTATTAATGTCGTTTCTGAGAAGTATTTATTAAATTTGAAGTATTTTTTGTTAATTTTTTGATATATCGATATTTATGTAAAAATATCGTAGATATATCTGTAAAATCAGTAGATATATTTGTGCAAGCCCAGATATTTTAACTTTGGTTTAAGGGAAGGTTTTGATCCGTCCCCTACGTAAATAATAATATCTTCTTTTTTTTTTGAAAAATTCTTGGGCTAGGCCGAATGTAGACTGGTCATGGGCTGGGCCGAGAGGCTGAAAAATAAGTGAACCCGTTGACCGATCCACATGCTCTTTGGCCCAGGCTATGTCACATGCCTCTTCTCTCCGGGCCGATTGGCCCGACCAGGCCTATTAGAGACAACATGCTTAAATCAAACATAATTATCTTTAACAAATAATGCATAGTATAGAATTTAAATGTTTACTGTATTGTACCTAAAGGTGTTTAACCATAAAAGAAAAACCAAAAACATAAATTTTAATGCTCTCAAAACCTTCTTCCTTTCGGTTAATAATGTTCTCAAAACTCAACCTACAACTTTCCATGCTTATTTCTTCTTTTACAGTGCTATACAAAAATGGTTATTGAAATGGCTCCTCGGGATGGATTTGAGGTTCCAGGTTCAAATTCGACCGTGGACAAAAAAGAAAAGAACAAAAAAAAAGAGTTTTGTAAGTGATGTTATTGAGATAACAGTAAATATATTATAGCTTCATCAGCAACATTAATAATCATACAACAAAGATTCAGACTTTGGAATATAATAATCCATTTTTTCATCACAATCACAATCACAATCACAATCAAAATCATAGAGTACTACTACTACTACTACAACTACTACTCAAAAGAAGAAAAGTTGGTCGGTTGGGGGGAACTCTTTCAAATTCAAAACATGCTTTTCTTTAAAAACTAGAGAGCAGTTGATCTCTTCTAATATTTTGCTTTTCACCGCCACCGCCACCACCACCTGTATTATCATCTATTGTCTATTGAAAGAAAAGAGCAAATGAAACACACAGGTAGGGTGGTGGTAAGCTAAATTTCAAATGAAACTCAAGCTTTAGGTTCAGTAGTAATAAAACCTTCTTTTCGGCCTTCAAAGCCTGGTCGCATGAGTTTTTTCTCCCTCTTTGCAATCCGCCGCATCTTCTTCTGGTTGATCCTCTCAGATATATTTTCGATCTCGTCTGTGTTTCTGCTCTCATCTTTTCTCTAGTTTCGACTCTTTCTTTCCACTTCTCGGCATTCTTTTGGTGCTTCTTCTTCTCCTTCTGCATGCTCTGTTTCAACAATTTTGGATCATCATGGACCTTGATTCCCGCAGCTCTACTTGTTGCTGCTTTCCATGAAAGCTTCTTTGAAATAACCTCGCCTTTCTCAGGGTCTTTCTTTTGCTCCTCCAATTTCCTGGCCTTCTCAAGCTCCTTCAACTTTGAGAGCTTCCTCTTCTTCTTCTTCTTTCCAAGCTCTTCTTTGTTTCCAAGCTTCACATGACCAAATGCGAGTTCTTTTGAAGCCTCTGATACATCCTTAGCCAATTTAGCTGCTGAATCACTGGACTTAACTTCATTGTCTTCTTCCAATCCAGGGTCTCTCTTACGCTTTCTTTCCTGAAATTTTCCTGCATCTTTCTTCTTTCTTTCATCCCTCTTCTCACCCTTCTTTGCTTCATCTAAATCCTCACTACTTTTCTTTCGGCTCGACTGCAACTCCTCAATTCGGCGATGAAGCCTTTGACGTAATTCTTCATATGTTACTGATCGTTCATTATTTTCCAGACCAGAAATCATTGGTTTAATATCTGTTTCATCATCACTCTCACTGTCCATTTCCTCATTTCGCAAGCTTTGCTTCAACAAATCTAGCGTTGTAGATGAGTTTTCTGGATCTAACCGATCTCTTCGAGCTTTCTTGATGTTTTCTCTTGACTGTTTCTTTGCTGAAGCTTTTGCAGCCTTGCTCAGCCCCTGAAACCATGGCTTATCGGTATCGTCACTGGGCAGATAAAATCTTGCAGGAATCAGCTCAATTAACTTGTCAAAAAACAAGGAATGCTGATGGATGACAGATTTCAGATCGGAATCAAAACCTGATCGAATGACAGGTTTTTGTTTCTTCTTCATCTGCAAGGAGATTGAGGTTCAGTTAGCAATGAAATCAAAATATGTTAAGATTTCTAAGATTGCTCATATTTATATTTCACAAAACAAAATTAAAAACTCATACATGAAACGGAAACAAAAGTCCTTAAGAAAATGTAGGAACTATGGCATCCTTCAAAAGTATGAATTTCATTCTAAAACTCATTCAACTGGGACATATGTTGAAACTGTAAAAGTTGGCCCCCCTTTTTGCAGTTGCAGTGTCTGAAATAATTTAAATTTCAAATAACGAATCCAACACCATAAAGCATCATCCTCAAGCACAGATTCACACAATGCAATAAGTCTGTCTGATGATTATTTTGTTACTTGGATTAACTGGGTGCTCCTCTAAAGACAAATGCATTAGGATATTTAAAGTCCATCACATCAGATTCAGAATAGGAGATCACTGAGGGTTAAAATCATGAGGTTGAAACGCTTTGAAGCTTGTTAATCCAGCATCAAGCAATTACTGATACCCTAGCATCATAAAAACCCTACCAAATTAGTGAACTCAGCATCCCACAAAATTTCAAAGAAATAAGCCCCCAAAGTCTGACCAAATCTAAAAACCTAATGCCTTGAGTAAAGAAACCATAATGCCTAGAACGTACAAAGCATTCCACACCCAATCTTTTTGTTCCCAAAAGCTGTTCATATAAAAATTCCGACAACATATATTTAGTAAGCCAGATCAACAATGAGTACAGCGACTCAACAGAAATCAATTTAGGGACCCAATCTCAGATATCCTTAGTAGAATTTAGCTCTAAACGAGCTAAAAATTCATAAATGTGGTGATGGTTCAAATGGATTAACACCAGAAGTTCAGACTACAACAAAGAAAGAAATTTCCTGATTACACTCATTACAAGAAGTACTTGCTTCTCCTTTTTATTGGTTTCTCCTGGTTTACATTATAAGGTTTTTTTTTTTTTTGATAAGCAAAGGGAATTCATTGAAACAGGGTTGGCCAAGCAGCCCCAAAAATAGTATACATGATGTATACAAAAAGAGCATACACTGTAAAGTTTTATCAATCACCCATTACAACTGCAATTCTTCACATCTCATCATAGTAGCGCGCAGAGTCACAATGGTTTTTGTATAATTTTGGCTACTTCTCCCTTCAATAGTCTCTGAGTTCCAGACGCATCTATATCTGAATTTGTAACTTATATGCAAACACATTGATCATGTTGATTTTTGTTTAGGTATTCCTTTCAAGTTTACAACTAGATTAGCATATTTCAGTCAGTTTGCTGAGATGTTGAATCAGAGATTATTTTTAAGTCTCGATTTTTTATGGATCATAATAGTCTCAGCCACCATAAGAAAGAGAGACGAACACAGAGGAATAACCAATAGATGAAGGAGCATGAAACCATTTTGTTTCAAGAAAGGTACGATAAAGGGTTGGGGCAATAAAGTAGGTGACTTCTACAAAATTAAAAGTGAAGTATAAAAATAATGATATTTATATAACATTCTACCTCTTCTCCCAGAAAATTTTAGAATTAACTTGATGAAGAATACTCCAAAGATTTTTTGTCCCACAAAGTTACTTCCAAAGAAACAAAAACATTAATTTCAAACATTGAAGACCTTCACAAACATCCTATAATTCAAAATCTATATCTATACATATATAGAATTATGAAAAGTTAGCAAACCTCTTTCTTATAAAGTACCCCAATGATTTTCCCTATTTCTCCCCATATTCCAGAGAACACATAGTTATTATTTAACTACAACAGTCATAATAATTTGTCTTTGACATTCACAATATTTACAATTCACCTTAAGAAATTCATAATAAGAGAGTTTTTTTCTTTTTTTCAAGGCTTCCAATTATGTTTGCATGGTAAAACTGTTGAACATCAATTGATTAAATTCTACATAATAATTTTATAACATAAAATTGTACAAAATAATGTTCCCATAGCTTGAGCTGTAGTTCAAACATGAAATCCTATAATTCAAAATTTCAGCAATTGCATTGATGTATTAAAAGCATTCAAAGAGAAACTCTATGTTTGGCTCCCAAGAAAATAGAGCAAAAAGAGAAAAAAAAAATGAACATATTCATTCATATGTCTTTTCTTGTCTTTTCCTTCCACATAAATAAAAGAAATTAAAATAAAATAAAATAAAATAAACCCAGGTCAACTAGGCCAACAGTGAGTGAGTGTTTCTATTTTCTAGTGCCTGCCTGGTAGCGAAATCCTTATAATTCAAAAAAAAAAAATTTCTCATATTTTTTCTGCATCTAAACAGAATCATATTTTATAAAAGAAAACATTACCAACAGCAAAGACCATTAATCCAACAAAAGTTTCCGTCTCAGCTGCAATCCGAACTTCCAATATAAAGGAGAAACCCTAGATTTCAAAACTTCCAGCAACTTAGCATTCCCAAGTTAAAAAAGCACTAAAGTGAAATCAACCTTTTTGCCACAGTTAAACAAAGAAAATCACGAATAATAATAAGAAAACCACAATTTTAACCCTACGTTATCTCTCACTTTCTTTGCCGCAAGAAATCAAGGAAATAAGAAATAAAAAAATCACGTTAACCAGCCAAATATTAAACAATAAAAGCACTCAAAGTGAAGAAAAAACCATTTCTTCATTCCTCCTGTTATCCCTCTCTTAACTGTTGCTGCCGATATTTCCAAAGAAAACAAAACTCATAACCAAGACTTAGTCCTACCGGTGAAAAAAAAAACTCACGATTCAGAACTTCATCCGATCGTATATATAACCTAGAAGTCACTGGACTGAAAGGAAAAAAAGAGATTACAAAAGTACCTTAAACTCTGAGATCAACGAGAAGGCAGCCCTAAGGGAAGGGTTGCTCCGAAGAGACTGAATCCTTTAGTGCTCGACGAAAACCCAGCGTTTTGTTAAAGCATAATTTAGGGCTACGTGAAATCGGTCGGCTATTATTGGGCTGGATATACGCAGGCCCAGTTTTTTTACTATTAGGCCTCTTTAATATTTTATATAGAGGGGAATTATGTTTTTTTATTTAATCTCGAAGGGGAATTGTTTCAAATGCAATGAAGGGACATAATTAGGAAAATAGAAACTTGATTTTTCATAACAGTTAGAGATAGAGTTTTAGGAGGAAATAATTTTTTTGAAATTTTTTTTTTATTAAATTAGTTTGGAAGTGAAACAGGAAACTGAAAGTAATACGTAATCTGTATCAATCTGTCGTGAGTTTTAGATATAAATAATTTTTGAAAAAAAAATTATTAAGTGGATTTAGGCAGAAATAAGACGAAAATAGTGTGTAATGTCGGCCCATGCATGACGGTGTGATTGGAATTTATAAATTGCTCGAATGTCGTTTTGTCCCGTAGACTTTTCGACATTTTAATATAATAAGTTTGGCACAATTATCGGTGTGTGGAATCTGACATTCTGTATTTATTTTAGCAATTAGTTTAGTTTTCAAACTAATTTAATAATTTTTTTTTCAAACAAATTATTATTGTGTAAGAAAATGAAAAAACAAGATGTAGATCAATGATTTCATATAAAAAATAACCAAAAAATTACCCATTCTTTACTTGAGGAAAAAGGGTTAAAAGAGGCGTTACTACGTAAATTGGGTTTATGTTAATAAATATGCTGCTGCCTTATTCTTAGGAAAATGCTTGATGACACCATTGGTGTCATCTGTGATTACAAAAATAGAAAGTTTTAAGAATAAATTTGGAAAGTGTAAAAGTTAAATACATCAAATCTTTAAATTCACCTGCTCTTCTCTAAAATGCATAATAGTAATAAAAATCATTAAGTATAAAATTATGGTGATTTTTTTACTCTTAATTAGCAACACCCTTATTTTTATGCCTTTATGACATGTTTGACTAAAATGAGAAACTTAACTTTCTATTTTCCTAATTATGGTTAATTCATTGCATTTAAACACAATTCACCTTTTAATAAATAATAAGGAAAAATGAAATAAAATAAATAATTTTGATTTTTCATGACCTTTACATTGAAATCTTAGACAAAAAAAAGTTAAATTTTAAATAGATGAACTTTAATTTTAACGGTACTTGTAGCTTTGGATATGCCAAACCAGCATCCGAACAATGAGATTATTGAGCTGACTTCCACGATGGCGGGAAAATAATTCAATAATAGAAAAATATTATTGAACAGTAAAACCGGTTTGATGCTCTTTGAGAAAAATATTCTCATATTAGTTTGGAACAGTAAAACCTCTTTCAATCTATCTTCTCACTCCTCTCTCCTCCACCATATGTCACCTATAAATTTAAAACATTTTCCTAGTTAAATACTTTTCATCTCTTTTTTGAAAGGTTTCATCTCCTATTTCATATATAAAAATATACCAAATTAAAAATCAAAAAGTTATTTTATAAAATCCGACCAATTATTTTATCTCAATTTTTTTTATCAAAAAATTTATTTTAATTTCATGTGGATTAAATCATTAAAATAAATTAGGTTTTAATATAATTTTTTTTAACAAGAAATATATTAACATTTGATAATTAACATTCTAATAAAATAAGTAAATAAAAATAAAAAATAAAAAAATATATTCTTATCAAATGACCAATAGTATAGTAAATAAATACTATATTTATATATTTTAATTTTTATAGAATATCAAATTTTGATTAATAAATAAAAAAATATTATAAATAAAAATAAAAATATTTATTTTCTTCAAACAAAAAACATCATATGAGAAAATATTAATTTAACTTTAATTTTTTAAATAAAAACAATAATCATTATTTTTTAAAATATTATTTCATTTTAAAAGTAATATTTGAAGATAAAATTAAAATTTTTAAATGTGTTTACATTAACTCTTAAATTAATTTTTATTTTCAAATTTTATCTTCTTGCTTTTTAAAAAATGAAAAATTATTTAGAAAAAAATTATTACTTAGTTTTGACACATAATATTTTTATTTTTATTTAAGTTCAGTATTCTATAAAACAAATTGAGAGATATTCTATAAAATTAAAATATAAAAATAAAGTATGTAAATAATTTATCATTAATTATTTGACAATAAAAATATTTTATAATTTACTTATTTTATTAGAATTTTAATTCAAATATTAATATATTTCTTGCCAAAAAATATTTTTATATTAAAATCTAATTTATTTTAAATGATTTAACTACACATGAAATTAAAATAGATTTTTAATAATAAAAAAAGAGATAACGAATAATTTATCTGTATTTAAAAAAATTAATTTTAATTTTGTAGATTTTTAAATAGGAAATAGGAGATGAAAAGTATTTAAAAAGGAAAAGGTTTTTTTTTTTTTTTTAATTTATAGGTGGCACCCGATTGGAGGAGAAAGCAAATAAGAGAAATGAGAGAGGGATTAGTCGAGTAGAGAGTGAAATGGGACTATGGGACCCCTTGACGTGTGCTGAAGGCTGTATTGTTCCAATCAAGGATCAAAATATCGGTAAACACGGATATATCGGTAATTGGATTTTACGGAAATATCGGAAATATCGAAAATATCGGTAAAATATCGGTGGATATTTTACAAAAATATCGGTTATTAAAATTTTTCATATTTTAATTATATAGATTATGAGAAATGATTCATATCTTAATTATTAAATGGATTATTAATTATTAAATTAAATATGTTATATTTAATATATTATTCGAATATTATGTTAAAGATATTATTTATTTGTTTTATTATTATTATAAATATTATGTAGATAATGAGGATATTCAAAATATTATATAGTATAATTTTAAATTTTTAAATGATATTATTTTATTTAACTACTTGTTCAATTAAATATTTGATTTAAAAATATTTATAAGTTATAATGTCTTAAAATAAAAATAAAATAAAATATTATAAAGTGATTATAAACGAATAAATAATAAGAGAATATAAAAAAAGTTTAAATTATATATAATAAGTGCAATCCATTAGCTAGTGGTTAGAGGGATCTTAATTCGAGGCGTTTTGGGTGGATTCGAAGCAGGTCAATGATTTTTGCATATTTTGGATCGGAAAAATCAAAAAAAAAAAAATTTCGGGAAAAATCGGTTTCGGGGGAAAATCGGTTTATCGGAAAAATCGATTTTCGCCGATTTTTTTTTCGATTTTCAAATCTATCTCTTTTAAGTGTAATAGAAAAATCGTGAAATTGGAGATTTTTTTGTCCATGGTTCCAATGCACTAATTCGAGAATATTTTCCCTAAAATGCATCAAACTCAGTACACCAACCTTTTGCTTTGTCTTTTTGAATTATTTTCCCGTCAACGTAGAAGTCAACTCAATATCTCACGATGGAAGTCAACTCAGCAATCTTACGATTTGGATGCTGGTTTGGCACATCCAAGGCTACATGTGCTATTAAAATTAAAGTTCATCTACTTAAAAATTAACTTTTTGTCTATGATTTAAATGTAAAAATCATAAAAGTTTAAGGTTTTTTGATAATTTTCTCTAAATAATATCAAATTGGGAGAATTATGTTTTAGGCTCATATGAGCTTCAAAATTAAGAAGTGGTACAAATAACCTATAAACAGTCCAAAACCCAGTAAAGTGGACAAAAATTATTAAGAAGGATATTGACCTTTTTTTAATTCGAAAATTGTTATTGTTGAGGTGAGAAAAAAAAAAAGGGGAATCATGTTTAGATGCTGTGAAAAACTAGAAAGAACAAAATAAAGACAACTGTGCCAAACCCTTAAAGCGTATGATTTCTGTTTAAATAAAGATTAAAGCATTATAGATTGGAGGTAACCCACGCTGCCCAAAATGAAATGCCTCCATCCCTTGTCCCCCATCGAAAAATGAATGAGGATGGACTCATCCCCCTCGTAAGGGGCATTTTGGTCTCGAAGCGTGGTTAATGTTCGCCCAGCGTGTTTTAATTGTTAGTTTGAGGCATCCGCGTGTTCCCCAGAAGGTTTGGGATGGTGTGTCAGACCCTCCTAAACATTGCTGATCAGTCAGTGAGGTTGGCCCTTCGCTCAAAATTTAGGAAGGATGTAGGATGGCTTACCTGTAGGCTTGGAATTGATGGAGTCGGATGCGGTGCATGCTTAGGTAGATTGCGCACACACATGCCCCATGCTATCGAGCATGCCCACAAGCACACAGCCTTGAGCACCTGGTTAAGAGTGTGATCAATATAGGGACCAAATGGCAGGTAAATGGATGATCAATGCTTGGTGAGCATGCCTTGATGCCTTCTTATGAAAATCCTGAAAAAGCTTAAAATGCTCTTTAATGTGGGAGAGAGGTGGTCTGGCTGTATTACTGAGATGGTGATGGGGAAAAGCAAATGTTTTAAAAGCAGGATAGGTGTTGAAGCCCAGAAAAGTTATCGAGTTCATTGGTGAATCACAGGAATCAGATATCGATGCTTGTGAATATATATCCAATCTTGGATTTTTACGAATATCTTAGAATGTCGATGCATATTTTTATAAAAATATAAATTGAAATGAAAATTAACAATACTTTTAGAAATTCGCTAGAAAATAACACAAAATGTGTAAAAATGACATAAATAAATAAAAATACACTTGTTAAAGACAATATTTATAATAATTTATATAGAGATTATATTTCAATAGTCTTTAAATCAAAATTTCGGTTTCTATTTTTTTTACATTGGTTTCTATTTTTAGTTATACTTAAAATGATGTTTTTTTGCTAAATAAAAGAGATATTTAGCAAAATTATGTACTTATAAAATAAAATATATTTAATTTTTTGTTCTAATTAAACAATAATTTATTGATATCAACTATTACGGTTAAAATAATCTTATTAAGTTAAACTAGAATTAAGTTAAACAGAAACGATAAACACCACATAAAATAAAAATAATTTTTTATAGTGCTAATAGGCTTTTAATAAAAATTTTTTGTAATATTCCCATATTTTAAATTATCAAGTAAGAATTCAAAATTTTTATAATACACACTTGCAATAAAACACAATAGATAAATTGAAATTACAAAAAATAAATATCCTAAATTTTTAAGATTATTTGGGTCTTTTAGCACTTTTCTTTCCAGTCCATCATCTTCCTTTAAGAATACTAGATCTAAGCCATCCATTTTCACAAGCACATCTCCACTGTTGATTTTTGTTAAACCTCAGAACTCAAAATACTTCAGCAGCCCCCTTTCTCCAACCAATGGGACTACTCTTCTTCTCATTTTTTTTGTTCTTCTGTCTCCAAGTGGTGGCGGGATTGCTTCGTCTTCATGCATAAACTTCTTCTTTTTTTCTTTCTTCCCTACCATTTTTCGCAACATCTGTCCCCATTCTTTTTATTTATCAAAAAATAAGAAAAAATTAGCGATTTATCGTCCAAATATCGACAATAAATCCCCAATTTTTTATCGATTTTTTCAATGGCTTCATCTCCACACAAGTGTTAGGGACACTCAACATTTCCACGATATATCGATTTTTTTCAATATATCACTGGTATGTCAGTGATATTCTCGATATTTCCTCGATTTTTTGCACAACTGATTTTCGATTGCCTCTTTCGTTTCGATAGACTCCGATATCCGATATATTGTCGATATTTCAACTAATATATCTGATTTTTTAATCTCTGGTTGAATCAATGGTCGAATCGCGGTTGAATCGGTGATGTAATAAATATATAAATTATATATTTAAAAAAATTAAAAACTTTAAAATATAGATTTAATATTTATATTATTATTTATTCATTTTTATATATTATTGTATTAATATATAAAGATTTATGAAACATATTATGCATAATATTTAAATATAAAACTTTATTTGAAATGAAAAAAATAAAATTATATTTTTATATATTTATATTCAAATTTAGATTTATTTTTTTAAAACGCTAAATGTTATGTCTTTTGTCTATCCAGTCGCTCAATGGTGTGGAGCATTGCTTGAGCTTTTGGTCTTAAGTTTGAGAAGCTTAAGTTCCAATTAGTTTTTATTAACTCATACTTCATATTTTCCTGTCACATATTGGACGGTAGAGGAGATACAAAATAGTTTATATACCTGCTGCAAAGAGGAGAGTGTACCAATGTTACAGAGAACCCAATTGATCATGGGCTATTGGGCTCTGATGAGTGTGCAACTCATATATTTTTAAGCCTATTTTTCATATATATATATATGAGGGTTAAAAGTCTAATTTAATGCAAAATTATGGATTTTTCACCTAGATTTGTGTTTGGCAAGAAATTAGGGAAAAGAAGCAAAAATCATCAAGAAAAGCAGTAAAACTGGCTAAGGTAGGAAATGCTGAAGGTCATGAAAAATTTCATCATTGTCGTGACAAAACTCAAGACAAACAACAGAAGAAATGTCGCAACAATCGGAGCCCTGTCGCAACAAATATTGAGAAGAGTCCTTAAGGAAGCAGTAGAACCTTTGTCGCGACATTTCCAAACTTTGTCGCGACATAGTTAAGGCAAAAGGAAGTTGAAAGAATGTGGCGACATTTCACAGCTTTGTCGTGACATATTATGAGAAAAAGGCAGAAAAAGTTTGTCACGACATTTGACAACTTTGTCGTGACAAAGAATAAGGCAAATGGCAGCAAAAGTTTGTCGCGACAATTGAAAATATGTCACGACAAAAGTTGAGAAAAATTCCTGAAGAAACACTGGAAGAATGTTGCGATAGAAAATGGATTGTTGTGACAAAACAAAGGATAGAAGGAAGAAAGAATGTCCCGACATAGAAAATTTTGTTACGACAATTATCAAATAGAGTCAGCTGCACTTTGTCGCGACATTTCCCAACTTTGTCATGACAAAGCAAAGAAGAAGGCAAAGAAAGTTTATCGCAACAATGAATAATTTGTTGCGACAATCATCAAAGAAGAATGTCAAGCCACATTGTCGCGACAAGTTTGCAACAAAAGATGAAGACATAGGAGCTGCACATATGTCATGACATTTCACAACTTTGTCGCGACATACATTTCTGGAAAGTAAAATCAACAATTATGCTTGACAAATGATATGGCTTGGCGACAAGAAGGATGCTCGATGTTTGCAATACTTTGCTACGATTGTTAAATGAACCCGGATAGACTGCCCCAGAAACCCTGAAATTATGCACAGAATTCGGTAACATTTATGAGGCCTATAAATAGAAGAGATAGGGCAACATCTTCAGAGGAGAACAGAGGAAGATACTGAGTTTTTATACATATTTTTATTTTCTTCTTTTATTTTTATTTTTCATTTTCATCTTTGAGGATTAGAATAATTGATCTAAGTTGTAATATCGAGTTGGGATCTTTGTATATCAAACTTCATTTATGTTTGAACTTAAGTGGAATCTGGAATTATTTATGGAACCCATTATTATTTAGTTTTGATTACAGTTTCAATGAATTATGATCTAGTTATGGAAGGCCAAGCTTCCTTTGGGAAGAGATTGGTGTTTGGTTATCATTTTTATAGTATTTAAAATGAATGTTGTGGTTTGAATAATGGGTTGATCTAATTGGTACTATTCTAAGAACTGTTCTAAGTATCAGTAAAGTATACCCAAAAAGGAGTTGTATTTGTGATCTAATTTCCAGGACCCCTCTAAGTGACACAGAGAAGTAAGTTCCTGAGAGTAGAGAGCGGTAGCCTTGGGGGTATGCTAGACTGATATATTTAGAACTAATATATTCTAAGTATCACTTTGATGAATCATATGTGATGTTCTAACCTCTGACTTTAAGGTTCCCTTCTAGGTGATAGAAGAAATGTGTTCCCGAGGAATAAAAACCATTTGTAATTTGTTAGTTTAATCCTTAGAGGTTTCATCTAAGTTTGGTAGAATGTTTGTGCTCTTGTAATGTAAGTGATTGTCGACGGAAGATTGCTAAGTGAATACAGATTACTTTGAAGAAGGCTTGTGTTGTCACAATACATGGGGAATGACGACTTAGTCTGAGAAATGGTTGAGAAGTATTAGTTTAGGAAAATCAACCAGATCTTAGAAAGATGATCAAATCCTAAAAGTAGTTGTTCAGACCCATTAAACTGGTTTAGGAATATGGTGTTCTAAATAGTAAAAGTGTATAGTGTCGAGGAGGTATTCCAAAGTATACTCATGCTCTTTGGACAAATTCAGAATTCAAGCCCGTGACTACATTATTTTTGGAACCATATTTAAATTGATGATCATATCTGATCCATCCCACTAGTGTTATTAAATCTTAGTGAAACCTTTTATCCATTTAGATTTCATTATATTTTTATTTAAGATAAAATTGACCAAAAACATTTTTATTCGAGTTATATTAGTGATCATTAAGTTGGAGGTTGAAATAGTGATTAACTTGAGTAGTAGGGTACTTGATACGTAAATTTTCTCACACGATGCAATGGGAATGATATTTGGACTTACTCATCCACTTTATTACTTGTTGACACATTGCACTTGTAGTGATTTTAGACCAAATTAAAAATTTAAACATATTGTAAACAAGCAATTGAAAGCAGTTTTTATATGAGCAAACAAAGTTGTTGGCATTATTGCTGGGGATTCTAAACAAGTCTCTAGTGGTAATGTTCCAACAATTTCATTACAACACAATTTTGATCGATGAAAAGAAATCAAACAATAAGTTTTTAGCGCCATTGCTGGGGATTAAAGTAGAAGTTTATAGACCAATATTCTAGCCAAAAAGGAAATTGCTAATTTGGTCATTTTTATATTTTTACCAAAATTTTTAGAAAAATACAAAAAATAGTTATACCTGAATGTGTGGATTCAGTTGCATGTTGATCTATTGTGCTAATCAAAGTTTAAATCAAAACTATTTAGTAATCTCACTTTGATTTCAGTGTGCTATATCTTCAGGTACCTATTACATGCATAAGAGGCCTGAAGCTGAATTAATGCCATTAGACATTGAAATAGAAAGAACACTCAGAAATCTAAAGAAAGTGAGAACAATTGAAGCATTCATAAGCGAGGGTGAAGGTAACCCTGACATTCCTATTGTAGCCATTGATAAACCTCGGCGAGAACCAGAGAACTATGGAAGATTTTAGAGTTGGTATAAGGGCGAGTACTGCGGCGGTAAGGCAACCACGATAGAGGCAAGCGATTTTGAATTGAAGCACGCCTTGATCACTATGGTGCGGTAACACCCGAGTTTACTAAGAGCACCACTAAGTGAGGATCCCGAAATAATGAACATGCAGGTGGGTGCGAGAATGGCTGACCTTTATGAAGCTAAATGGGTAAATCCCGATGTGATCGGTACAGTTGTTTCTTTTTCCCTTAGGAATTATAGCGGCAAGTTGGTTTTGAGTCATTGCTTTATGGCTTTCCGATGAACAAGCGGGAGGAAATTTGTAGAAGCATATTTAAGCGAGATTTTTTCCCTCGTGCTCTCCTTACGAGGAGGAAGGAGAAATCATTGCTGAGCAAATAGAAGATGAATCCTTGTGCGATGCGGGAGAGATACAAAGCGGTTGTTGAGGGAGATGTCTAATGCATGGTATTGAGGAGCGACTCGAATGGATATCTTGCCATGCCATGAACTACACTTGAGCGATGGAGTCATAGCCTCTAGAGAGGTGCGGTGAGAAGAAAAGGTGTTGAAGAAGCTACTTAGATGATTGAAGAGTTAGCCAAAAGCAACTATAGAGCTCCATCCGAAGCTTTAGGGGCTGATAAGCGGTGAGAGCAGTGTTATTGGAGCGCGAACAAGATGGTAGCTATCGAGGTTAAGCTGGATGTTATCATGAACAGAATGAACCAACAAGAAAAAAGGAGTAATTCAGTCAATGAAGTGGGAATTGTGGAAGGTGTTGAATAGAAAAGTGTAGCTAATAAGGGGCTCGCTCATGAAGGTCCCTACCAAGTGGAGGAAGTTTAGTTTTAAATGACGATGAAAGTATAACCCGAGCCCAATGTGACCTCGACCCATTACACACCTGCCTTGAGAAACCATGAAAACTTGTCTTATGGGGTGGAATGCGGCAAGATTAGGCCTTCGGGAATTGGTATGCTCCGCTGGTTTCCAAGGACAACAACAAGGTCTTCAAAGACCAGACAATCAAGGACAAAGGAGATCTTAGTCCTTTGAAGATCAAATGCTGAATTTTTAAATGTCTAAACGAAGAATATTGAACTGCATGGCAGTTCTTGAACTACAGTGTTTTAAACGACCATTATGTTTACCCGGTAATACTAATGCCTCCTTGAAGAGTTTGGAAACTTCGAGTAAAATGATTAGCCTCACCATGCGAACCCGGTCTAGGGATGCTTTCCCTGTAATCTGAAAAGAAAACCTAAGGGTTGCATGACCATCACGAGTGGCAAGCCCGAGAAATGAAGGCGAGTAAAAGAAGTAGTTGGAGGATGGAAATGAAGCGAGAAATTAGAGCTCAGCCATTGATGAAAATTAAGCTCAAATGAGCTATCGGATGAGGCTTGATTGTTGAAGAGCATGAGGAATGGTAACAAAAAAGACAGTGCAGAAGGAGGAAGTGAGAGCTTATCAACCTCCTATCCCATTCCCTCAGAGATTGAATCAATCAAAGCTGGATAGTCAATATGCAAAGTTCCTGAATATGTTCAAGAAGCTGGAAATCAATATTCCTTTGGTTGAGGCATTAGCTCAAATGACACATTATGCAAAATTCATGAAAGACATTATCAGCACGAAGAGGAAATTAGTTGAAGGTGGAGTAGTGAATTTATCTGCAACTTACAGTGCTATTATTCAGAAAAACATGCCACAGAAAATGCAAGATCCAGGAAGTTTCACTATACCTTGCATAACTAGGAACCATGAGTTTGGGAAAGCTTGTGTGATTTTGGTGCAAGCGTAAATCTGATGCCTTTGTTAGTAGTCAAAAGGCTAAGTTTAGGGAGTTGCTCCACATTTCTGGTATCTCCTAAATGGCATACGGATCGATGGCTAAACTGAGAGGTCTAGAAAATGTCTTTGAATTAATTAGGAAGGATTCATTTTCGATTAGACTTTGTGGTGATTGACATTGAAGAAGACAAGCAAATTCCATTTTCCTAGTGAATTTGACTATTGCACTTTAAAGATGCAGGGATAAGAAACTAGCTAAACTAGAATGTCATTTATGAGTAGCCCGAATGTATTGTCCTGATCATAATTGCCTCGTTGGGTGGATGAACTAGATTTTCTCGCCATGTTGCTAAACTCTACAGTGAGTGTGGGGTTCTGAATGATTCGAGACTCATAAGAACATTCTCAAGTATAGGAATATTATGGATATAGAGATATAAGTTGAATTGATAAATATGTATTCTGCACATTGAGAAATCTCAAAGCTCAGTAGTCTGCTATGCCTATCTGTGCAACACCCGGACTAGAGTAAAACTTTGAGAACATGTGATGCTAGTGATTATCGTGGGAATGATCTTAGGACAAAGATAGAAGATCTTCAAAACTATTTATTATGCTAGCGAAGACATTCGATGAGGCTCGAAAACTACTCGACAGCGGGAAGGAAATGCTAGAAAATGGTCTTTGCTTGTGAGAAGTTTAGGCGTCATATTACAGGATCTCATGTCATCCATACACACACAGATCATCTTTAGCAATCAAATATTTGATGGCAAGAAGGATGCTAAACCTAGACTCATTAGATGAGTATTCTTTGTAGGAATTTGACTTAGAATCAAAGGCAAGAAAGGTAGTGACAATGTGACAACTGATCACTTATCTAGAATAGAGAAGCCTACTGAAGAAGAAAAAGGAACTGAAATTGAAGAGAACTTCCCAGATGAGCAGCTATTTTAGATAGTGATTCGAAACACCTTGGTATGCTGATCTAGTGAATTATTTGGCTTGTGGTATTATGCCACCAGAACTAACCTACCAATAGAAAAGAAAGTTGAGAACAGATGCCAGGTTCTATATATGGGATGACCCATTGTTGTATAGAAGAGGAGCAAATCAGATTATCAGAAGATGTGTACTTGAGGCTAAGTAAGCTGAAATTTTAGACAAATGTCATGCATCACCATATGAAGGTCACTTTGCAGGAGATAGAACACTTGAAAGGTTCTCCAATCGGGATTCTGCGCGATCATTGATCGAGACAATTCGAATGGGTTCAAGCATTGTGATGAGCGTCGAAGAATAGAACCTTATAAATGAAGAAATGAGACGCTTTTGCTTGGAATCCTAGTGGTGCAGAGTTTTGATATATGGGGCATTGACTTCATAGGACCTTTCCCACCTTCATTTAGAAATCTATACATTCTCCTTGCTGTGGATTATGTATCTAAATGGGTTGAAGCCATTGCTTGTCCTATAAATGATGCCAACACAGTTGTGGGGTTTATTCAAAGGAACATACTAAGTAGATATGGAGCCCTAAGGACCATTATCAGTGATGAGGGAAGCCATTTTGCTAACAATTGTTTGCAAAACTCTTGAGCATATATGGAGTAAGACATGCTATGAGTTTGGCTTATCACCCTCAATCAAATGGGCAAGCTGAGATATCTAATAGGGAGATAAAGAATATACTAGAGAAGACCACATTAGTCTATTGGGAGGAGGCGGTCGATGGTAGATGATGCATTGTGGGCCTACAAGACTGCTTATAAGTCTCCTATTGGAATGTCTCCATACAGGATTGTGTTTGGAAAGCCTTGTCATCTCCCGCTTGAGTTGGAATATAAGGCCATGAGCCATCGAAATTTGAATCTGGATTGCTAATTCTTGGGAGAAAGATTACTTAAGTTGAATGGCGGAAGAGTTGAGAAATGAAACTATGTGATGCGAGGAATTTAGAGGAAAAAGACAAAGAGATGGCTTGATCAGAGAATTTTGAGAAAATAGTTCAATGTAGGAGAGCTAGTCCTATTATACAACTCAAGGCTAAGGATTTTTCCATGAAAGCTTAAATCAAGGTGAAGTGGTCCTTATACAGTTATTGCAGTCTCACCTTTTGGAGCAGTTACTTTGAAGATGATGCAGGAAATGATTTTAGTGAATGGTCAAAAACTGAAACAGTACATTGGAGGAATCCTGAATGAAGGCCAATCTTAGATTGAAAATATTGAAGAAATTTGCTGAGAAGAGTGTATATTGCATCAATGTCTAACTAAGGACATAAAAATGAGTAGCTTCTTGGGAAATGACCCAGCGATTTTATTTTCCTTTATAGTTTCTTTGTTAATTGATTTGGTATGTTTTAAGTTTTGTTTTCAAGTTTGATTTTTATATTTGTTGATTATTATTATTTTCATGACAAGAAAGCTGATTATTAAGATGGGGATATTGTCAATGAGAAAATTTGAGTAATGAATGAAATTATGTAATTGAAGAGAAAGATCATGCTTAATCATCATGTGAGAAGTTTCCAGTTAGATTTCTTGGTCAATTTCTTTATTTTCTGCATATTTGCATATGTTTCTGGAATGAAAAATTGAGCTTTGATATGAATGCTTGAATTGAGATGCTTGGTTTATGTTAACTTTATATTCACAAGCATGGTTTAATAGTGAAATCAATTACACGTTGTTTGGTAGGGTAAGCGATTAAATTGGCTCCAATTTTTTGATAAAATGGAAAATAGGATGAAAAGCATATTTTATTAGCTAGATAATCTCTCTGTTGTCGTGACCAATACCCGATCCGACCTTTCTCATGTTTAAGGCAAGTTTGTGTGACATTGTGTATTGAGAGTGTGACATTTGTATGTCAAGACATTTTAAACCTTTGTTGCGACATAAGTTCACTGTATGAGGTCTAAAAGTTTGTCGAGACATTTTAATTCACTGTTGCGACATTTGTTTCTTGAAAATCCCTTATCACGACATTGTTTTAGCCCTTAGAGTCATTTATTTGTCGTGACATAGAAATATTTGTCACTACAATTCAGTTTTGCGACTCACAATTTTGTGTCGCGACATAATTTTTGGACTTCAAAGTGTCACGACATAGAAATATGTTGTCACAACAATTCAATTGTCGCTACGTATTCTTGGGCCTATAAATTGGAACTTCAAACGTTTTGAATTTGATATATCATCTTCTCTCAAACCTTTGGAGCCTTAAAACATTTCCTCATCCTTTTCAAAACCTTAAACACCAAATCCAACTACCGACAATGTCTGAGCAGCAAAGTTTGATTCCCAACATGATCGAAATTATGGAAGAGTATGTTGGAAGTGAAGAAGAAACAACTATGGAGCTTCAGACGACAAGACATGAACAAGAAATGCCGATTAAGGGAAGAATGGAGGCAGGCTTTCCAAGCGAAGAAGGGAGAAAAAGGAAGAGGAATGAGGAGGAAGAAAACGCGAGAAAATGAGGATAGGGTTAGCGAGTTTGTATCGGAGCCCAGACATTTGTTGTCATGAAAGCAGGATCTTTTGAAAAAGACTTCATAGGCGAAAGAGATTTCAAGCAACTCATATCCTGTTCAAAGTGAGTGAGAAAAGAGGATGGAGTCTATTATTAATAGTGCTACAGGCACATTGTATGGACATAGTATTTTGACTATTTATGAGAATTTATTATTATGATGATTTGCATGTTTATTATATATAATGTCCTTGAATAATATTATTAATTATTCTAAATGTCCTAATCAGTTATTGTTATGGGAATAACAATGAATTAAAATTAGTATAAAGTTTCTTTAATATTCATAGGATGAATATGTGTATGAGATACAAATCAAATTTATATACATTTGTTGAGAACAAATATTAGACCAGACCAGATCTTAAGATTAATACATGGATCAAAATCATAAGTTAATCTCTAATAGTTGTGTCATTAAATCCTTTGACCTAAGATCACTATTGTAACACCCTGAAATATACCCTAACAGTTTTTGGACTTATTTAGGGTATATTAAAAACTAAATATGAAATTTCGGGAAATAAAACGAGAGACTCGAAATTAATAATAGAACGAGGGTAAATAATTTACCATGAGGATATGAGAGGCATAAATCAATAAGATTATATGTAATTATGGGATTTGAAAGAAAGATGAGGGCAAAGAATTAGAATATGTCATAAGTTGCCTTGCAAAAGAAAGAAGTCTAAGGACCTAAATGCGATTATGAAAACTTAAAGCAAAAAAAAATGGATTTTACTTGGCCAAACATGGCCTTAGCAAAAGCAGCTAGGATTTAAAGCAAGTGGTCTCTCATTTTGGGAGACCAAACCGTAGAGAAGAGAGAGAGGAGAGGAAAAGAGAGAAGAAGAGAAGAAGAGGAGAAGCCAAGATCAAGCAAAAAGGTATGGAACTAACCTTGGATATGAATTCTAGTATGGATCATATGGATTTTGTATGGTTAATGACTTGTCTTCAGTAGGGTTTTTGTTAGAATTCATTCTAACCTTGGATTTCATGAAAATAGGGTTGGTAAACCCATATGGTACACAGAATAAATTATAGAAATCCTCTCTTTTAGGTTGGATTCATAATTTAATAGAGAGTCATTAGCAGGTTAGGGTTTAGAATAAACCCTAACCTCATCATGTTTGGTTTGTGTATGGGTTATGACCCATGTTGAATGAGTTTTGGAGGAATTCATGAAGAATTTTGAAGAAGACATGTAATTGAAAGATAAATTGAATGAAAAGATTCCAATTGAATTTGGAAATGGTTTGATGTGTGTTTGAAGTGTAGAGTTGATTGGGTATCAAAAAATGGAAAAATGGGTGAAAAACACACATTCTGGGCATTTCCGGGTGATGTGTGCCGATTTTACTTCCTTTGAACATCTTAAATACACTTTGTGTTCTGATCATTTTAGCCAATATACAGGTACACACATTAGAAGTGTGCCAGTACACCTGTTTTGCTTTCCCAGTTTCGACCAGTTTTTCGTATTTTGGCCATAACCTCATTTCTGCCCTCCGATTTGAGTGATTCAAGTGGCTACATAAAATAGGCTTCAAGGAGAACCAAACTTAAAGAATAGGCATCATAAATTCTGACCTAAGTGGCCTAAAATTCACTCAAAGTGGGTAGTATATGACGAGTCTGGTTCGACTTTGAACACATAAGTAGTCAGGGTTGTTTCGGACGTGGCGGTTTCGGTGCTCCGAATTGGGTGATTCCAGTTGGAATAGAACCCTTAGAACCTTATCTTTAAAGAGTACAATGACATAGAGTCAAACATGAAGTTGAGATCCGGAAAAATTAGTAATACGAAGCTGTTCTAGTGTAATCCCAGGAGTAAGCGAGCTAGTTTGGCATGAAATCTCATAACTGGATTAGGGATGATCACGATTGGATTGATTCCACTTCCTAAATAAAGTAGATTCATAGAGGAATAAGAATATATGAATGAGGTGTTATTCCATATACACATCATACCTTACAAGAATATGAAGTGCCATATGTAATAGGCATGAAACAGGAAAAATATGAAAATGAAAAATGTAAAGATGTGTTCATGAGAAACATGAAAATGATTATGGAAAATGAAAATAGCAATTGAAACATGATTGTGAACATGAGAGGCAATATGTCATGAACACATAATGTGGTTAAGTGATATATGATTATTATCACATATAACCAGAAAATGATAACAAATGATATGAGTACACGTGAATGAATATATGAATAAGTATACATGAATGAGTATACATGAATGAGTATACGTAAATGAATTTATGAATGAGTATACATGAATGAGTATACATGAATGAGTATACGTAAATGAATTTATGAATGAGTATACATGTATGAGTATACATGAATGAATATGTGAATGAGTGTATGAATGAGTATACGTGAATAAGTATACGTAAATGAATTTATGAATGAATGTATGAATGAGTATACGTGAATAAGTATACGTAAATGAATTTATGAATGAGTGTATGAATGAGTATACGTGAATAAGTATATGAATGAGTATACGTGAATGAGCATATGAATGAGTATATATAAATGATCACATGAATGAGTATGTGATTGAGTATATCTTTGAAAAGATAATACGAAAGTGAATATGGAATTAATGTGATATTTGAAAGCGGAATGAATGCGAATGATAATAAGGATGTGGATTCATCGAGCGAATCCGTCATAAAATATGAAATGCGAGGAGTGAAATGAAATCGAATGTGATATTGGCCCGAATGAACATGAATAATAATAAAGACGGGGATTCGACAAACGGATCCAAATCGTAAATGAGTGAATGATGTGAAGAATGAGCGCTGACGGGATGCACCAAAGCGGCCTTCGATCGAAGGCACCGAAATTTATCAATGTCCCACTTGGCGGGATGCACCCGATACGGCATCGTCATGATGACGTATGGCATTGAAGAATGTCTGCGCCAAGCAGTTCCTGCCAAGCGGATCCGTCATGATGGCGTGACATTTAATTGATACCACGTGTCGGGGTGCACTAAGCGGCATGCGGCACATGATGGAGACCAAATAATTGACCGAGTGCCGAGGTGCGGCGGCATCGGCATGATGAGGAAATGAATAATTGATACCACGTGTGGGGTGCCAAAGCGGCATCCCGTCATGATGGGAGACCAGTGTAATAAGTAATACCACACGTAAGTGCACCGACAACATAATAGTCATGATGGGAAGCCCAGAATTATAAAATGTGAGTAGCATTCTGGGAATGATAATAAGAGTGAGATTCATTCTTGAGCAAAGTCATAAATATGAATTGAATAGTCGAAGTGAAATAATTAACGCGTTGTGAGAGGTGTAAATGAGATTTTTATATTTATGCTTAAATCTCATAAATTTAATTGTGAATTGAATTATTGCATTGAAAATGTATGTTGTGATATGATAAATGATATGTAAAATGAAAGCATGCGAAAATGCATAGCATGAGTATATGTGTGTATAAAGGCATTATTTTGTTAAATGTGAGTGTTATGGATCTTTTGAATTTGTAAGTGGATTTATGGGATTGCAGAAAGAAATTTTATTATTAAAAAGTTTAAAATGGAATGCATAAACAAAATGTTTTGGAAGATAATTGAAAATGTCGAATTAAAGCTAGGGCTCCGACTTGGATCATGTCGGTCAGTCGGGGATTAGGTCGCGACACTTTTAAAATAAAATTTAATAAAGCAAACAAAATGTTTTGATTGAAAATGTCAGATGTAGGGCTCCGGCTTGGATCCAGCGATCAGGATGAGTCAGCGGGATTTGAGTACAGCGTACTTTTGAAAATAAATTTTAATAAAAAAAACGAAACAAAATGTTTTGATTGAAAATGTCGGAGTAAAAGCGAACCAGCTTGAATCCTTGTCCAGATTGATGAGGATTGGTCGCGACACTTTTAGTAAAATTCTTCTCTTGAAACAAAATGTTTTAAGCGGGCATCACGGGATCATGAAACGTAATTGCTAAAGGGAGTTAGATTAATAGCCGATCGTGATGATGATAAGAGTCTAATATGTATTGGTATTAGTCTGATTTAGACTTGTATGAAATTGATATGATTTGATTTGTTGAATTTCCATTGTATACGTATGGTTACTTTGAATATGATTTGATCCCATCATACTGTGTAGTCGATATGAGTTACAACCTGTAAAATACATGACCGCACGAGGGAAGTAATATGAACAAGATAATGAGTAAAGGAATGAAAAGGAATAAAATCTACATATATGCTGAGATGAGTTAGAAGTCACATAAGAGCCAAACCGTTATATGCATATAAGTAAATGTAAAAAGATAGTAATGACGATTTTGTTATTGGTCGTTCTTGCCTATATGTTCCCAAGCGTAAAGCTTATACGGATTCAATGTAATTCTTAGGTCTTGAAAGAGGAGATAAAGAGGACGGGACATTCCACCAGCGGTGCGAGCCATCTCGGAGATGAGTGCTCACCGACCTTGTTTCCTTAATCTACGATGTTTGTATTAGATATGTACATGTATAAGTAATTGGGACTTAGCATATGTGTAGACATTTTAATGGATGCCTCAGTGTTAGTTCCTTTGTATATGTAAACAACTTTTGGTTATTACAAAATTATTTGTATGCCCACGAGGTATAAGTTAAGCTCACGAAAAAAAAAAAAAAAAATTAATGAGTCGATTATATGTTTCGCACCCACAACGTTAAGCCGCCAATTAGGTGGATGGGGGGCGAGTGATATATAATTCTAACTATAAAGAATATTGTGTTTTGATATAATCAAGCGTTGTCATTTAATGGATGACTATAAGGTTATACTTGAACTGTAGGAATTATGTAGGGTGAGATATGAGCGATTAAGATGGAATTTGTCCCTCTTGGCCCATAAGAGATATCTACGGGTCCCCTCGCAAGGAGGCTTGAAATGCATGTGGTGCTCAAATGAATTGATGGAGATCAATGTCATTTGTTTGGTCAGATCTAGTGGGTTTGGTAATCAAAGATAGAGAGCGATATAAGGGTGACTTTGTCCATGCGCTATATTCTATCAAGATATCATGAGACAAAGGATTATGTCATTAGCTATATTAAAGGTTGTCTTGGATCATGAGCTTTTCATTTTAACTTGGGTAGTCATAATGTCTTGCTAGAGGCCACTTATGACTTGTAGGATCTGAAAATGTGATTTAAGGCCTGGCAATGTTAATTGCCTATAAGGGTCGCACATTAGAGCAGTAATAACGGTTATGATTTTCACTCTGTAGTAATTTAAAATGAAGTGAGATTATTTTAGAGTACAAATAACAATTAGTTGTTATTTAAATTCGAATTTAATTTTGAGAAAGTTTAAATTCGTAATTTAAGTCATAACAAATAATTAATTTGTTATATTTTCTTATTGGATAAGGAAATAATGCCAAAGGGTTTTTTAATAAAAGAGTTTTAAATATATAATAATATAAATTGGTTTCCTTATATAATAAGGATTTGAATTTAAATTGTTATTATTTAAAAGAGTTTTAAATATATAATAATACAAATTCGTTTCCTTATCGAGTAAAGGATTTGAATTTAAATTATTGTGTTAAAAGTTTAAATATAATAATATAAATAAATTTGTTTCCTTAGTAAGGTAAGGATTTGAATTTAAATTATTTATTATTTAAAAAGAGTTTTAAATATATAATAATAATAAAAAATTCGTTTTGAAAAAAAAAACCTACTTAGAGACTTATATATATATATATATATATATATATATATATATATATATATATATATATATATATATATATATATATATATATATATATATATATATATATATATATATATATATATATATATGTGAGAAGACATATATATATATATATATATTTTTGTAGTGGTTGTCTTTTGCTGCAGAACAAGCAAAGAAACGAGAGAAGACCACAATTTCGTTTTGAAGACGGGCACGAACTAGCATTCAACGAGATGCGTTCATTATTTGTTCGTGTGTGGATACTTAGCAGGGTGGTGACACCGGAAAATGACGCAACTTTGAAGATCGAATAAACCAGAGGCCGCGGACTTTGGGGTTTGCTAGAATCGATCTGAGATGTAAGTTTCGTTTACCCTTCCTTCGATTTTTATGAAACGCATGTGATCCTTGGTGGGTTAAGGGATAAAAATTTTAAATTCCGCTGCATTTATGTTCCAATCAAATTGGATATTCTGCCCGTAACCCAACAGAGTCTGCTATGTGAGCACCATTCAACTGGGTTTGCCACATTAGTAAGGGAATTTTATGCAAATATGGTGGGGAAGAAGGAATGAGGCGTTGTTATGTTGGAAGTGGATCTTCTTCATTGGGAGAGCATAAATAAGAAGTTTAAAAGATGAGTGGTGAATGGTGGTCTGATTAAAAAGCATAAAGTCGGACAGAAGATAGTAAAGGTTACTCACTATTAGGAAAGGGAATGGAATGCTCAAAGAGAACCCTTTGACCTATCTTTAGAGGTCAACGATTGAGAAGCTAAAGTGGTTTTACTTCTCGACTTAGATCTTTGATGCCTTCTAAGCACTTGAGTATAATCTTGAAGGAGAGCTGATGTGTATCTTGCCATCTTGGAGAGTGCTGAGATGAATGGGCAAGATAATAGAGAAATTTATCTGAATTACTATAGTAGCAATGCGGTCTCATCCTGCCCCTTGACTTATAACTGGGGTTGTGCATGCTAGGAGGATTAGGCAACAGGGAAGAGGAGGAAGATGCCCAGGACCTCTCTACTCACCCTCCGGCTGCCAGGCCTCTGTCAGCAAGAAGCGAGGAAAAGTTAGAGGAAATTGAAGAAGGAGGAAGAGAAGTTGAGAATACTGAGTAAGCTCTACTAGTGAGCAACATAGAAAGAAGAGAAGAAGGCGGGCAGTCCGAGTTTGGCCGAATGCATGATCCTCCAGCGGGCGAGCCACGATGAGGCGAAAGCTCGGGACAACGACGACAATGTAGATATCATGGAAATGTTAGCTAGAATGGAGCAGAAAATGAGAGAGAGAGACAACTATTTGAGAATTCAATTGCATATGAGGGATGAATATTTAGATGTTGAGTTAAAAAGAAGGGACCAATTCCTAGAGGAGACAATAAGACAAAGAGACCTGAAGTGGAAAAAAGAGCTAGATGAGAGAGATGAAATGTGGAGAGTTGAGTTGAAGGAAAAATATGAAGAATATATTGGAAGAAAGCAGAAGAAAGGGATGGCCAGTTTATCGAGAGATATTTAGAAAGAAGAGATTAGGCAGTAAAATTGCTTGGTTTCTGGGATGAAGATGGTTAAATGGTTTGCATCACTCCAGTAAGTGCGAGGCTAATGGCATTTAAAAGCAGTTAATAGAGGCGACTTTGGGTCGGTAGGCAAAAACCAGCGTGAGCTGATGAGAATGCATAAATCTGGATTGGGCGTGAAGATAGTATCGGGAAGAAGAGAGGTGTCATTCTTCAAATATCGGATCTATGACTATGTACCACAACCATAGTGCTAGAAAGTAATGCAAAGCCACCCCAACATACCCTTTCTTAACCTAATGAACGTGTGAAATGCCCTTTGTACCTTCGAGAATAATTCGAATGATCCTCTGACAATCCATCTAATACCGGATCCAAACCTCCGGAGGGAGACCTTCGAGCCTCCAATGAGGCCCGAAAAGAAAAAAATGAGTCTCTTTAGTGCAAAAATTTTATCTGAACTCTCTATCTTTATAATTTTCTCATAAGTTTAATAAAATCTTTGTTGAAATGTGCAAATTGTGTCTTGTGTGGAATATTGTTGCATTTTTGTACAATTTCTAAATGACTGAAGGCTATGAGTTTGCTTGTTTGGTTGAGTTAGGATGATGATCATTGAGTTGCTTGTGCTATGATGATTGTTGAACTAAAATGAATTGTTGAATCAAAAGTAAACTTGTAGGTTATGTGATAGCATAGTAACATAGTTTAGGAACCAAACAAGATAAACTATAGATGAAATTAGGTAGAATAAGTTGAAAAAAAATGAAAATTGTGATGTCAATGAAAAATAGGCTGAAATTTTAGATTCTTAAAGACTGAAATTAATGATAATGTTGATTAGACTAATAATTCTAGTTTTTTTGAATAGTATAGTTCAATTGATAACCAAAAACAAGCACATTGGTCATAATACCTTGAAAACTGATTAAGCTTGGGTTAGGAACACCTTGTTAGATTTATCATAATTTTAGTCTCAAAGGGTCCTAGAACTTATTATATTATTATTCAAGAGAAATCCACAGGCCTTCTGACAGCCGAGGGGAATGATTTAGGCCATCGGTGGAAAGTTAAGCCTTTCAAAGCCTACCTTGCCATATGTTTATATGCACACCTTTGTACCTTGTTTGAACCCTCTTGCCAATTTCATCATTAAAACCACATGAAGACCTTAATCCTTCCTTAAATCTAATCCTTGATAAGGAACTGTGTTTGCTCGAATTGCTAGGCAGTACGCGAAAAGTGTCGAGAGGGCAAGTTTGGGGAGTAACATTTGGAATGAGAAAGAGAGGATGAGGTAGAAAGTGAAGAAGGATATATAAGAATTTGAGTAAAGATGTATTAAAAGCAGGGTGCACAAATGAAAACATATGAGAAGAGTGAAAAACATAGTTTCAAGGGGGAATATGTTTTGCCTTGTAGCCTTCCTCCCTTGAGCCATTAAGTTCTTAGGGGTGTTCTACACCTAGTACCTAATACAGTTGGTATGAGTTACTAACCCCGAACTTGTTAAAGGTGGTAGAAAACTTAAGAAAGTAAAACATTGCACCATTCTCAAACCTTGAACAAAATGAAAAAGAAAATAGCTTATGGAAAAGAAACTAAGTTGAAAGTAAATAGTGAAAAAGGAAAAAGCCACAGTGGAGAATATGTAAAAAAATGCATCAAACCAAGTTTGGGGGTGCTTGAAGGTTGTTTTTAGCAGAAAAAGAAAGGATGAGCAAATTGGAGGTAAAATGTTGAATAGTATGTACACTTTGGGTAAACTTGAGCCTAAAATGTCCAATCAACTACCTAAAACCCAAGTCATACATTACAAGTCTAAAAGACCTATTTGATCTTGAGGGTGGTGAATTGCCTAAATTAGTGGAAAATAATATGACTAAAAAGCCTATGGGACCTAAACCACTCTAATGAGACTTCCATCCTTAGACAGTGAATCTCATAAGGCTACCTAACCTGCAATTAAGTTATAAAGGCTAGACCAACACACACTCTCACATCAAAGAGTCGAAGCTATAGTGTTTATTCTATAAATATCTATTTATTTAAATGATACGAATTGAAAATCTTTCAGGATTCTTGAATAAACTTTAGATGGAATTGATATCACAATTGACATTTCACTGAATCCAGATTGCTGATAATTTTGAAGGGATGATTGAAAAGAAAAATATCTTGAAAAATCAATCTAAATTGTTTGAGGACAAGCAGTAGGTCTTTTCTTTAGCGGAGACAAATGACACTTTAAAAGTTTGGGAGTTTGATGAGTGTGAAACTCATCTATTTTTAAGGTTAGATGAACCAATGTAATAAATTTTGTCAAAATTCAAGGTAGAGTTGAACCGTTCTGTTTCCTAGAAACCATCCAATTCTCGTAGTCCGCTTTGTCAAACCACTAGTTTAGGCGATTCAAGCATGATCTAATCGATACTTCGGCCTGAAGGGAAAATCAAACCTGTCATCGGTCGATGGTGAATCGGTCAATAGAAACCGGCTTGGTTTTAAAACATTGGAAAAAACCACTTGAGTAACTCGATATGGTGCATACAAGTTTCTAGCAATGCTATTTGGGACAACCAATACTTCGACAACCTTTTGTAATCTACTGAACGATGTTCTTTTTAAATATATTGATGCTTTCATTGGTATGTACCTCGATGATATTGTAGTGTACAATCAGACTCTCTGAGAACACGAGAAGCACTTGAGATTAGTGTTTTAGAAATTGCGGGAAAACAAACTCTTCATAAAGAACAAAAAATGTGAGTTTGCATAGAAGCAAATCACATTCTTGGGACACAAGATCGGTAAAGGCCTGATCAGGATGGATGAGAACAAAGTTCGGGTAATTAGGGAATGGTCAGTACCATCCAAGTTGAAAGAATTGTGTTTATTCCTCGGGTTAGCCAACTACTACAAGTGGTTCATAAGGGGATATTCAATTCTTTGGGTGCCTCTTACCAACCTGTTGAAGAAGGATCAGAAATGGGAATGGAGCTCAAGATGCTAGGCAACCTTTGATGAATTAAATGATGTTATGTCTACGAAACCAATTCTTCAGTTGCCTAACCTCGAGTCACCTTTCGAGGTACATAAAGATACCTTAGATGGAGCTTTAAGTGGAGTCCTAGTGCTTGACATCCAATTGCTTTTGAAAGCCAAAACCTCAATGGTATTGAGCAGTGATACAACACACATGAGAAAGAAATGATAGACGTGATTCATTGTCTACAACAATGGACAAATTAGTTGATGGTACGCATATTTACGGTTGTCATGGCGTAGCCTGGCTTAGGGGTCGTTGACCCGACTATCAACTGCGAAAAACTTGTGTATGTCGGGTGACGATACCACCTTGTGTATCCATTTAGAGATCTAGAATTTAACACCAAAATGGCCACTCAGGGTCCGTTTATCATTTCATTTAAAACATGCAAGATTATAATTAAAAACAACCCATAAAGGTTTAATTACAACACTCTTACATAATAAATACATGGCAAAACTAGTTTGCACATAAAGTTTACAAAAAGATTTTCATAAGCCATAATCCGGCTTTCTTCATACTCGCGGTCCCTGATGAGAGTCGCCAACCAACGCTTGCCTCGCACTTAAAAATGTTTTTCCCATATAGGGTGAGCCATGCCCAGTAGAGTAAAATTCCTATAGACCACCTAAGTGCACATGAAATGTTCACATTTAACAATTCACGATACCAAGCTATGAAGCTAGTGCAGGCAGCCCACAAGCCTGAGTAATGAGTATGCACCACTTTGATATCAAGTTGTCTTGGTATCATATCCCACGTCAAGCCCTAGGTTATATTTTTATGCTCGATGTCGAGCTTTGTATGGAATGAGGTAAGACTCATCCGTGCATCATACACAAGTCTTCTTGACTCTGCCACACGATACAGCATGATATTCACCTTTGTGATTCACATTATCGGCGAGCCAAATTTCCATTAGAATGCTTGCAGGAATTCTATATTGGAATGCCATCTTTATGGAATGAAATTGAGACTGACCGTACACCATGCAGTCTTTCTGAGCTCCCACCACACAATGATATTAGCCGTGCATTTCATATCTGAAATTGGCTATTAGGAACTAAGGTCGTCGAAGCATTATACTCACTGTCTGGAGTCAGGAACTGTCCTCACGGGAGTGGTGTATCCTAGGTGATCCTTATGAATTGTTTTTCCAAGCAGATATTAACGTGTAAAAGTGAAATATGGGGTTGTGATTGATTGGTTAATTAATCCTATTAAAGTGCTTGTTTTAGCGAAGATGAAGATAGGGTTCTTAGGTTTCCACTCCTTCTTAGGACAAATTATTACCCACACCTCTTATTCATGATCATCTAGGAGCCATTGATGAATTGGTCTTCGACGTAATATTTTGCATTAAAGAGCTCTTTTTAATTGAAGGATGATTGAGCAATGACAAACACTTGTTCAAACGATTTACTTAGACTCTTAGCTTGCATTTGTGATCAAGCCTGACATGTCTCAAGGGAATTTCTCGTTCACCGCGTTGTCGAAGATGCGAACTAAGGTTTTATAAGATTTTTCTACAAGTGCTTAGCATTGTACAATCTACGTTGAAGCCTGAGAGAGGTGAGGGTTGTGCAGCTACTTGGGAGATGGAGTTTCCACCATTAGAACCCCATCATAAGAGTTTAGAACTTCATTGAAACTAGGAAGCGATTCATATTTGATAAGAAACTACTCATAAAAGAAACTTGAGAAAATCACACTTTAATTGCAGGAATTGAGAATCAAAAGAACAAAATTACGTAAGAAGGCAAGAGTTGTATGAACTAATGAAAGATTAAACGTATTAATTGAAATCTAGAATCAGAAGAAAATTTAAATTATCCTCCTCTGCTCTATGAACCACTAGCAAAGCTATAGGAAAAACCTCTGCTTTTTAGAAACGAAACCACAGAATAAAAAAAGTTGCTCATCTCCACCTTTCCTTTGGCTTTATACCCTTTTCCTTTGTGATCTCGGTAGTGGTTGAAGACAAACATACCACTTGTCTTGAATTGGAATTACGCTCAAATCCATAAAAAATTACATGTTAGTGGAATGCAGGGTACGATGAGTGTGATGCAGGTACCACTTTACTATTGGTGATTTTACATTTGGGGGTCGATGCCGTGAGAGTGGTACCCGATACAGCAGCTGCGGTGAATTTTTGTTTTGGGATGCAAGTCTGGTTTACTGTCTGGCCACCTCCCTACAACAATTGTTCCCAAACACCATTGCACTTCCCCGAGACTTCTAGCAATGGTACCGTCATCATGATGATCCGTGTCGCTCTACGGACATGAACCTTATAACGATTATGCATGGAGCAGAAAGAAACTGCCGCAAAAAGTCAAAAACATGAGAGCGATCAAGAATTTTCCTATTCTGCTAAAATGAGAGTAAAATATAAGCTGAAGGTACTAAAATCTGATATAAATGTTGCCCTTTTGTGTATTCAACACACCCCCCAACCTACATCTTGCTAGTCCCTAGCAAATTTGAACTAGTAACACCTACTAATTATGATTTCCAACAATTGCTGTGCGATTAAGCTTTGCAGAAGTTTCCCAAAGGCCCGAAATTGAGCATAGTACTTCAACTTGGCCAGTATGCAACCGTGTAATGATTAAAACCCTGGAGTCTCAGAAAGTGAACATAATAACAAATTGTTACAAACGAGATATTCATATAGGGACCATGGAATTAGAGAAAGAAGAGAGAAATTTGCCATGAAGCACTAAGCTGAAATGAATGATATTATAAAGGCACACAATTTAACATCACGAGCAACTAATATACACCAAAAAATTCAAGGAGCAACCAAACAAACTAAAATCGAAAAGGTTTTGGGCTTGTAATGACCATAGGCTACGCAAATGGGGCTTATATGAACAAAATGGAGTGTTGGCATGGCGTGTTGAGGTCTACCTTGATTGCACCCGAAGCCACCACCTATTCTAACCCTCCATACTACTACTCAACATCCTCCCATCATACAATCCGAAGAGAATCGTCCTCATCAACACGGTCGTCGAGCTCGCCGAATCCGCACTGAGTCGGGAGGGGGCATCTTCAACGGGTTCTCCTCGGTAGATGTGACTCTCGAGGCACGGAGGCACGTGGTCCAATTGTTTGCTTCCCACTAATATGCATAAACTTGACCCATGATCCTGCGCTCCATCCTTTTCAAAGGAGATGTGCTCCTTGACCCTTTGAGGCGGGGCGAAGAGGCCCCAGTATATAGGAGAACATGAAGTGAGATCTTGTGGATCTGACTGGGCTCTTGGCCTCTGTTTGGTTTGTAATGGGCCCCAGCTCCGGAAGAATTCTCTTTTCTCTAACCACTCCCTCGTCGCGGCTTCCACGGATTTGTAACTAAATTCGGGAATGGGATACTGTTTACCAGGTTGAGAATTTGAAAATCCCTCATAACCCACACCATATGGCAAGGCGCAATCGTGCCTTTCCAGGTCATCCATACTCGTATAGAGGCCCCAGATTTCTTCCTTGCTTGCTTGATTTTTCTTTTCCCTTGGTCGAATCATATTGTGAATAATTTTGTTCATCAAGCGCGTATTTGAAGCAGGCTTCCACGGAACAAACTCCTTGTGCATAAAACCTCTCATGGCAACGAGATGGGTGCGTATGGCATCAGCAAACAACACGGCATCGAACTCGTGTGCCACGAGAGGGTAAAAGATTAGGTCATGGGTGGCAGGGCGGACATACTGCAATGAGTGAGCTATCGAGTCAGGGCTGATCTTTAACTGTTTTCCCATAACAGTGGTCTCTAGCAGGGTATCTACATGCTGATTTTCTCTTAAATTGGCATAAAATTCCCGGACCAAGGTCGGTAGATACCCTTGTGCCGACCATGAGTGGTACAAAATTTTGCTCTGGTCATAGCCACGATAGGATGGGTGAACAAGAATGTTGTCCACTTTCACACCACTTCATGATAGAAACCTCGCTTTGCGATTGATTGGGCCCACTCGTTCTGGATCGAAGACTGTGGTGGCTTTCCAATCTCCTCGTCTTAGCTCTCAGTGCTTCCTCGCTCTGATGGAAAGAATCTCTTGTTTTCTTTCCGCTCTTTACGATTCTGCGAGGGTATCGATTTGGTTTTTCTGATGGCTCCATAGAAGGAAATTGAGAGCCTTGCCCTTTCGACGTTCTCAGATCTTGCCATAGATATAGACGAGAATAAAATATATATGAGGCCCACATACACAAAATAATATCCCAAAACCCATCTCACAAAAGTATCGAATTTTGGACAGTTCGAGTTCAGACAGAAACTTCCTCCACAGTACCATCGTAGATGATGCCCCTCGACCACGAACATAGCACCCTGACCCAGAATAACCATTCAGATCCATGTGGAACGAAATATCATGAAAAAGATGCTCCCAGAAGAGTGAAGGGTGCTTCTGCTTGTGAGGCGACAAAGCGAGAAGGTCTGGATCAAAAAACTAGAAACACTTGGCGGGGTGCTTGATTTCGGAGTTTGCTTTCGTGTGAGGAAGGGAAAATAGTCTAGGGTTTATCTTATATGGTGAGGGGGGAGGTAAAGATATGGAAGGGTTTCAAAGTTGGGCATAAAAGCCTAAATGAACCCATGCATGCGGCGATGTGATGCCCAGATAGCTCTTTGCCACTTTTTGCAGTGGTACCGATCTGGTGAGAGTGAATAGGTACCCTTTGTCCATTTTTTTTCATGTTTTTTAAATTTTGGAGCAATGGTGCCAATATATAGATATGCCCTTTTGAATACCCTCCATCTCGGATTCAGATGCTTATTTTTCCCACTCGTAATACATGACTGATTTGTGTTCGCGGAACTATGATTGTACTTCACTCTCTTGACACCTTCATCGCACCATGGGGTCCAACATGCTAGTGATCATGGTTCCTAGGTTAAATTGAATTGGCAACTCAGGCTCAGATGGAGTGCAAGGGTAAGTCAAAATGATTTCACAAAATGTAACACACAAAAATAATGGCCTGGAAATCATCTTCCGGTTATGCATGGTGTTCCTTAGAATATGATGCATGTAGATTAACATGGAGCAGCTAAAATAATGCAATTCGAAGCCAATGTAGTAGCTTATGAAGCTTGAAGCAGAAGGAATCAATGGCAGTGGCTTGTGTAGGGACTATAATAGAATTGGGGTGATAAGGTCCCAAATATGAACAAAAAAATTTTGTGCATGCTTGTTATTGTGTAGGTACATTGAAACAACACGGAGTGCATACATGAGGTAATGTGGATGCATAAATCACAAGTCAAGTACTATAACCAAAAGAGCGCCGTCGAAAATTTTATCGCCTGGAACATGTAACATGCGCATAGTTGGTTCCACAGAACCCCAGGTGTATGCCTACCTATACAGTAAGCATTGTCCTCGATGCACCTGATACCACGACGAGAATGGAGGCTGAAGATAAATAAGCGGATGGCAGTTGGTTTGACCCTTTGTTTTTTTTTTTTTTTTTTTGTAATTGAAAATAAAAGTAGAAAGAAATGCAAGAAAGAAAACAAAAACTTATATGCAATAATTAGGATAAATTACTACGAAGGAACTGTCGCAGTAGAGCGAGGATCACCGGTTCCTCGCTCTCTCTTGGCCAATTGAAGTTCTCGTGGCTTTAAAGCGTGGTCATTGACTTTAAGGTTTCTTTACAGTTCTCAATTTCCACTTGCACCATATGGGTAAACTACCTTGACAAAACGGGCCAGTCCACAGATCGGGTTTTCCTGAGTATGTGTAAGCGGAATTTGTACAACAATACTTTTGGTGAGGTTGAGGTCTCAGAACAATGGTCTTGTCATGGAGCCAAACTTGAGCCTTTCTTTGTAAATCAGGAACTTTCATGTGATTCACGCCTCGATTGTCAATAGTTCATCTGCCGGCCGATCATTTGCATTTTACACCTTGAGCGAATCAAAATTAAGAGTTTAATAGCCCAGTATGCGCGGCCTCCATTTCCTAGGCAAATGACAAGCCTTACCATAAACGAGCCTATAGGGAGACATACGAGAATGGTCTAAAAGCGGTGCGGTAGCTGAAGAGCATCGAGTAAAGGGGCGAAGAGACCAATCCTTGCGGATTGGGGCTACCATTTTTTCCAAAATATGTTTGATCTCCCTATTGGCTAATTCAGCCCGACCATTAGTTTGTGGGTGGTATGCTGTGGAAACTTTGTGTGTGACTTGTTCGCCTTTTTCTATATAGACTAAAACCCCTCAAATTAACATAGATACAAGAGCCTTACAATTCTCTTATACCCATGTCATTTTGGATAAGTTTGCTTGCTAAAATAAATTTCTCTTAATGTTAGGGATTAAAAATAAGGGTTCGATTCCCATGACCTTGCAAATTACAGTCATCACAGTAGTAAATGCGAATGTAAGTCAATTATCATTCCCACAGAGATTGATAGCGAATTACGGGTCATACAAATTCTCACCAAAATTTCATACTATTTGGACTCAGAAACTAAGTAATGAATGTTTTATCGAAAGCAGTAATTAAAATCCTATCTTGTGAATATGTTTCAATTAGCCAAAACAAAAATGAATGACTAAAAATAAATTGTATATAAAAGAATGGATTGAATCGATTTCAGAAAGCGAAAACCATCGATAAATACAATGGAGCAGTCGATTCTAGCCTTAAATCAGTTGCTTTGTTACATGTATGGATCTGAATTTTTGTCGAGATTTCCTAATTATTGGAATTGGATATCTCCTTTTCAACGATTTAATATCCTTGCTTCTCGACAGATCAAACCCGACTACACGTATTCCACATTCTCTTGCAAGATGCAGGGTATTTTTCTTTCTCGATACTTCCAGCATTTCCTGTTGGCGTGAGAGACTTTGCTTTACCTTCTCGAGTTCATGAAATTTCTGCTGGTGGTGGCACCGACCTCCGAGATCTATGGGTTTATCCCTTTCCCTTGATAAAGATACAGCTATGAGGGGATTGGAACTTACCTTAGATTGAGGTGAACTCTCGATCATTTATATTGTTAAATACACCCTCTGCACTTGATTATGACGAATGGGGATTTATGGCTGAATTCTCGAGCTCGGCCGGTTCGTCGATGATAGTCAGACATACCCGAGAAGAATGCTCTCGACTCTTCGGGAATCTCCATCCTACGTGTCACTCGGAGGGCGTGCGGATATCGAGCAAGATACATTCCCTCAGTGCGGTATTAGGTCTTGCCATTTGGGAACTTATCCATTCGAAATTACATCGACTAAGTAAAAGTAGACCCCAGTGTAATTCTCTATAAATGTGCGGCTTGTAACTAAATGTAAATCAAATCCAACGATTGCGTTTTGATTCTTGCATTGAATTAAGAAATAGATCTTAGATCACGCATAACCTTGTAATTGCCAGTAAAGCGAGAAAAAATGAATTCGAGAGATTTGTCTAGATTTCATAAATTTCCCGAGACGTGTACTTACGAAAAATAATAAAACTAAAAATCCAGCTCTACTCATCTCTGCACAGTTCGCAGATTCAAAACCAGAAAATAAAACTAAAAAAATCTAAAAATAAAAATCTACTCTATAATATACACTGAGTTCCTCTTCTTTTTCCCTTTTAAGATTAAATTGAAGAAGGAGAAAACTACTTTACCATTCTAAAGCTATCTATTTATCTTT